>PVJO010000274.1:115136-166496 GCA_004026905.1 Hystrix cristata | reverse complement strand
CCAAGCCCAGCTGCAGAGGGCCTGAGGGTCTGACTCCAACCCAAGGGCCCCTCTGCAAACCAAACTGGCACAGCAACAACAGAGGAAGCTTCCTGAGCCACAGGTTCCCAGAAAAGCAGGGGTGGGGCCGGGGAGGAGGTGCCCGGAAAAGGAGCAGAAACCCGGGAGGAGAGAGGAACAGTGTCTCCCCCGGGCTGCGTCTATATAGAGAGGAGCAGGACACTGGGCCAGCACAGCCGTCCCTGTCCACCCCAGCACCTGCTCTGGTTGGAGGCGGGGGAGCAGTGACTCCCCACAGAGCAGGGAGAGGCCAAAGCACACCCCCATATCAAGGCTGTCCCTTGGGTGGTCAGGAGAAGATATGTAGTGGTGGGGGCGGCCAGTGGACTCCCACTGGTCCCCACTGTTGTCTCACTGTGCAGACAAAAATGTCCTGGGTGGGTACCCACACACACACTCAGGAGAGCAGAGACAGTAGCACCCCTCTCCAGCAGTGTCCACTCTGTGCCAGTCCTCCGAGGAAGTCTCTTCCAGCACCTCTCTGAAAAGCCTCGTCACACCTGGAGGTGTGGCCCTCAGTGACCAGCCATCCTATTACCTGGGGACAGCTGCACTGCCCAGGACTGGTGTTCACAAATACCTGCTGTGGAGTGGACAGGACCATGGGGCCCATACCTGGCACTCTGACTCCTCCCCTCCTGTGGTCACTCCCCAAAGAAGGCCGGATGCCCCTTAGCCTTGACCCAGCTCCCAGCTCTGGGAATAGCCCTGGAAAGGATGACAGGGCTGCTCCCAGAATGTTACTCACAGAGCCCAGAGGATCTGGTAGTCATGGTCACTGGCCTAAGGGGAACATCAGAGGAGGAGGGAGGCCACCCCTGCCCAGCGCCATCACGTACCCTGAAGCTGGTGCATCCTGGGCACACACAGCCCCTGCTGGTCCTCCTGGAAGGGCCGAAGGCATGGCCCGCAGGCGTGCGTGCCTGGGGGGCACCTTGCACGCCTCTTCAGGGCACAGTCCAGGCTCCCAGGGCAGGCAGCCAAATCTGGGAAGGAAGCAGAATTGGCGCAGTCACAACCCTCTTGGCCTGACCTCCCCCTCTCCCACAGCACTGGCCAGTCCTGCCTCTGGCCATTGTTCTGGGCGGGCAGGCCTTTCCTCCACTCTGCCAGGGCTCAGAACAGGAAACGAACAGTTCCAAGACTTATGAGAACCACACTGCCCCGCCCACTCCCCAGAGCCCATCTTCCCAGCCTGAGCCAGCAGTCCTTGCAGAGCTGGGGCGGAAGCTGACCCTCATTGTCCAGCCGGCACTGGGCTCTTCCGGGACATGGCTGGCCTCCGGTCTCACCGTGCCCCAGAACAAACTGGACTTCCAAACCTTCCATCAAGACTGGGAACTCCAGAGAGTCAGCCCAGTCTCTCTGGTTCAGGAACAGCGAAGGATGTGGGCAGCTTCCTTACCCCACTTAGGAATCCTCCACCTCACCCCATCACGGCTCAACAGAGCAGACTCAGAAAGACCCTAGAACAAGGGCCAGTTGGGAAGACACCAACTGCCCCTGCTAGTTCAACCTGTCCCTAGGGCAGGAAAGCCACTGGAGTTGGCTGGACCCACGGCTTCAGGAGACCTGGGCTGGGCAGTGCTGGGGACTCCATGTCAGGCCTTGTTCCAAACCACATTTTCATCTCCCTGATTTGGGACCCAGACCCTGGCGTCCTGCTTATTATATACAGCTAATCAGTCCCATCATTCTGCCGGAGGACAGGAACGGCGGCCCTCTCTGCCTGCTTCCTCCATCGGATGCAGAAGTTCAGCGGCTTCAAAGCTAAGGAATATCTCCAAGTCGGGACCCAGTGGGGCCATTGTCCCTGCTCAGCCCAGCCCCCACCCACACTGCAGGCAGGGCCACTGGGGCCCAGAGTGACTTGGAGGATGTGCCCTTCTCCAGACCTTGGCTGGCCTAGCTTGGTTTCCTTGGAAACCTGACACTCCATGGCTCCAGGCTGTAGGCATCCTTGCAAGGAAGTCCCAGCAGCCACTGTGGCAGGTAGCCACCAGCTCCATGCCAGACACCCTCACAGTATCAGAATCACTATCAGTGGGCTGGGCCCAGGGCATATGGTAGTTAAACATTAAGCCTGCACCAGGAGACTCACCTGGACCCCACCCATCAGCTGGGCACCGGGGAGCAGACAGTCCCTGCTCCTGGCGCTGATAACCCAGTGTGCCAGGCCTGTGGTAGAGGGCTACAGGGCAGGGTTGCCTCCATGTTCCTGAGGCCTCCTCTGGAGCCCTCCAGCCCCCAGGATGTGGTTGCTGCATGTCTGGTCTTGGCCAGGTAGGCCCCTTCAGCCTTGAAGTGAGGGACGAGGTCCCAGGAGCAGTGGCAGCTGAAGAGTGGCTGGCACTCTACCGACACCTGGTCTACCAAGGACTCCTCCCAGGCACCAGGCACTGGGCATGAAGCTGCAGAGGCTGATGGGCACTAGGGGTGGCCCCGTCCCCTGTCCCCGGAGATCAACACAGCAGCCGCAGTCTGGGAGCCAGGCTCTCCGCAGGCAGCTCCACATCTCTGGGCAGTCCTGCTCTGCCTGCAGGCCTCCCCCAGGGCCTCTCTGGCTGTGCCAACCTTCTGTCCAGGGTCACCGTTCCCAGGAAGAGGTCTGCCCTGGCATGTCGAGGCCACACATGCAGAACAAGATTGCTCAGGTTCACATCCTACCTATGCCACATTCCAGCCACTTGACTTCTCTGGGTCTCAGTTTCCTCATCTGTAAGCCGGGTGAAAAGTACGTCTGCCACAGGACTACCTAGGGCAGTGTGCTGGACCCTGGGCTCCTGCAGCCCTATGCTGCCTGGACCCTGTGCACCCATCTGGCAAGCATGCTGGTCCCCCAGGACCCTGGGCTCGCCCCTCTCCTTCAGAGTCCATCCACAGACCTTAGTCCAGAAGACAGGACGGCAGGTGTCCCTGGATGGGGGACAGTCCGCCTCCACTGAAAGAAAACGACGCTAGGCCGGGACGCTCAGCATCCCCCGTGGGAGGCAAAGCAGGCGTGTGGAGGGCACCATCCGAGGCTCGGCTCGGAGACAAGCAGCCCCGCACTGGGCCCAGGGACACCACGGGAACCCCAGAGACACACAGACAGAGACGACAGGTCAGATCCAAGATCCCCGCGGACACGGACGCGGCCTGACTCCGGACGAGACAAAGGCACGAAGCGTGTGTACTGGAGGCTGCCCGGGGCCGAGCAGGACCACCCGGAGCCCTCGGTGGGGCCGCTCACCCCGGGCAAGCGGGCCTGACCTTCGCGGCCTGCACCCCACGCCCGCGCCCCGCGCTCCGCGCTCACCCGGGCGGCTGGCGGCGGCCCCAGCCAGCGCCGCGCCGAGAACCAGGCCGGAGAGCAGCAGCCGCAGCAGCCGCAGGTGGCGCGGCGCGGGCGGGGGCACAGGCGTCGCCATCCTTCAGCGCCGCCGCCCGGGCAGCATGGCAGCCGGCGGCGCCGGGCTCGGTGCAGGCTCCGGACCGCCGGCGGAGAGCTGGGGAGCGGGAGGGCGGAGGAGGCGGAGGCGGAGCCGGAGGAGGAGGAAAAGAGGGGCCGGCGACGCTGGCGCTGCAGCGGAGGATCCGGGACGGAGGCGCCGCCGGAGGCGCGCGTGGACTGCGGGGGGCGCGCGGGAGTGCGCCTGCGCACGGCGCCTCGGGGCGGGACGCGCCGGGCTGCGCCCAGCCCCCCGCAGCACCGCCCCCAACCCCGAGGCCGGTTGCCTCTGCGCCTCTGCGCCTCTGCGCCTCCGGCTCCTGCAGCCTCGCTCCCCGAGAGTCTGGCTTGGGATTGGCCTGGGGCGGGCTCCCCAGGACGCGCCTCCCACTCTGTGGTCCAACTGCCAGACCCTCGCCCCATCCCGCTGGAGCAGAGCTTCTGCCTGTGTTGGGGCGCGAACCCTAGGGATCGGGGACCCCGGCGCCTGTAGATAAACAAGGGGCGAGCAGGCACACGGTAAACGCAAACAGGCGTGGAGCTGGACCGCTCCGGACGCGTCCCGAGTTGGATCCCGAGCGAGGCCACCAGGGGGCAAGAGTGACCAGGAGCTGCGGCTGAAACCCGCTGGGAGCTGTCCAAGGTGGTCACAGTCCCAGGTGGCCGCCTTCGGCTCCCTACGGCCCACAATATCAGCGCCTAGAATCCCTCTGCCCCTCACCTGTGGTCCCCTGGGAGCACACCGACGTCCCACCGCGGCTCGCGGTCTCAGACTACAGAGCGGCCCCACAGAAGGGTATGTGGGGTGGGAGGCGAGCAGAACAGCCCCCCCACGGGGCACTGACCACACAGAAACACGCCGAGTGCATTCCCAGAAAGACCACGCCTTCCCTCCTGCCCTGCAGAAAACAAGTGCAGGATGCCAACTCAGCGCCCAGGGGAGTGGGGCAAGGTGTCGAGGTGCCCTTGACAGCTCGGCCCCTGCCGGCCTTCCTCATCCCTCCCCCGGCCTACCCTCTTCTAGGCCAGCCGGAGCCGCCTCCACCCAGCCTGGGTCACTGATGTGGGTCTGGGGACAGTTTGTGGGGGCTCTGCGGGCTGGAGGAGGCTCGAGGACTCAGGGACGCCCCCATACCGCCGAGCAGGAGAGGCCCACACTGCCCAAGTCCAGCCCAGGCAGGAAGGACGCCAGAAGAGCTGTGTCCCCCCCTGGGACCGGGCAGGCCTGCACTCCAACACAGCTGGACGGAAGGAGGTCAGGCAATGACAGCTACCCCACCCTGTAAACACTTCGCTGTTCTAGGAAAAAATCTTTTATTATAAAATGTTTACAAGCAGACTCTGGGCTGGTTCCCCGCCCGTGGGCTCTGACCCTCCGTAGGACAGGCCCCGATTACACGGACGGGGCTCAAGGGCCCTGATGACCCCATAAAGACCCTACTCCCTGGAGACCCTGCCCTGAGTCACAGGCAGAAGAGCCTTCACCCCAGAAAGAGCAGGAGGAGCGTTAAGGCTAAGTCGGCTGCGGGGACTGGGGCGATGGCAGGGTGGTATTGGAAGGGAGCGCGGGTCTCAACGGGTCCCCTTTGACCCATCTAGGCTCTGGGTGGCAGAGAATCGGCTCCGCGGCACCCCAGGGGTGCTGAGGGGGTACTGCGGGGCGGGGTACTGCGGAGTGAAGTGCTGTGGAGTGAGATGCAGGGCAGTCCCCCGCGGCCCTAGATGACGTTCTGTGCTTTTCCGGAGCGCACCCGCCGCAACAACAGGACTAGCGCGGCCAGGAGCAGGGAGGCGAAGAGCAGCAGGAGGACCACCCAGGAGCTGAACGCGGTGCCCTTGCGCAGCCCCGGAGGGTCGGCGGGGATCAAATTGGTGAGGTTCAGCATGTAGCCCAGCGCCCAGCCCACGCCCGTGTCAGCCGCCTGCGGGAGGGGGTGTGGCCTCAGCCTCCAGGAAGCCCGGCCCGCTGCCCGGGCCCCGCCCGCCGGAGGCCCGGCCCCCGCCCACCTTCTTCTGGAAGTTCACGCCCCTGAACGTGCGCTCGTCGAAGCCGTAGCCCCGACTCAGCAGCTGCTGCACGAACATGGCCCCAGCGCAGTAGTCCTGCAGGCGGGCCTTCTGCTGTGGCGCCCGAGCCTGCAGCTGGGATGCAGAAAGGAGGTCGCTGGGCCGGGACCCCAGGATAGGTGACCGGCGGGCTGCCATGCCCTCCCCACCGGGGCCTGGAAACGCGCAGCAAGACGCGTATAAGGAGGTGCTGGAAGGCAGCACAGTCCTCCGGGATGAGCGGCGAACGGCAGATGCCTCCTCCCCAGCCTCTCTGGACCAGCCTCGAGGGGAGCAGGGTGGCCAGAGAAACAGGAGCTCCAGGCTAAGCGCGGCCCCCACTGCCTCTCCTGTTCCCAACTCCCCGCGCCCCTCCCCTGAGAGTGGGCACTCACAGGCGGAATGGAGTCTGTCACATTGTGGGCACCTCACACTCAGGTGCCAAGCACTCCAGTTTCTTACTTGACACCAGTGTCCACCAGTGGTGGGACAGTCTGGGTCCGGGACAGCTTTCAGCTTCCCACTCCCCCACCCGAGCCTGGCCAGCTCAATGCTGCGTGCCCATGAGCCCTCTGCCGGCCTCCATTCTCCCCACACTGGGTCGCAGCCACGTCTCTGCCCTTCTTGTTCACGTTGCCCTCTTGGTCTTCACCGTAGGTAGGGCTAGGTTCAAAGAAGGCAGCGAGGTCCCCTGGTTGCTGGGCCCCACACTCCTGGCCACAGCTGCTATGTCTCAAGTCTAGCATGGGGGCCCAACCACAGAGCCCACTGAGAGGCCTGGGTCCCGCAGGATGGGGAAGGCGTGATACCGCTGCCCAGCTTCCCCATGACTTGAGGAGGTGGGGCAGCCTCACCTCTGCCCAGGTCTGGTTGCAGGTAGTTGCTGCGGCTGCATCCAGCTGCTGCAGAGTGGCAGTGGGCAGCCCCATGGAGGTCCTCAGGAAGTCCACAGTGTAGTAGAAGGCAGAGAAGGCCTGCAGGGGCCACAATCACCCCATCTAGGCCTCGGGTGCTTCCCCAGCCCACACCCACTCCCACTCCTGGCACCTAGACTCACAATGAAGTTCCCAGCCACCGGGGGCTGGAAGACCCCATCAAAGGAGCATCGGGAGAAAGGGCAGGAGGAGAAGTTGAAAAGCCCCTTGACAAGGCCACGGCAGAGTTCAGGATCACTGGTACCCGACACAATGACTCTGGCACTGCTGTCAAAGGCCTGGGGCCGCAGAGCCTCGGTGCAGGGTGACTGGTACACATTCCCAAGCAGCACTTGGCTGGAGTAGCCCCGTGGCCAGCAGGGGTGGGAGTGGTGGGTCTGGGGAGAGAAACCAGAATGTAGGTGGTGGTACTACCCTCACTCCAAGCACTGCCTGCCACTCCACTCCAGAAGACCAGACTGGTGAATTCCCACAGTCCAATTTGGACAATATCATTTTTGTGCTCGGGAGCAATCTATGGCTCCCTACTGCCTGCTGGACAAAAAAATCCAGTCCCTTGGCTAGGCATCCAAGGTCATCTGAGATCTGGTCCTTCCCCTGTGTCCTTCCAGCAGAAGCCAAGCTCTCAGCCCTGTCCCTCCTCACTCCCTCCCTGCCCTAGGGGACAGTACAGTGGGGGTGTGCGGGGGTAGAGAGGCACCTGGAGGACACTGGCCAGCAGCCTCTGGAGGACCTGGTCTCGGCCATAGCACAGGAAGCTGTGGGTGTAGACCCGGTAGCGCTGGCCGTACAGCTGCAGCTGGACCTCATTGGCTGGATCCTCAGATGGCTTGGTCATCTCGAAAGTGATCTGGGTGGATGCACCTCCCAAGTCCATGGCCCCCAAAGTCCCCTTCCTTGGCTGGAACCACCGGCCCACCCAGCCATACTGTGAAGAATAGAGATGGGTCAGCTAGGGACAGGCCCCTGCTCTGGCACCCCAGTGCCCTGGGCCATCCACAAAGCCCACCTTGATGAAGTTCTCCAGCAGATAGTTGGCGGTCACCCAGCCAAACACACCCTCATCCTGGCCTGATAGGATGCGTGCCCCCCGAAAGTCAAAGGGGTACCGGGTCAGTGTCTGTGTCACTGCAGCCAGCACACTGGCTGAGGCCTCCGGACGGGTTAGGCTGTAGGATGAGAGGACTCTGAGGGGCCTTCTCCCCAGGAAGCTGCGATCTGATCATGGGGTGCTCAGGGTGTACTGAATGAGGAGTCTCAGCCCAGAGGTGGTACCAAGGGCATGCAAAGCCCAGGGAAAGGCTAGAGGACCTCACTTACTTCAACAAGCGCATGCCCGCTGTGGCACCCAGGTACAGGGGTGTGCCAGTGTGTCTGTCTGTGGGGACATCCCGCAGTGCCTGCTCCAGGCATTCCACCAGGCTCTGTCCTGCCTTCGAAGGGTCATCTGCATAGCTGGAGATACCCCCGCCTGGAGGAAGGACAGAGACAGGCCCAGGCCCAGCGACAATCCCCAGGCAGGCTGGAGGCCCCTGAGGCTCCTGTCTCAGGCTCCCTACCAGCTTGGACACACCTTCCCAACTTCAGCCCCAGAGACACCCTGTTCGCAGACAAAAGAACCCAGGTGCCACCAGTCTTTGAGGCTGCCACCTGCTGGGTGGGTGCGGGCACAGGTGCCAGGACAAAGCACTGGGCATAGTCGGCATAGTCTGGCTTCCCAGGGACCTGCCTGGATGTGCTCACCAGGTCCTCCAAGCCCCTACAGCTCCATTGGGGCACAGAGGTGAGGCTTGGGCTGGGCAAGGCCCAACCCTTCACCTGTGGCTTCCTTTCTAAAACACAAACTGCCCACAGCACCCAGGCCAGGGGCCTGGCCTCTCTTTCTGCAACTCCTGCATGGAGTGAGCCCCACCCAACCTCAAGCAGAATGGCAAGACCAAGACCCTACAGGAAGTGGGTGTCCACGACTTGGGAGGAGCCTTACCCTGGACATCACAGGAGCTGTGCTGGCCCACAATGCCTGTGTCGTTCTCCTTGTCTGCCGGCCACTTGTAGATGAACATGGATGTGTGTGAAGAGCCAGCGTCCAGCACAATGCCATACTGGGGGTGGGGTGGGGTATCAGCCTGAGGGACCTGGGAGCCGTAGGCCATTCCTTCAGCTCCCCCAGCTCTGTACCCTCTTGTCATGCCAAAGCTCAGAGAAGCCCGAGAGCAGCCACGTGGACGGCTTGGTGATGAGGCGTGCAGGTGACCAGGAGCCCCTAGTGATCCTTCCCCTCTACTCAAGCCAGCCTGCCAGGCTGTAGGTGGGCTACTTGCCAGGGCACCTGAGAGACTGTGCCAAGGTCAGCGGGTCCCAGGGTGACCAGGTCTGGAACTTTGCCCTGGCCACTGGCAAGAGGAACCCCCTCAACCACTCTTTCTTCCTGCCTCCTCTGCCCACACTTGCCCTGATCTTAGCTCATCCTGGGGGAGGCTTCGGAGGCTGGCTGTAGGTCTCCAACCTATCAGGTCCTCAAAGCTAGGACAGAGAGAGATTGGTCCTGCAAAGCTGGGGCACGCTGTGTGACCCTCCTTGCAGGCTGGGCGAGCTCAGCATTAGCACATGAGTGGCCCTTTGCAGCACTTGCCCCCAAGGACCTGGAGTGGAGACCGTCCCCTGGGTACCAGTTCCAGCCAGAAAAGGGCTGCTCCTGTCCTCCTGCCTGCAGGGAAGTCTGCCAGAACCCAGGGAGGTCCAAGCCCCGCTCCTGGCTCCCTGTCCTGGATCTCACTCGCGAGGCTCAGGTTTCCAAGTCCCCCATACACTCAGCACAGCACAGTAAGTGTAACAACCCCCCCCCCGTGTCCCGTGCAGATAGACCTGGGGTGTGAGACCAGCCAGGGTCACCCGCCAAGCCCGCCTGCAGGACAGCGCCCGCACGGTCAGGGCCACCGAGGTCGGGGCTGCTGGTCGCCCCGCAACAGGTGAACCCAGCCTTGTGCGCCTCTAACGGTGTGGGTGGTGCAGGGCCCTGCTGCCGCTCCGCGGTCCCCAGGCCGGGCGAGAGTGGCCCGGCCGCGCCCCGGGAGGAAGATGGGCCGCGATGGTGGCCTCCACGGGCCGTGAGTCCCCGCGACCTCCGCCTCTGGCTCCGCGTCGCCCCGGAAGCACCGCCGCCGGCCGGGGACCTGCGGGACCCGAGATCTGCAGCGGGCCGGGCGCAGCGCGGTGGCCCCGGCCTTGGTTCCCGCCGCCCTCGGTCCCGCCCGGCCCGCTGCTCCCGGACCGCGCAGGGGCCGGGCGTGCACCTTGAGGGCGGGCGGCTCCCGGACGTCGCGGGTGGGGACGCACAGCAGCAGGAGGCCGGCGAGGCCCGCCGTGGCCAGCAGCAGCGGCGGCAGGAGCGACAGCGCCTTCCCGGCCATCGGCTGGCGCGTAGGACGCGGCGGGAACCCGGAGCCGGGCGGCGGGCGGCGCGACAGGAGCCCGGAGGGCCGGCGGCCACGCCCGCCGCCGGGCCCGCCTCCGCGCCGGCTCCCCTGCTGTCGCTGACCCCGCCTTCTGTGTCCCCGCCCGTAGCAGCCACCCGCGCCCCGCCCCGCGCAGGTGAGCGCGGCTGCCGCGCTGAGTCACCGCGCCCAGGGCTCGGGCACGCGGGGGCACCCGGTTCGCCCCTCGACCCTGGCCCACCGCCTTTCTTCCTGCCCTCTTCCCGACGTGGGGAGTCCTGGGGGCAGGAATACCCGGCGTGGAGGCCGGCAGGGTCCTGATCCCCGGAGACCCACGTTCGTCCTGGCCTGGGCGCGCAGGCCAGCACCGGGAAGGTGTCCGCCCGCCCTGTACACGGTGACGGTACAGGGCGGTGAGACGGTCGGCGGCCACACCAGGCCCAGGAACAGCGGAGAAACTGAGTGCAGATGGGCTCAGGGCCTGCTCCCGTGGGTTTTGGAGGGACAGAGGAGCCGCCGCACCCAAGGACTGGCGGGTGGTGTGGGCGTTAGCAGTCCCAGCCCCCACCCCGCCCCCACCCCGCCAGTGCTCTGACCCTCGGCTGCCAGCCAGCCTGACCAGGCACGCAGGGCTCCTTGGCTGGGGGCCACCTCCCTCTGTGCCCCACAGCATGAGAATTCTAGATAGTCCAGTCCTTGGGCCAGCGGGAGGCCATGTGGCAAGACCACCAGGGAGGCAGTGGTGGAGCTCAAGAGGCCTTTGATGGGGGCAGGGCCAGGCAGTACACTGGCCAGTGGAACCAGCCGGGACAATTGGGCTGGGCGTGGGGCCGAGGGTCTGTGTCACAGGCCCAGCAAAGGCGCCTTTCTTTTAGCTCAGGACCCTGGGGGAAGGGGTGGGAAGGGGGGTGGTGTGGGGGTGTCCCCCAGCCTCCTCAAAGCCCAGCCCGGGCCTGCTCCAGGCAGACATCTGGGTGTGGCAGCCCCCAGGCTCCAGGCCCCAGTTTCCCACCAGCATCCTCCACCCCTTCCCCCTGCCAGCCCTTTCTGAGGAGGGAGAGGCGCAGGGGAGGCCTGGATGGTGAGACAAAAGCACAGCACAGGGCAGGGACTATGGCCCACCTGATTCTCCTGGTTTAGCAGGCAGCACCAGCCCCTATCGGGCCTGTGGATGAGGACAGGCAGGGAATGGGAAGGCCTCACCCCTGTGGGGGGTGGGGGGAGACAGCTACCGCCAAGGCTCAGGCCAGCCTGCCAAGAAGGCGGCCTGGGGTGGAGGGGAGGCACAGAAGAGCCAGGACAAGGCCGAGAGCTGAATTCCAAGGCAGATCCAGGGCAGGGACCCCCTTCTAGGCACAAAGGCACGCTCTGGATGTGGGACCCTGGACACTGGACTTAAGTGGTCTGTGAGGGGAAGCTGGCAGGAGCTGGGGGTGCAGCCAACCTCCAGGAACCTCAGCAGGGGTGGGAACTCCAGATGTGTAGCATGTGCCTTGGCCCAGGCTCCAGGGGAAAGAGCATGGATGTAGCACCTCCCTCCCCAAAGATGCAGGCCAACCTCCCAGGGAGACGATGCTTGTTGAGCTGGTGGAGATCTTTGCTGCCCCTGCCTCAGTCTTCCCAGCAGAAGCCTCAGTGTCTAGTGGCCAACACACCTGAACTGAGAAAGATTCCTTTCTTCTCGGACTTATTCAGTCATTCAACAAACCCTTGCTTAGCACCTCCTGGAGGCCAGACCCAAGCACACAGGAGCAAGAGATGCTGGTGAACTCCACAGTGTGGGCGGGATGGGGACGCACCTCTCACAAGGGGAGTGGGGCCTTGGGAAATGTAGTGGATGTGGCTCGGTAGCCTACTGGGTGCCTGGCCAAGGTGTTTGTTCTGCCTTGCTCTTCTTTGCAGTGTCACTCCCTGTCAATGTATAAATACTATCCTGGGGGAGCACAGGGAGCACTGGGAGGCAGAGCAGGGGCCCCTGGATGCGCTTGGTGGGGCTGGATTGGCTGGCCTCCCGCCTCATGGTAACGGTCGTGGAGGCTGCGATCAAACCGAACAGCTGAGCAGAGCGGGGCTGGGCCGGCTGCTGGTGGGAGGCGGTGGCTGAGGAAGATAAAGATCCAGTTTGGGACAGGAGACTCACTGGGTGATCCTTTCACTGAGACTGAGGTAGGAATAGGGCGAGGCTAAGGCTGGCTGGCAAGGGAACGCGGCCTGGGGGAGTGGCCTGGACCTGACCTCAGCCAGAGGCTGATTTTCAAGCACCAGCCCTCACGTGGACTGTAGGGAGTTCTGGCGAGATTCCACGGGAACTCCATTGGATAGATAGAAGCAACACCGGAACCTCGCTCTGTTTTTTTCTGTGGAGCAACCAGGGAAGGAGCTCTTCCTTTCCCTCCCATGGAAGGTGATGCCTGCGTCCCCAGCACCGCTGCTATCACGCCTTTCTCGTGGTAACCCCTATCGTGCCTTATAGGCCCGGTACACATTTTGCTGTATCTATTGTTATGCTCAACCTTCCTTTTCTTCTTTTCTCTATACTTTAAAATAAAACTTTAGAACTACCTTTTGCCCCCCTCATTCAATTCTTTGCTTGAGGAGGGGAAGAACCCAGGAATATCGGAACCCACCCGATAACAAGATCAGCTTGGAACGACCAGATGTAAAGTGCAAGAGGAATGTACAATGACTGAGGCAACTCAAATTATTTTATTGCCACCCTCTACCTCTTTTGATTCTGCAAGACAAACTATGCCTCCAGTATCCCCTAAAGCCCAGGAATCCAGTCAATTATCAGACAGACTCATGATTGAAAAACAGCAGGAGGAAGCAGAATGGGAAAGCATAAATGTGCTGTTGATGAGGCATGGCTTAAAACCTTTGTGCCTCCCCAAAAGAACAGATCTTAAAGATCTTATCATTTTTGATAAACAGTCATCACAAAGGATGAGAATTTGAAAATGTTGGTGGAAGAAACAGAGCGTCAACAGAACGTAATACAAGAGCTCATAGAAACTAATCAGCAGCTTAAAAATGAGCTTCAGCTAGAACAAAGCCGAGCAATGCATCAGGAAGAACGAGCTAATGACTTGGAACAAATCATGGAGAGTGTGAAATACAACAATGGTGAATTGGAAGATGAATCTCTAAATAGAGTTTGCCAGCAACAGAATAAAATAAAAGACCTTCAAAAGGAGCATAGAAGTTTACAGACAAAATGCCGGCATTACAAGAAAAAACAAGTGGAGCAGCAACAGACTATTGCTTCTTTGCAAAAGGATGTCTGTCGATTAACAAAAGAGGAAGAAGAATGCCTTATCGCTCAAAACAGAGTGTTTGCCTATCTCTGCAAGAGTCCCTCATACCGTCTTGGATAGACAGTAATGTTTACTATCTAAGATGATAATGTAGCTAGACTCACTTTTTAAAAAACTGATTTTATCTTGAGAGTGGTTGTGTCTCTTATAAACCAGAGGGTTCTCCCTCCTCTCTTCTGCTTTTTTAATCCCATCCTATACAGTTTTTTGACCTAGAATTCTTTTCAGGAATGAAATTAGATATTTCCTAAAAATATCACTAAACATTTAAGTTTATTTTTAACTAGTACATAAAAACAGAAAAGTCGTACATTGATTGGTTTATGGAGACTTGGCTGTTTTCTAATTCTTGGCTATTGTGAATAATGTTGCAGTGAACGTTGGTGTACAGATGTCTCTGGAAATACTGATTTTATTTCCTTTGAATATATACCTGGCAGCAGGATTGCTAGGTCAAATAGTAGTTCTATTTTAATGTTTTGAGGAAACTTCATACTGCTTTCTGCACTAGCTGCAGATTTACATTCTCATCAAGCATGTGTAAAGTTTTCTATTCTCCACATTCTCACCAGCACTTGTTACCTTTACTCTTTTTAATAATAGCCATTCATTGTGGTGAGACAGTATCTTACTGTGGTTTTCATTTGCATTTCCTGGTGATTAGTGATATTGAGCATTTTTTCTCATAAGCTTATTAGCCATTGTATATCCTGTTTTGAGAAAGGTCTATTAAGATCTATTTTCATTTTTCTTCTTCTTTTTTTTCCTTGTTGAAATTTCGGAGTTCCTTGTATATTCTGGTTATCAACCCCTTTTGAGATGTATACTTTGCAAACATTTTCTCCTATTCTGCAGGTTATCTTCACTCTGTCGATCATTTCCTTTCTTGTGCTCAAGCTCTTCAGTTTTGCTGTAATCCCATTTCTTTATTTTTGCTTTTGTTTCCTATGTTTTCTTCAAAAAATCTTCTGCCCATTCCAATGTTCCAAAGCAGTTCTCCTTCTTTCTTATGGTAGTTGCCTGGTTTCAAGTCCTTAATCTGTTTGGAATCGATTTTTGTAACTGGTGATAGGGGTCTAGTTTCATTCTTCTCCATGTGGATATTCAGGTTTTCCAGCACTATAAATGCCCAATTAGCTAATCATCAGACATTTCTCAAAAGAACTGATTCCTTTTAGTAAGGAACAGTGTTTAGAAACCACTCTATGAATGTTGAGTTGCATATAGATTTAAGGACTTTTCAGTGGGGTTATGTATTTCTGGAGAAAATTTTAGCCAAATCATTATAGATTGTTTTCTCTCGATTATGTGAACATTATAGCATTTTAATTTAAACTCCATTGATTTTATCTTGTAATTCTTTTATTTTAACATTTTTATTATTTTTTGTGATGTTAGGGGTTGAACTCAAGGCCTTGCACATGCTATATATACTCTCAACCACTGAGCTCTAACCCCCAACCCTGTAACTGTTCTTTTATACTGAAAATCATTATTCCTAGGAGCAATATTATAACTGCTTATTTGCTTTATCCTATAATATGTAAAAATTTTCAAGATAATAATAGATTTGCTAACAAGCCTATTGAATGAAATTTAAAGTTCTTTTTTTTTTTTTTTTTTTTGGTGCTGGGAATCGAACTCAGGGCCTTGTGCTTGCAAGGCAAGCACTCTAATCACTGAGCTAAACCCCCAGCCGAAATTTAAAGTTCTTTGCAAAACTCTTTGATATTAGTAATATATTCCACTATGGATATGCTCAAAATATGATCATCCAAAATATCCTGAAATTATTTTCTGTGTGTTTGTGTCACCAAATTAATATGCAGCTAGGTTTATTTGGTTCAATGTATTTTCAGTTATTGAAATTGCCTTTTTTACTTTACTTTGACTACGTATAGCATTTGTATAATTTCACAGCTGAAACTATATTCAGAGAAGTTGTTTTCATTCCATCCCTTCTATATTACCCTAGTCTTTCGTACCCCTATACGTAATTAAATGTTTAGTGTCATTTTTAACAATACGAGCAGTAGGAGTATTATATTCACCTGCCCCCTTCTTGCATAAAAGCTAATGCTTTGTGCTTTTCACTTAACATATAACTGATTGCATTTTAACCAGTCTTATATGTTTATATAATAGAATTGAGAATCTACTGATCGAATGTTTGTTGTACTATAAAAATAAATGAGATCAGATATAAGTAAAAAGTTAAAGCTAAAAATAATGAATGAATGAATGAATAAATACTATCCCGGGCTGGGCTCCCTCAATTTCAACTGTATACCACACGTATCATTCAATACCTTGCTCCTTTCACTCGTGTTGCTTTTTTTTTAGCACAGTTGCTAAGTTGCCCAGTCTGGCCTCAAACTTGGAATCCTCCCACTTCAGCCTGCAGAAGAACTAGGCTTGCAGGCACGCACCACCCTACCCGGCTCGCCTGGCATTTCTGAGACAGTCTTGCTGACATTCAAAGGTGTACTTGGTGCGTTCTTGTTGCTGGGTGCTTCCTGTTGTGTGAGTGCACCAGAGGGACCCATCTCGTGGCAGAGGGTGTGTGTGGTGTACATCTGGCCTCCGGCGTTTGACTGCTGCCCGAGCCTTTGCACGTTTTGAGGGTTTCTCCAGGGACAGCCTGGGAGCTGAGTGGCTGGTGAGGTGCACGTGTGTGCCCCCTTCACAGGCGCCAGGCGCCTTCCCAGCTGCTGCCTCCATGTCCTCACACGATGCTTGGGTTGTGGAAACAGTTCTGGGAAGGAAATGACCCCACTCAAGGCCTCTGCGAGCTTTTCCTTGGTTACAAGAGACACGGTGCCCCTTCCTCTTCTGTGACCACCTGCCGCACCTGCCCTCCTCTTTCTAGGACTGTTTATCTGGACCCAGTTGAAGTGACTAAACTGCTGCCATTTTAAAATCTGACTCCATTTTGAGTCTGCCCCGAACTTTAAAAGACCCTGGACAGTTGCTAATCAGAAAAGAATTTTCTGTTCCTTATCTGTCCCGGGAATCCTCCTTCCTGGACTGTGTTTCCCCGACCCCCATCCCTCGCACCTTCTGGCTTACGGTAAGCCTGTAAATTAATGGCCAGTAACTGCCGAGAACGCCCCTGGCCAGACACAACTCAGATAACGTGATGTACATTAAGAAACTTACCTATGGGGAAGGGGGACTTATCTATAACCATCCCAAACACCTGCCTGTTGTAACAATCGAAAGAATTCCACTTGTAAGATGTAACTGTGTCTTCTACCTATAAGAGACCCTGTTTTATCCCAGCCCAAGGCCGAGTTCTTTTGTGCCCGAGCACATCTTGACGGCCAGCTAAAAGGTCTCCAATCGGCTTATTTACAGTGTGTGGAGACTCTCCTTTCTCGCACCCAAGTGAAGCAACCTCCAGGTGTCCTAAGGGCCACTCAGGGATCCACTTCACCGGTGACACTCCTGCAACACACATGCTGGGCTGCAGGACCAGCTCACTGTCCAGATGCTTGGTCCCCTGGGCCAGCACTCATTCACGGGCTGGTGGTGAGTGGTGCATGTGAGGACACTGCTATGCTCCCGATGGCTGTGATTTGCTGACTGTGGCATTGGTCTCCTGGAAGTGACATCTGTGTGTAGGAGGTGATTAGAGGACTCCATAGCAAGGGCTATGGGTACTGGGTGCTCAGTCTGCTCACCCCACCCATCTCTGGGTGCAGCTCCTGCTCTGGGCCTGCCTGGCCCCCACACGCCCTCCTCAGCCGCCAGTGTCTTGGGGCTGATCTGGATCTAGGGAGAATTTTTTTGTCTGGATTTCCTAGGCTATTCCAAGCCTTTTGCTTTCACACAACATGTTGCAACCAGTTCACCAAGTTCCTTAAAAGCTTATTTGGGTTTCCAGCTGGAAAGACATCAAATCTGTGCACTGACTGGGGAAATGAAAATCTTTAAAGTATCGAGTCCTTATCTGAAATCACAGTGAATTTCCCCATGTATGTAGCCTTTCTTTTAGGTTTTAAAAAATAAAAAAGCTCAGTGGTTAGAAAGCTTGTCTTGCACTCACAAGGCCCTGAGTTTGATCCCCAGCACCAGGGAAAAAAAAAAAAAAAAAAAGAGCCACAAGTCTCAGCAGTGCAATCCCCTGCCAGAGACACTGAGCCAGGTCTCCAGGCATTTTTGGTGGTCACTCGGGGAGCGCACAAACTGGCATGAGAGCAGAGGCCAGGAGTCTTGCCCACATCCCCCAGTGATGGGACAGCTCAGGGACAGACACTCCCAGATGCGGTGCCCCAGGGCCAAGGCCCCAGAGGGAACCTTCAAGCGCCTTGTCCTCCTGAGCCCTGCCAGCTGGGACACTGGATTCTCCAAGAACTCCAGGATCACAATGGCAGCCTGAGCCCAGGAGGCACACTTAGGGGGACACTTTTGTGTGTGACACTAGGGATTTAACCCTGTGCCTTTAGGGACTAACATCTTCAGTCCTTTTTTCAAATTTATTTATTTATTTATTTATGTAGCACAGGCTGGCCTTAAACTTAACAGCAATCCTCCTGCCTCAGCCTCCCAAATGCTGAGATTACAGGTATGTACCACCACACCCAGTCCTTTTCATTTTTTAAATTTTGAGACAGGGTCTTGGTAAATTGCCCAGACTGGGCTTAAACTCATAATCCTCCTGCCTCAGCCTCCCATAATGCTGGGATTACAGGCATGCACCCCCATGCCATGACACATTTCCTCACTGCACAAAATACCAGCCAAGTGAGGTCACGTTTCTAAGTCACCACTGCTTCACCAGCATGCTTCACCTACTCTTCAGTAAAAGGCTCAGTGTCACCTGGAGGTCTCAGGAATATCATTCGGGGGTGGACTCTGCGTCTGTCTCTTGCCTCCAGGCCTGTGACGTTGCCAGAGGGACAGAGTCCCTGGAAGGTGGCGCAGATTTCAGGAGGAAGCCAGAACCTTGGGTGCTATTCAGGAGTGCACGTGGTCCTACCCTGGGTTGTAGGAGCCATGACACCAGGAGCAGCCACAAGAGTGGCCAGGGAGGTGTGGAGGGACCTAGGGAGAAGGGGCACCTCAGGCACGGCGGGGATGGGTGGGGTGGTGGCTCGGCTGCAGCCTGCCCTTCTGAGGCCAGCCCTATGGGACTGTGTCCACCCTGGGGGTGGTGCACGGAGGACACAGTCAGCCCTCTGTGCTGGAACCATCATGGCTGAGTCTGGAGACCTAACAGGCCAGTAGGGCGGCCATGGGCCTGGTGGGCAAGGGGGTGATGTCCCGGAAAGGCAGAGGCAGGGCAGGCTTGAGGCAGATCTGGTAGATGGGAGGCCCTGGTACATCCACAAGGGTGGGAAGGCTGGGGTGCCAGGCGCAGTGCCAAACCTGGGCACCCTGCCACTGGGGACAGCAGGGGGGCTGGGTTCTGCTTGGAACATGTGATTCTGGGAATTCAAAATCGGAAAACATAAATACAATTGGAAAATGTATTAGATAAGCAGAAACTTTCCCCTGGACCGGAGAGTAAACCAAATTAGATGCACAAGGTCGGATACAGTTTCTATTAGAACACAGCACTGTGACTACCGGGAAGTGCAAGGCTTGTCTGAGAAGGTCTGAGGATGACAGGAAGTGTCTGGGCCACGTTGGAGCCTCTGGCCACAGATCTCAGATCTTGAGGCACTGAGCCTAGGCCCAGCAGGTGAGCCGAGTGGGATTGGGGAGGTGTCCATGGGCCTGTGGGCTGTGTCCTCCCCACCAGGGCTCACCCCAGGGACCTTCCTGGCCTCCTCCTGTGCCCTATGGCTCCCCTTCCTCTCCCACCCTCAGATGGAGGGAGCAAGTCCCAAGACCCTGGAATCTCCCATCCTGCAAGGGGTGCGGGGATGGTGGTGTGCATGGGAGGCCAGGGCTCACAAGTGAGGGGCAACCTCGGGACACCTGATGACCCTCAGCCCTCAGCCAGGCTAAGGCCCAGGCCTGGTTGCAGACTGCCCTGTGGGACTCAGTCTGATACAGTCCTGGTCAGACATGCTGTAATCTCAGCACTCAGGATGCTGAGGCAGGAAGACTGCTTGGGCTATATAACAGGTTCCAGGGCCAGACTGCACTACAGAGCAAGACCCTGTCTCAAAAAAAAATTTTTTTAAAGGGCTGGGAATGCAGCTTAGTGCAAAAGCCTTGGGTTCAATCCCCAGTACGACAAAAAAAAGAAAAAGAAAAGAAGATAAAACAAAAAGAAAGAAAAAAACCCAAATCCATGTCCCTTTAGGGGTGGGGTCTGCAGGAAGAAGCAGGCAAGCCAAGCCCAGCTGCTCCCCAGCACCTGTCAGGCCTCCGTGACTGTGGCCAGCTCCGTCTCAGCCTATGTCCCATCCTGGGGCTCTCCCAACAGGCCAGGCAGACCCCCCTCCTCGAGGGCACCTCACCTAAGCCACAGACACCATGTCTCAAGGGCCTCCATTGAGCGAAGGGGTCTGTCCCTGGACCCCTGGCCACTGGGTCCCCAGGTCTGGGTGCACCCGAGGCTCCCTCGCTCCCTCCACACAAGGACTGCAGGTGGTGGTGGTGGGGAGATGCTCCCTTGCCACCCTCTGCTGACCATTATCGGAAGTGCAGCCTGTCACGACCAGCACTTTAGAGACCAGGGACCACAGGGTCAGAGGCAGGAGGGGACAAGACCGCTATAAATGTGCCCTCCCTGCCCAGGAATGCCTGAGACCTGGGAGACAGAGGAGGGGTCCCCCACTGTCTACTGACAATGGCAGGAGCAGCTTCAGGCTGTCACCCCAGCCAGGTCGCAGCCCAAGGTCAGAGAACCCGGCTGGCATCCAGGTCATGAAGCCCAGACTGCAGGGGAGGCGGGCCCTCCGGGACCCTTCAGGCCCAGGCATCTTGGTCTGGCTAGATGAAGGTGGAGTCCAGGGGCCCGGCCTCCTGCTGGCTGAGCGCTCGGACCTCAAACAGCTGCTTGATGAGCGCCGACTTCTCCTGCTCCAGCTGGGTGATGCGCTCACTCTTGTTGGTCACCTCCTGGGTGGACAGGGGGGTAGATGGTCAAAGCTGGCCGGACCTGCAGCCCACAGCCCCCTGCCCACATCTCACCTGGGTGAGCAGCCGGTTCTGCTCTTTCAGCATGAGGATGGTCTGCTGCTGCCAGCCAGGGGCTGAGGGCGAGGCGGGGGCTGGGGTGGGAGCCTGCGGGGAGAGGGGGGACAGTCAGCAGGGCCTCCTCAGGACACAGTCCTGGGGATGAGGGTGCCAGGAGGCGGGGGGTACTCACTGTGCCGGCGCAGGCTGCAGCGAGCAGCTCCCCCAGGCACCGCGCCACCTCCTGCACCTTTGGTAGCAGCCGCCCCAGTGGGCGGGGGCTCCCGGCTCTCCCGAAGTCCTGGAGAAAAGTCACAGAGCACAGGGCCATGAGTGGTCCCCACGGCTGGAACCCACTCCCATGGCTGCGCAGAGTTCGGCAGGACCCCAGGCGCCCCGGTCCCAGCACTCACGGCACCCGCTCCACTCTGGCTTAGGCGGCGCTGGCGCTCCTGCACCCGCTGCAGCTGCTGCTGATACCAGTCTTGGCCACGCGCCATCATCTCCAGGCCCTGCAGCAGCACCTCCTGTTCCTGCTCCAGCTCCTTCACCTGCTTCAGCTGCCGCCCACGGGCGCAGCACACGTGCACCAGTGAGCACGTGGGACCGAGCCCCACGGCCCACCCTTCCAGCCCCCATGCTCCTCCCGGGGTGGAGCTCCCGGAGGGGAAGAGCAGCTGAACCCTGACCTGGCACCCGCTGTTGCGGGGTATGCTAGGCCAAGCTCAGGATCTCATGGCTCCTCTGCCTGGCCTGGCCCACCCTTTCGCTCCAGGGGACCAAGATGTCTAAAGGTGACCAGTGCTCCCATCAGGGTCCCCCAGATCCCAGGCCCAGCTACCCACCCCTGGCCTCAGCCTCCTGACAACACACACAGCCCCTCTGTGCCCTGCCCCTTCTCACCAGGCCACAGTCCACGCCATTGGTGATTGTGTGCCTCCGACGCTCCCCTCGGGCACGTGGGGCCCTTTGGGCATCCCCCACACCTATCTTGGGGGCCCTGCAGGCCACAGCACCTGTAGCGGACAGGTGGGGACCTGGCTTTCCTCTGATCCCACTCTGGCCCAGCATCCCAGCCCAGCTCCCCAGCTCATCCAAGACTCCCCAGCTGACCCTGGTGACGCCAAGCCTGGGCACAGGTCTACGTTACCCAGAAGTGAAGTCTGTACCAGACTGGGGTGGGTAGGGTGTGAGAGACAAGCAGGCGGGTGGCAGGGTGGACAGGGGAGCTGGTGCAGGGTGGTGGGGAGGACTAGGGATGACAGCAATGAGTCATCAGAACTCAGCCCTGGAGCTTAGCCCTGAAGTTGCCAGGGGCCTCTGTGACCACAACCCGGTCTACAGAAGAGAAGTGCATGTGCAGACAAGGCCACCCTTCCTTTGGCTCCCACCTCTACCCCTGCACCAGGCTTGCCCTGAGGCCACACCCCAGGGCCCGGCCCGGAGTTGGGGGTGCCACAAGAGCTGGGCCTAAGTGAGTGAGGCAGGGGTTCTGTTCCAAGCAGGCCCAGCATATTCATGTCCCAGCCTGCTCTGCCGCTCCTCCGGCAGGGCTGCTGTGGGAGGCCCACAGCCATGGCACTCTTCTGGGAGCAGGGAGGGGAATGTACTGGAAGGGGGCCTAGTCTGCAGGAGGAAGGAGCCTAGGCCTTGGAAGGCCATGTTCATCCTGGGGGAGGGGTGTTTGCTGGGGAGCAAGGCTGGTCTTGGGTCTTCCAATTTGGCATTCCAAATGCCAGCTGTCAATCAAGCAGGGCTTGCCCCGCGTCTAGGCTGGGTTTGCCTGGGAAAGGTGCAGCTAGAGCCTGGCCTGAGGCCTGCAGCATCATGTGTGTGAATGCTGCACAGCAGTGGCCCAGTAGGAGAGTGCTGTAGGGCACAGGGCATGGGGCAAAGCCTGAGCCTGTCCATCAACCCAACCCCATAGGTGACTTCAAACTGCCCAGCCTTAAGGATGACACTGACCTTGCATGTGACATCAGCTACATTCCAGAGCCTCTCCATCCTAGGGACAGGGAGGCTGGGCCAGGAGGTGCAGGGGGAGCCCCAGTGGGGACCAGGGCTGCTGGATCAGTTCCCCAGGGAAGCCAGGGCCCCTGCAGAGCAAGGGCCGGAGAGAGGTCTGGCCAGCTGGCAGAGCAGTGGGCAGCAGCAAAGGGACTGACAGCTGCCTGGTGGACAGCATGCACCTGGCAGGGCTGCAGACAGGCTGAATGGGAGCCCAACTCCCACCCCCAGTCATAATGCAGGTCCTGTTCCCCAGGCAAGGGGGTAGGGGCAGACAGGGGGCCTTTCAAAAGTCTCCTGTCCCTGCCAACTGAACAGAAGCTAGGAGAAGAGCCTACAGGGCATCCCCAGGGAGCAAGGCCTGTGTCCCTTGGTGGCATCTGCTGCAGCACACCCCCAAAGGTGGTGCAGGACACCCTCCCACACACCTACCTCCTTCTTCCTGGCCCCAGCCCAGGGACCAGGTGCTCCTGGGCCACCTCCCACGGCGCCTATCTGTCCGGCCCTCTGGGCTGAGCTCTTAGACTGAGAGGGTTCCCAGGGCCAGTGCTGAGGACCCTGGCTTCTCAAGGGACACGAAGCTGCCAGAGCAGTCACAGAGATGAGGCTGAAGTCACAGAGATGAAGGCCCAGGTATCCCCAGGTGTGAAGCAGGTATGGGAGGCGGTGTGCCCTGCCTCACGCTGGGCAGTGTTCCATTACGCTGCTCGGCCTTGGCACAGGGTGGCTCCCTGGTGGACGTCTGGAGTCACCCTCCTGCCCTAGGTGCTAGTGGCCTCCTAGGGCTCCCGAGCACACCTGGACTGGCCGAAGCTTCTTTCTATGACCTGCACTGCAGCCACTGTCCCTGCTCTCCGTGAGCAAGGCGATCCCGTCCCCTGCTCCCCCGTGGGCGAAGCGGCCTGCACTCACCCGCGTCCGCGCTCGGGCTCCGCTCCAGCGCCGCGCTCTGGGGCCGTGAGGCCTCCGCGGGACAGGGCGCTGCCTCGGCAGGGCCGCTGGGCCGCTCGGGGCTCCGGGCCGGAGGCGGGCGCGCCCCCGAGGGCAGGGGCTTCCGCTCCAGCACGGTGCGCGGATCCCCGGGCCGGGCCGGGCCGCCCGCCGGGTCCCGTGGGCAGCCGTCAGCGCCGGGCAGCGAGGTGCGCAGCCCGGCCACGAACCGTTCGAAGGTGAGGTAGCCGCTGGCCGGGGCGGCGCGGCGCAGGCCCTCGAGCACGCCGCGGGGCAGCTCGCGCGCGTCGGCGCCCTGCCAGCGGGACTCGATCTCGCGCAGGTGCACGTAGCCGCGCCGCCGGTCGTCCAGGATGTCGAACAGCGTGCGCAGGCTCTGCAGGAAGGCGCGCGGCAGCCCCTCGGTGCCCGGCGCGGACGCGGGCGCGGCGGGAGGCCCGCGGCCCCGCTCGGCCGTCGCGGCCCCAGCCATGGGCGCCGGGCTCCGTCCCCGCGCGGCCCGACTGCGGGACCGGCCGGCGCGCGGCCGCGCGACAATAGCTGCTACTTTTGAATGGAGCTCTCCTCGCGGCGGCGGCCCTCATTAGCGTGCGCGGCGGCCATTGGCCGAAGCGGGCCTCTCTGCTCCCGGATTGGTTGGACGGCCGCCCGCCCCGGTTCGATTTTTCCTGCTTTAGGGCCTGCGAGCTCGTCGTGGCCCCGCCCATCACGAAGCCCTGCCCCCGGACCGCTTTCCTCCAATCCTGCTGCCCGCTTCTCCTTCCAGAGGTGGGGCCTGCGCCCCGCCAGAACCGGTCCCCAGGTGCCTCGTGGGTAAGGAAAGGAGGGCGCAGCCCCTGCCGGGAGTCCCACCTTTTCCTCCCAGCTTCCTTGGGTCCCCTCGCTGAGTGTGTCCTGGCCACAGGCACCAGCTGGACTGGGCCTCTCCCCTCCTGCACCAAGCAGGCCCCCAGAGGATCCCAGGCTCCAGCCAGCTGGGCGCCCCTCATAGAGGCCTCTCTGTCCTCACTGCAGCCCCGCGGGACAGTCTGACCTGGCGTGCCCTGCCCGCTGCAGGACAAAGCCACTTTCTCCTGTGTCCCCAGATGCCCGTCCGGTGACTGGCTCCCGTGGCTCTCCAGTCCCTCCCTCCGGGGACACCTCCTCCAGCTGTCCTGGCTCTCACAGCCCTGCATGCCTAGGGCCTCTGCTGTGTTTCCGGCGGGATCTGCTCTGGGCCTTCTGGTGGGCCCAGTGAGGGGGCCCAGGCCTCAGCCTGTGTTCTGGCTCCAGGAGCTCATCTCAGGGCTGACCCAAGAATCCCCCCAGACCAGGTTGGGGTTCAGGGCCTGTCCACCTGTCCTCCCACCCCTGCCCTGCCCTGCCATCCTCCCAGACTTCTGAACGATACGGCACCTGGCCCTGGGGTGCCCACGTACCGCCTTTGGCTTCTGCCTTCTCAGGACACTTTCCATCTTTGGGCCCCTCACCAGTCCCTCCCGGGCAGCCTCAGCCACTGCCTCCTGGACTCGGGTGCAAGGCACCCGTGTGTGTGTCTCAGGCTGCAGGGACAGCTGCCCTGGCCAGCACCACTGGGCCCACGTCCACTGTGGGATTACTCAAAGTTGGGGCTCCTTTATGTTAAGTTTGACAGGGTGGATGGAGGGCTAAAAAGCTATTTGCCCAGAGTCACCCTGTGGAGCTCAGTCCTGGAAGCCTATCCCTGGCCAAAGGCCCTCTGCACTTTCATGCCCTTCCCCGCCCCAGTCCTTGGGTACCCACCTTCCCTCACCTCTGGGTCCTGGCACCTGGTGCCTCTCTTACCAGAAAGGCACACTCTACTCCTTGCTCATCTCTGTGTATCCTCTAACTCTGCTGAGGTACCAAATCCCTTGCCTGCCCCCCCGTGAGTCCTTGTGCTGTTTCAGAGCAGGGAGGGCCACCCAAGGCCTGGCACTGGCATGGCCCACCGCAGGTACTCAGTGGATGGTCAGCAGGCACACAGGAGACCTGATCCAGGAGAGGTTACAATAGAAGTGCCAGCCTCAGGTGGGACACGAAGGCACAGTGAGGCCTGTGGGACGAGGTGGCCTGGACAGCTCTGTGGGCGGGCGTGGAGGCCAGGCACCAGCAGTGAAGGGCATGACCAGCGGTGCCACAGCCAGCACCCCGGTGAGCCCAAGCACACTGTGCAGAAAGTACAAGCTAGTCTGGTCTGTGGGCTTGTGCGGCTTGGCCCCAGAGGAGGGCGCAGATGAGCCCAAAGTCAGTGCCTGGCTGTGCAGGTGTGATGAAGGCACAGCCCCACACCCTTCACAACCTGACCTCTGATCACTTCCTCCTTGCTTCTGCGTCCCAGCCTGGCCTGACTCTCCCAGCCCTGAAACTTTTAGCCCCTTGTGGGCTTCCAGAGCCCAGACTAGGCCTGGGAGCCCAGGCAGCCTCTGGTTTTTCAAGGCACACATCCTGGTTTTAGAGGTCCTTGGGAAGAGACAGACAGAACCCATACCCTTCTGCCCATGAAGTAGCCCCTGCCCTGGGCATGGAGAAAGGGACCAAGTGCTGCCCAGTCCCGGAAGTTCCTAGGCTCCCTGGTCTCCACCCCTGGCCTTTGTGCTCTGCTCCCCAACCCCTTGGACAAGCCCTAAGGCAAAGGGCTGGTGGCTGGTTGGCTCCCACCGGGCAGGTGTTCCAGAAGTCAGCCACAGCTGGCCCTGCTGACATCCACACCCACCTGGACCCTGCCTGCCCAGACAGGTTTGTTCTCCTGGTCCTGCAGGTGCCTCTGGCTACACAAACCTTGTTTTCCAAACCTGCTGATCCTGGCCCCACCTTACCTTGAGGCAGGACTTGGGGTTCACCTGCCACCTCTGTTGCCCAGCACTGCAGGGGTAATGAGGGCTGCCGTGGCCTCTGGCCCGGGTCATGGAGCTCACTCTGCTCTTGAGGTTTCCTGCCCTCCACTTCACAGGGTGCCACGCCTTCCTTTCCATCATTCAGCAAGCACTCCCTGGACGTCTTGGTGACCTGGTCGTGGTGACACTAAGCTCGGGTTCAGGCAACAAGCATTTCCTGGGTGCTGGGCATTGATCTAAGGTGATGGGGGCAAAGCACTGAACCAAACAACACCCACCTTCATGAGTTTGCTGCCTTTGTGGGGGGTCCAGTGGCAGAGAACACAGAAAGCCAGTGAGTCACAAAATCTTCTGGGCAGGAGGTGGCCTCCACCTGCCTGTGAAGCTCCACTTCCTCCCTGGGGCTACGTGCCAAGGACCTGCCTGCTGAGAGACACTGTCTTAACAGGGATTACCCAGGGCAGACCTGAGGGAGATGTTACTTCTCGTTATGGGGCCTCCACCTTGTGGATTTTTGTTTTGTTTTGTGTTTTAAGACAGGGTTTCACTATGTAGTCCAGGCTGGCCTTGAACTCAACGAGTAGCCTTGGCCAGCCTCAGACTCCTGGAGATCCTCCTGTCTCAGCCTTCCGAGTGCTGGGATCACAGGTTCCTACCACCACACCCAGCAACCATGTGTATGGGGGGTTGCTGGGGATTGAACTGAAGACCTTGTGCTTAACCATCTGTGTTTGTTTTTGTGGTTTTTTTTTTTTTTTTTGGTGCTGGGGATCAAACTCAGGGCCTTGCACTTGCTAAGCAAGCACTCTAACTACTGAGCTAAATCCCCAGCCCCATCGGTGTATTTTTGTTTGATGATTTTTTTTTTTTTTTTTTTGTACCAGGAATTGAACTGAGGCCCTCATGCTTGCAAGGCAAACACTCTAAGCATTGAGGTAAATCCCCAGCCCTCCCATCGGTGGTTTTTTTTTTTGGTGCTGGGGATTGAACTCAGGTCCTTCTGCTTGCAAAACAAGCACTTTAACCACTGAGCTAAATCCCCAGCTCTCCATCGGTGTATTTTTAAAAGCCATTTGCATGCATTATTTTCAGATTTAACAAAGCTAGTTTCTAAAAAATGTTTGTCCTCAAATAGACAAAGCTACGCTTTCATATTTTTCACAGGCAACTTTAAGAAAGCCATGTATCAGGCTGGGGATTTAGGTCAGCCGTTACAGTGCTTGCCTTGCAAGCACAAGGCCCTGAGTTCGAGCCCCAGCACCCAAAAAAAAAAAAAAAGCCATGTATCTTAAAATCTGATAGTTAAAATGCATAGCATATAAATAAACCTCTTTTTAAAAATCTGGGTGTGATGGCGCATGCCTGTAATTCCAGCACTCCGGAGACCGAGGCAGGAGGATCACTGTGAGTTCAAGGCCAACCTGAACCACATAGTGAGACCCTATCTCAATAAATAAACCAGCACACAAACAAACCTCCTTAAAAACATACACAGCAGGGAGGGGCTTCAGAACAGCCTGGTTATGTGGTGGTGGGAAAGGCGGACAGGGATTGTTAACATACTGCACCAGAGAAAAAGAGACTGTGACCTCAGGACAGCAGCAATGAGCTTTATTCGGAATAAAGCCGGAGAGAAAACATCCCTGAAGCACCAAGGTGCACAGAGAAGCTCTTAGAAGAGAGTGGTTCTGGGCTGGGGATTTGGCTCAGTGGTTAGAGTGCCTCCCTAGCAAGCCCAAGGCCCCGAGTTCCATCCCCAGCACCAAAAAAAAAAAGAAAAAAGGAAGAACAGAAGGGGTCAGGGTTTATACAGGGTTTGTGGTGGGAAGGGGGTGTGAGAATCGACTGGCCCTGAAAACTTGTTTGTTCCTCATTATTTTGAGTTTGTAGGCTCTGGAGTGTGTCCGGGGCTGGAGCAGCTGGACATTCCTTTCTTGGTGACTGGCATTCTGTGTGACTTATGGCCCTTTGTAATCCTGTAGCTGTGAACACTGTGGCCTCTTGGGAGCGGGGAGTTGTCTGTTTCTCATGGGTCATTTAATCTCATGGATGTCAGTGTTTCTGACTAGGCCTGGTTAGAAATATTTGTGATCAGAATATGTAACAAGGGTGAAGGAGGGACACCCAGCACTCAATGCTGCTGGATCTGGCCCTATCCCCCCACCCTCAGCCATAGCCCAAGACGGCCCAGGTAGCCTGGGCCCCAGCGTTGTTAAACGCATGCATGGCTAGGCCCTTCCCAGGCCCAAACGCTGGCAGGGAGGAACCCTCCTCCCTCCCGGCCATTGGACGGGCAGTGTAAAGTCCAAAAACCTCCCCAACTTACCCGGCACAGGACTGAGCGGCGCCCAAGAACGACAAGAGACCAGGTTCGATGCAAAAACAACAAGCTATGTTCAAACAGAGCTCTGGGCCAGTACGTACCCCTCTCAGGAGGCAGAGGTAATGGCCCAGAACTACAGGAACATGGGGTTTTTATGGGGTAAGAAACAGGCGCGGGAAGGGGAAGGCGCGCGCAGGAGAAGGAAAGTGTGGGGGCACATGATTGGTCCCCGCGTTTATTCAAACTTAAGCGGTCCTTTTTGGCGGGCTTCTTTTGGTGGGCTGGATTTGGCGGGCGGGCTGTGTAACTGTTCCTTTTGTGTTGTAAGGTGGTTTTTCCTGGAACCTGGAACAGAGAACTTCCCGGCACAGGGTCATAAAGTGACCACATTTTGTACTTTACATTTTGTACATGTTCATTTGTATTCTGCATCTTTTCATTCCCCACTTCTTCTAGTGACTAATTCTAATCATAGAATTATAGCTCGTCATCTGGTTCTAGTACAGCCTCATATTGTTGCCTCAAAACTAGCAATTGGACAGCATTGATCCTTTCCTTAACAAAAGCCAGCAGTCTATTAACAAGGCAGGGGCCAAAGGTGAGCAGAAGGAGTAACAATATTAAGGGACCAGCCAGAGCAGACATCAGGGTGGTCAGCCAGGGGGAATGGGAAAACCAAGATTCAAACCATCCCTGTTGTGTCTCGCGATCTTTCTGTCGGTTGGCGAGTCTCTCTCTGAGTCTCTGCATAGAGTCCCTAACGACCCCGGTATGATCAGCATAGAAACAACATTCCTCTTCTAGTGCTGCACAAAGTCCTCCCTCCTTTAAGAACAAGAGACCAAGGCCACGTCTGTTTTGGAGGATCACCTCAGACAAGGAGGTTAATGACTTTTCTAAGGCTTCAATGGAGTCTTGTAAATCTTTAAGGTCTTCATCAACAGCTGCCTGCAGGGATAGGAACCCTTGATGTTGGGTTACGAATGCTGCGGCCCCCCTACCTACTCCCGCAGTGACCCCTAGGCCTAGCAGTACAGCTAAGGTAAGGGAGACAGGTTCCCTCCTGAATCTGACGGTGTTTCGGTCAATCAGATCTTCAAACTCAGAGGCGTCATGATATGAAATCATTGGCCAGAGGTGGACAAGAACGCAGTAATCTCGAGAGGAGTTGAAGACTCCCGTAGCAACACAGGGGGTTAGGCCAGTGTTGCAGGCCCACCAAGCCCCATTAGGAGGCCTTAGGAAGTAGTCCGTGGAGGTAGAAGGGCTGGTCACGATCTGGGCACAGAGATACTGGTGACTCAAGGGGACATTGCCTAAGCACAACCCGGAACCAGAAACTTTTGTAATGGTTAGGCCCCCTTGGTCGTGCCAAGCACATTGGGCATGCGAGGTGGAATTGCTAAAGTTCCCCAAGGTGGCTATTCCTTCGTAGTAGGGGGGGCTGGCCGTTAGGCACAACCAGCAGGACTCTGTGTTACTAGGGGTGGATTGGTTAAGAACCTCGTAGGCACCCAGGATAAGATTGAACAATTTGTCACCCATGGTGGGTAATCGGGTGACAGGGCTGGACACCGTCGAGAGAGGGACTGCGGTGCTCAGTGTAGCGGGATGTTGTGAGGAGAGAGCCGGGGAGGGCGGCGGTGAAGGCGACAGTTTGGGCAGTGACAGCAGAGGTGGCGGCAGGGGCTGAGGTGCCGACCGCGGGGGTCCCTGGTTAACCAGGACCTGATTAGGACCTACTGGGGAGGAAGGAATGCTCGTCTTTAATCTGAGTCGGAAGGTTAGTCCAGGGTCTGTCCCTGACATGTATAGCTGGAGACCCCATTCTTTTCCCTTACCTCCCCAGAGGGAGGTCTGTTGCCCTCTTTCCGTGAAGGAGATGATTAAAGGATTACACCATTTGCCCGTACCACAATCCGGGTTAGGCTGTTTCCTCCGAACCGTGATGTAGTCCCAGTCGGACTTAGGGTTCCAATAAACATCCCCAGTCGTCACACAAGTCCAAGAGGCACAATAATACTTAGAGGCATAGCCGCAACTTCTGGCCCATGCCCGGGGCCGATGGGAGCCCGGGCAAACATACACTGGATATGTAGCTAGGTGAATCCTGGGCCGGATCGCATTACATCCCGGGGGATGGGTCAGGAGGAGAGAGTGGGGTAAGTCTGGTGTGTTGAGGGGTGTTTCTAAGGGCATGTGATCATTGGGGGTCCCCCAGGCTGCATCGGCTCCCAAAGCCAACTGACAGAGATCGGCTTCCAAATTGGGCCAGGGCACAGCGGAAGATGTGACGACGGTGGAATTTACAATATCTCCGGCCTGGTTAACTATTTCCCAAGTGTATGTTTTTGGTCGATGAGGGTTGGCCTTGCTTTTGTAGGCGCAGCTTAAGAGGACTATTAGTCCGTACCACAGTCCATGCATCCTCACTAGCTGTAGGGGCCTTTTTTACATGGGAGGCGTGTATCCAGGTAGGGATCCCGTCTACCTTTACAGCAGTCGGGGTAGTTAACAGTACCAGATAGGGTCCTTTCCAGCGTGGCTCAAGGTTTCCTGCACGATGTCTGCGCACCAGGACCGTGTCGCCCACCTGGAATCTGTGAGGCACCGATAATTCTCCAGGCTCATACGAGTCCTTCAATTGTTTCCACACTTGAGTTCGCAGCAGTTCAAGAGCCTTAAGTCGAGCAAACAGGGGTTTGGAGGGGACAAAATCAGAGTCACAAATTATTTGGCCTACCCTAGTTACTGGTGGTGGTGCCCCGTAAAGGATTTCAAACGGTGTCAGCCCAGACCCTCCCGGGGTATTTCGCGCCCTGAACAACGCGAAGGGTAGGAGGGTTACCCAGTCTGATTCGCCAGTCTCCAAGGCAAATTTGGTTAAGGTCTCTTTTAGGGTACGGTTCATTCTCTCTACCTGTCCTGAATTCTGGGGTCTATATGCACAGTGTAATTTCCAAATTGTCCCCAGGTGGCTGCTCAACCCCTGACTTACCTGGGCAACAAATGCAGGCCCATTGTCAGACCCAATAGCCAGTGGTACCCCGGGGAAAGATGTCTTCTAAAATCTTCTTAGCAACCATCTGTGCAGTCTCTTGTTTGGTTGGGAAGGCTTCTACCCACCCAGAGAAAGTGTCTACAAACACTAGCAGATATTTGTATGCCTCCATCAGTCGTTCTAGGAAGACTGAGGGGGGCTCTGTTGGCCCTTGTAGAATCTCTCTTACCTTGGCCAGATTGGTGGGGCACCTTGCAGCCCCTTTGAGACCTGCCACCAGAGCCTGGCAATAGACCCATAACCGCTCCCTACTTTCTGCGGTGTTGTAGTCCCATTGCGGCCGATTGAGGGGGAACCCGGCATCGATCTCATTGGGGAGGGTAGTCGGGACGCCCCCATTTCCAGGGACGTTTTTTCTGGCTTCCAGCAGGATTCGTTCCCGTTCTTCGGTTGTAAAGAGCACCTGTAACAACTGCTGACAATCATCCCACGTGGGCTGGTGGGAGTACATCAAGGACTCCAACAAGCCCGTAAGGCCAGTCGGATTTTCAGAGAAAGGAGGGTGATTACTTTTCCAATTATAAAGGTCAGCTGATGAAAAGGGCCAATATTGAAGGGGCTGCAGACCCGGAGGGTCCGTAGGCGGCTCGTATGCCCGTAATGGGAGGGCAGAAGTGGAATCTGGCCCCCCCGGACTCGCTGCCCTCCGGCTTCGGGTACCTGCAGCCGGCCCATTGGCCGGGCCCGCGGCTGCTTCCCCCCTGGGGGCTGGGTCTATTCCTGCACCGGGGTTCTGGGGATAGGGCGGGGGAGAAGCCGGCCATTCGGGAGGTTCCTCAATGTCGGGATAGATTCGGGCTGGAGGGGCCGAGGGTTCTCTCAGGGGGTCCCCAGCCCCAGAATTACCTTTTGTTTTCTTCTCCTTACCGATAGGCCCCTGTGTGACCAGAACCTTGGGTTTTTCTTTTAGAAACGGCCGGACCCAGGGGGAGGGACTCGAAACCAGGTCCTCCCAAACCAGGATATAAGGCTGTTGGTCCGGATGTTCCCCTGGTCCTTCTTGGAAAACTATAGCTTTTACCTTGTTTATAGTGCCCCTATTGAAGGTTCCAATACGGGGCCACCCTACATCAAAAGTTGGCCACTCCGAGGAGCAGAAGGTCTGCCATGGTCCCTTATGGACTTCCACTGACAAATTATGAGCTCGGGTTTTCACCTCAGCCCAGTGATGGAGGGTCAGAGAGAGGGGGGTAGAGACTTTTGACCCCATTTCTTCCTCAAAGTACAAAAAACAAGACAGCACAGTTAGGAGAGACAATAGTACTAGAGCACCGAAGCAAAGCCGCCCACAGCGGCATTCAAACAAGAAACCGAAAGCAACCTCACTCGGGGGCTGAGCACACCGAGTCTTCCCGACAAGGAGAACGCGCTCCTCTCGGGGCACAAAAAGGACTGAAGCGGGAGGATTCCACGACTCCCACTCGTCCTGTTCGTTAGGGAAGGATTCCACGTCTTCCCTCACACCTAGGGCGGATTCCGCATCACCCTGTGGGGAGGATTTCGCGTCTCCCCAGTTCCCCCAGAGGCGTTCCTCCAGGGTCGCAGCCTGCAAGTCTGAGCGCGTCTGCTCCCCGCAGCCACAGGGGTCCTTACGGTCCCCTGGGCAGCTGCTCCACGGCTCCCCACTGGAGCCCCCTTTCCCACGGCCGTCCCAAAGAAAAACCGAATAACCATAGAAGAAAACCACCAATAGTGACGCTCCAAACCAATAAGGCAATGCAATGCAGAGGCAACAACAGCAACAACACACTGAACAACACAGAGGCAACAGCAGCACCAACAACAACCAGAACAGCTTGCCAACCGTAAGACTCTCTGTCGCATGGGGCGTCCGCCCGTTTCCCGGCCAATGCACCAAAATGTAGAGTCCAAAAACCTCCCCAACTTACCCGGCACAGGACTGAGCGGCGCCCAAGAACGACAAGAGACCAGGTTCGATGCAAAAACAACAAGCTATGTTCAAACAGAGCTCTGGGCCAGTCAGTACATACCCCTCTCAGGAGGCAGAGGTAATGGTCCCGAACTACAGGAACATGGGGTTTTTATGGGGTAAGAAACAGGCGCGGGAAGGGGAAGGCGCGCGCAGGAGAAGGAAAGTGTGGCGGCACATGATTGGTCCCCGCGTTTATTCAAACTTAAGCGGTCCTTTTTGGCGGGCTGGATTTGGCCGGCGGGCTGTGTAACTGTTTCTTTTGTGTTGTAAATTTGCAGTTCTTCTTGGGACTCTGGGTGTGTTGTAAGGTGGTTTTTCCTGGAACCCTGGAACAGAGAACTTCCCGGCACAGGGTCATAAAGTGACCACATTTTGTACTTTACATTTTGTACATGTTCATTTGTATTCTGCATCTTTTCAGCAGCAAGATGAGCGGAAGGCTGGTCTGGCGAGGCCCAGAACCCCAGCGGGGTTCCCGTCCCCTGCACTCCCCTCTCCGCCTGCGCCAATAGTGTGGCCCCTCTGTCCATACCAGGAGATCCCCAGCCGGGAGAGGACGGGGCTGGGGGGGTGGGTAGGCCTGCACCGGAAGGGGCTGCCCTAGGGGCGAAGACAGGGGGACCTGGGCTGGAGATGTAGCCCAAAACCGGACGGGGACTGGGCGAGAGGCCGGGAGGAACCGGACAGGGCGGGGCCAGACAGGACGGCCGGGTCGAGGCGGGGCGCGCTGGGCCAGCCCTCCAGGTCCCGTGACGCCGGTCGGTCGGAGCGCTCGGGTCACGAGTGCCAGCTCAGCGCGTGGCGACGGCGACATGGCCTCGGAGACGGACGTGCGCGCCAGGCTGCAGCGCGCGGGCCAGGGCCACCTGCTGCGTTTCTGGGCCGAGCTGGGCCCTGGGCCACGCGCCGCGCTGCTGGCGGAGCTGGCGCCGCTGGAGCCGGACGCGCTACGCGAACACTGCGCCTCAGCGGCGGAGGCCTGCGCGCGCGCCCCCGGCCCCACTCCCGGCCTGGACGCGCGCCTGCAGCCCCTGGCCCCTGAGCGCCTGGGCAGCGCGATCCGCAGCGACGCCGAGACGCGCAGGCGCTGGGAGGAGGAAGGTGGGCAGCTCGCGGGAGGGGCGCGCATGAGCCCCGGGAGGCTGCTCGCCCGGCGCGGACGGGTGGCCGCGCCGCGGACTCAGGCGTCCCCTCATACGGCGCCTCTCGCCCCCAGGTTTCCACCAGATTGCCCTGAGCAAGGTGGCCGTGCTGCTGCTGGCTGGCGGGCAGGGCACTCGTCTGGGGGTCACCTACCCTAAAGGCATGTACCAAGTGGGGCTGCCCAGCGGGAAGACCTTGTACCAGCTGCAGGCCGAGCGGATCCGGCGCGTGGAGCAGCTGGCTGGCGAGCGCCACAGGACCTGCTGCACTGTGCCCTGGTGCGTTCCTCTGCCCCACCGGGCGTCACTCAGCACCGACCCAGATGGCGCTTGGGCCAGGCCCCTGCAGGTGGCTTACCGATGTCCCTCCGCCCCTCCCAGGTATATCATGACCAGCGAATTTACCCTGGGACCCACAGCCAAGTTCTTCAAGGAGCACGACTTCTTCCACCTGGACCCTGCCAACGTTGTCTTGTTCGAGCAACGCATGCAGCCGGCCGTGACCTTCGACGGCAAGGCTATCTTGGAGCGCAAAGACAAGGTTGCCATGGCCCCAGGTACCCTACCCCGAGACGGAAGGTCACCCAGCCTGAAACTCAGAGTGCGCGGGGGGTCAGGATGCCTGGGTGCCAGGCTGGACTTGGGCCAGTCACCGCCTCTCTCTGTGGTACACCACTGGGCTGTTTGGACAGTGAAGGCCGAGCGCGCTTTTCCTCCACTAGCTGGTGAGGCCCGGCTGTAGACCGCGGCAAGGACCATTTCTCCGTCTCTCTGCAGACGGCAACGGGGGCCTGTACCGAGCGCTGGCGGACCACCAGGTCCTAGAAGACATGGAGCGCCGCGGAGTGGAGTTCGTACACGTGTACTGTGTGGACAACATCCTGGTGCGGCTAGCCGACCCGGTCTTCATCGGTTTCTGCGTGCTGCGGGGTGCGGACTGTGGCGCCAAGGTGAGTGCGGCGCCGGGACCCCCTGCCGAACCAGCGGGGCTCATACAGGCCACGCCCTCCCTCCTGAGTCCCGATCCACAGAGCCGTGTCGCTATAGGTCACGCTCACGCGGAGCCCCGCCCCCCCAGTGGAGTCAGCCCCGCCTCCCGTGGCCACGCCCTCCCCAAACCCTGCTCCCTCTCCAGCCTGGCCCCGCCGCTATGGCTACCACCCCCATAGGGTCTCGTTCCTGTAGGTTATACCCACATGAAGCCCCGCTCCTCCGCCTGCCTGGCCCCGCGCCACACAGCACCGCCCCTTGCCAGCTCTGCCAAGCCTAGCCTGACCCCTCCCTGGTGGCCTCAGGTGGTGGAAAAGGCCTACCCAGAGGAGCCCGTGGGCGTGGTGTGCCAGGTGGACGGTGTCCCCCAGGTGGTAGAGTACAGCGAGATCAGCCCTGAGACCACAGGGCTGCGCCGGGCCGATGGGAGCCTGCTCTACAACGCTGGCAACATCTGCAACCATTTCTTCACCCGGGACTTCCTGCAGAGGGTCACCAGGTGTGACAGCAGAGGGCTGCAGGGCGCCAGCCTGGGCCGCCTGCCCTGACCAAGGACCGGTGCTGCCAGATGGGCCGAAAGTCCTGGGCCACGGCAGCTAGAGGCCAGGCTGGCTGAGCTGGGGCTAGGTTGGGAGCGGCCGCGGGTTTAGGAGCAGAAAGTTGCTTGTGAGTCAAGCCCGAGGCCCTGGAGGTCCAACATGGTCATGCTCTGAGGCTGCATCTGCCTTCTGTGGACTGGCGCTGTGCCTACCGCCCCCCCTCCCCGGCCCTGCCAGTTTCCACAGCGCAGGGAGGGGCAGTTAATGCTACCTCGCTCTCAGCCCTGGGGCCGCAGGGAGAAGACCTGCACTGTGGCGCCCAGCTGCCAGCCTGCCCTGCCTGGCCAGGTGCACCCTGTCTGAGCCTTGTCTCCTGCCCTCATGCTCAGGGAATTTGAGCCGTTGCTGAAACCACATGCGGCTGTGAAGAAGGTCCCATATGTGGACGAGGAGGGAGATCTGGTAAAGCCGCTAAAACCGAATGGCATAAAGATGGAGAAGTTTGTGTTTGATGTGTTCCAGTTTGCTAAGTGAGTGGTGGGAGTCACTTATTTTTTTCCTTCTTCCCTCTCTCTGTTGTGGTGGGGTCTGAGCCTCAGTGGGGCAGGGCAGGCAGTGGCAGTCCGGAAGGGTGCTCTTGCTCCCTGGGGTGGGAGCATGGGGAACATCGGGGCAGCTGAGGTCCCCTCCACAGTCTGTCACCCAGGATTGGGTATTCTCAGTACCCGTGCCCTCCCTCTGGCCAGGCTGGTGGGAGGAGGGAGAGCTTGAGGCTACCAGATTTGATCGGTGCCTGTGGACCCGTGAACCTGACCAGCCTAGCCTGCTCATACCAGGCTGCTGCCTGGGACACAGGGTGACAAGCCCTTCTTCCCACCAGGAACTTCGTGGCCTTTGAAGTATCTCGGGAGGAGGAGTTTTCCCCACTGAAAAATGCTGACACAGCAGCCAGGGACAACCCCTCTACCGCAAGGCGGGCTCTGCTCACACAGCATTACCAGTGGGCGCTGCAGGCTGGGGCCTGCTTCCTGGATGCACACAGGGCTCAGCTTCCTGAGCAGCCCTGGTGAGTGGGCCTGAGTGTGTCCTGAGGGAGGGCTGTCAGGATCAGGGCTCCACAGGCTCTTCCACTGTCCTGCACCACGCCAAACACAGGTGGCCGTGTGCCCAGCCAGCCCCAGCCTCTCAGCCTGATCTCTCAAGTTCTGCTCAGGGACCTGGGGGAATTAGAGGGTCCAAAGCCCCAAGTAAGTTTTGAAACAGACTTGGGCGAGACCCTCAGCAAGCAGCAGTTTGGCTTTGCTTGGGACTGGGGAGAAAAAGGGCATTTAGCTTCTGTCTCCTGAGTTGTCTGGGGTGACAACGGGGCCTGGCTGCCTAGGCTTTGCACTGGGTCCCCTAGGTGCACTTTCCAGCCCAGGCCAGATCCTGTCACCAGCAGGACACTGAACAGGGGGAAGAGCTCACAGAGAAGAGGGCTGCAGGGGTTGGTGTGTGGCACTGGCCCTGCATGGGGGTGCTGAGGTGGGCCGGGGCCCCCAAGAGGCAGATGCCAACCAGCATATTCTCCACAGCTTGCCCCAAAACGGAGACCCTCCTGCCATCTGTGAGATATCACCCTTGCTATCTTACTCTGGAGAGGTGAGAGTCACCTGTCCCTGTCTGGGGTTTTTCAGGGCTCTGGCTTCCATGAGCCCGAAGACTGAAGAGAGGTGGGCACTAGGGTAGACAGAGCACAACCCTGCCTCAGTTTGCCAGTGGGGTAAATGGTTGCTGAGAGTTGAAGAAGATCTTCAGGGATGCAGGTGGAGTGAGGTGTCCTGACAGTGGGTGGTAGAGAGATTCCCCAAGGCTGAGGGCAGGCTCTGGCCAGGCAGGCTTTGTGGGAGTCTTGCTGGGGGAGGCACAGCTGCTCTCTGCTGACCCCCGTCTCACTCCAGGCAGAGCTGAGATCCTGCCCTGGGGCTGCTGTGGACCACCAGGGATTGGCCACTGTGCCACAGTGTCTCCTGCTTGTTTCCAGGGTTTGGAAGCCTATCTTCGAGGCCGAGAGTTTCGGTCCCCATTCATCCTGGATGAGGACCAGGCCAGGGTGCTGCGGTCGTAGGAGGCCTGACCTGTTCCCAGACCTGCCGACCAGAGGTCTTCGGGGTGGCGACGAAGCCCTGGCCCCAGCTCCAGGTGTGGGTCTCCAGCCTAAAGAACCCAGAAGGGAACCTTCTTACTGGCTTACTCCACAAGGGTGGGACCTCTTCTGCCACCCTTGGACACACGAGAGATGGCCAATCTGCTGTGGGCCCTTTGGCTGCATTTCTGACTGTGGGATGCAGCTAGGAGGCAGAGGATTGGGGAGCTTGGGCAGTGAGCTAGAGGAGGCCACACCATCCAGGAGCAGTACAGAGGGGGAGCCAGCTCTGGCATCTCGAGGGCCCTGTGTTCTCTGCAGAGGACAAGAAGGTGCACAGTCCTGGCAGCCCTGATCCAAGCGCTGTTTCCAGACTGTAGGACCCACTGCCCAGTTCGTATTCAAGGCAGGACCAGCAACTGGGGCGAGGCTGGTGGTCTTGCCTTGTATGCCCAGCTGAGGCCACAGAAGGCACCCAGTAGGGTTGGGGACTTAGTGGTAGAGCGCTTGCCTATCAAGTGCAAGGCCCTGAGTTCGATCCCCAACACCACTCCCCACCCAAAAAAAGGCACCCAAGGCTGCCTTTGGAAACCCCCACCCTACCCCCTGCCTCTCCTCTGGGTTTATCTCAAGGACTCGGCCTCTCAGCTATTAGTGAGCAGTCTGGCTGCTGAATTCAAGGGCCTTCCCCAAGAACTTGTGAGACCAACACTGGAGCTCCTGGGGTGGCTGCTGGTTGATCTAGTTTTTAACCCCTGGAACACACCCCTGGCCCACCTGCCTGCAGCTTTTGGTAATTCCTGGTGCTGCAGGTCCTCCCAAGCTCCCTGTGCTGGACATGCAGCCTCCGTATTTGGTCCCCTGGCTCCAGTTTGGCCCTGCACCTGGACTAGGTTCTATCTCCTCCCTGGTTCAGCAGCTCTGGGGTGCAGCACTTCTTGTTTACATCTACATCCCCTGGGGGAAGGCAGTGGTATCGCCCTCGCCACTGATGTAGGAACAGCTACAAATGCTGAGTTGTATCCCCCTGCCCCGTGCCACAGCCCAAATAGTGGGGACCACTCCTCCCCATTAGGAGAGGGCTCATCCCGTGGCCTGGAGTCCATGAGCCCAGACTGGGGCAGAAGGGCAGGGTCAGGTCCACACGGACCACGTTGAGACCATCACCCAGGCTCTGCCAGGCTTCCAGCCACAAACCTTAGAAGGAAACCGTGTGCCTCAGTGGACATCTGGCACGCAGAGGGGTCGCACTGAGTGTGACACTCCTCAGGCCAGGCCCTTCCTGCACCTGCTCCTCGGGGCATAACCGGAAAAATTGTGCAAACTCTGCATATTAGTACAGTGGGGGTGAATGCTTTAAAGCAAATTATACTTTTACTTAGTTTCCAAGAGAGCTAGGGAGATCCCAAGTACCCTTCAGTTTCCCATTCATTTTACTTGATTACAAGAGACATCAAACCCATAACTGTAACGCCTGTCTAGCGTTCCCAGTCGGCGTGCACGTGTACGCGTACCTCGAGCACTGTGCTGGAGATGCACGGCTGTTTCCCACAGAGCTCTCCCTCGGGCGGCCCCTCCACACTAACAGCACCATCCCCACATAATGACTTTGAGACCGCGATCTTCACTCCCAGACTGGACATTCGAATAAGCACACGCGCCCCGACTGAGCCCACGGGTGGCGAGGACCGGGCCCAGGCGTGCACGGGCCCGAGGCCAACCTGAAGCCCGGGAAACCCCTCACGCTCGTGTTCAGCTCTCCATCGCGGTCCTGGGGACGCGAGGCTGCCTGGGGGTCAGGAGCCCCGGCCAGGGCGGCTTCCGCGCCCCCTGCACGCGCACCCCCGGGCGCCACCCTCTCTCGGGGGCGGACCTCGCCTGGACGGCGCAGGCTGTGCGTGGGAAGAGACGGCCAACACCTCCGGGGGCCCGGCCCAGCTGCGCGTGGGCCTCTCACGGGCCTCGCCGGCCTGGAGGGCCCCGCCCGCCCAGGCACCCCGCCCGCCCGGGCACCCCGCCTGCTCCCGGCTCACCTCCCACCCCGGAACCAAGAGATCGGCGCAGGCGCAGGGGCAGGCAGCGCTCCGCGCAGGCGCAGTCAGCCCGGGCTGAGGGAGTGTGCGCATGTACAGTCGCCGCAGCCATTATTTTTGTTATTTTTGGAGTACTGAGAGCTGCGTGCTAGGACTGACCTCGACCCCGGAACTAAAACCCCTATCCGTTTTAAAACTATTTTGCTAGAGTCTCGCTGAATTGCCCAGGGTGACCTCGAACTTTCGGTCCACCGGCCTAAGCCTCCTGGGTAGCTGATCACAAGCGTCGGCCTCTGCAGCCCGGTGCGGAGCCTCCCGGAGAGCAGCCTCTGGGCCCCGTCGCCGGCTCCTCTCCTGTAAACACGCCTGCGCCTTCAAAATCATTGATATGCGCCTGAAATCCCAGCGTTTTGGGAGGCTGAGGCAGGAGGACCACAAGTGTGAATCCTGCCTGGGCAATTTGGCGATTTAAGGAGATCCTGTCTCAGAAAGGAAGTGGACAGGGGTATAATTCAGCGTTGCCCTGGGATCAATCCTCAGTTCTGCATACAAGTACAATTTATTTTAAAAAGGATCACTAATTCTCCGGCCACAGGGCTGAGCAATACATTATGAGTCATCTCCCTGGGTTTGCTGTAAATGACAACTCAAGCTGAAGCCACATAACAGGTCAAACTGCTCCCCAGTGCAAGTTGCTGTCTGATCTCCAACCTGTCCCCTACTTAAACTCTTCCCAGGAACTAAAAACACGAGTCAAGAAGCTGAGTAGGGGCTGGGGATTTAGCTCAGTGATTAGAGTGCTTGCCTTGCAAACATCAAGACCCTGAGTTCGATCGCTGGCACCACAAAACAAACAAACAAACAAAAAAAAACTAAAGAAGCTGAGTAGTCACTTTTCTCTAGATTTTCAGAACCCAGTACAGCTGATGTTCAGAGTTAATACCCACGTGTGGCCCAAGGACATGTTAATGTGGTTCTTAAAAAGTGGAATCTTGGGGCTGGGGATTTAGCTCAGTGGTTGGAGTGCTTGGCTTGCAAGCATAATGCCCTGAGTTCGATACCCAGCACAAAAACAAAACAAAACCAAAACCAGAAAAAAAGAAAGTGGAATCTTGTTTAACTTGTGGGAAGCAAGCAATGTGTTCAGTTTGTATGGGGGCCACCGAAGAGACGAAAGTCAATTATTACTGCAATGAAGTCCCTTACACCCTAAGGAGGACAGAAACGGTTATGGAGCCTGGATGTGTAACTCAGCACGTATTGTCACTTGTGCTTTCCCTCCTGGAAAAAGCCCTCAGGTGCAGTGGTACACGCCTGAATTCCCAGCTACTGGGGCTGAGGTGTGAAAATCACAAGTTTGAAGCCAGCCTGGGCAAAGTAGCAAAACCCCGTCTCAAAAATAAAAAGAGCTGGGATGTGGGTCAGAAGTAGAGCACTTGCCTAACACGCCCAAGACCCAGGTGAAACCCGCAGCATCAGCCCCCCAGCCCAGAGAGCCCTTTGTGCGCCCAGAGTTCTCTAAAATGGAGCTTTGAGAATGACAACCCTCCCCTTTCCTGAAGGCTTACTCATGAACAAAATCTGATCTTCCTACCTGAGGTTCTGTCCTGTCCCTCAGGGCCCAGTATTGATACGCATGCGGTACAGTGAGGTGAGGCCAGAGCTGGTAGTGTTCTGCAGAGTGCGGAGCTCCTCAGTGGCTGGGCCAGCAATCACCCCAAAGTTTATCAGTTTGCACAAGTTCCAACCACTGCACTGAGCCCACCGGGTTGATTTGGGGGGTCCCTCAGGAGTGACGCCCCTGCTTAGTGACCTGCTGGGTGTTCATGATCATCTCAGGTGATGACTTGGACAGTGCCCATCAGGCAGTTAGGTCAGCCCAGAGCCACCGGAGTCTCCTGCAGTGCCCGGGGGGGTGGGTGGGCAGGAAGTCCTGGGCCTGGGAAGAACATAGCCCATGAGTGAGGTGTTTTTACTTGTAACTCTTGTAGCTGTCTAGAAACTAACAGAGTAAAAGATTACATGGAGAGTGGGAGAAAATATTTGTAAATCAGCTATATAAGATTAGCTTCCAGGCTGGGGATTTAGCTCAGTGGTTAGAGTGCTTGCCTCACAAGCACAAGGGCCTGAGTTTGATCCCCAGCACCCCCCCAAAAAAAAATTAGCTTCCAAAATTTTTTGGGGGGGATGCTGCGGATCAAACTCAGGGGCTTGCACTTGCTAGGCAAATGCTCTACCACTAAGCTAAATACCCAACCCCTCCAGAATATTTTTGTTTTCCTATTCTTTTTTTTTTTCTCTCTTTTTTTTTGGTGCTGGGGATCAAACTCAGGGCCTTGTGCTTACAAGCCAAGCACTCCAACCACTGAGCTAAATTCCCAGCCCCAGAATATTTTTTTTTTTTTTGTGGTGCCGGGGATCGAACTCAGGCCCTTGTGCTTGCAAGGCAAGCACTCTAATCACTGAGCTAAATCCCCAGCCCCAGCCCCAGAATATTTTTAAGAATCATAAAAACAGTAACCCCATTCAGAAATGGGCAAAGTATTTGAACAGACTTTTCTCCAGAGAACACACGCAAGCATCCAGAAAATTGGCCAACAAGCATCCAGAAAATTCTTGGCATCACTGATCCTCAGGAAAATGCAAATCAAACAGTAAGAGCACCTTACACCCACAAGGCGTTGAGCCTGGCGTGGGGTGCACCCTCATCACCCCAGCTGGCTGGGGCAGGAGGAAAGGTGACATCCTGCCCAGGCAGTTCAGCTAGACCCTGTCTCAAAATTTAAAAAGAGGCTAGACTATCACTTAGTGGTAGAGAACTTCCCTGGCATGTGCAAGGCCCTGAGTTAGATGCCCAGTTTTGTAAAAGAAAAAGACAAGACAAGACCCTAAAAGGATGAAATGCTGCTGAGGATGTGCCAACATGGCGCACATCAGCAGGATGCAGCTTGGGAAGCCATGATGGAAACGTGTACTGTAGTGCTTGGAAAGTTGAACGAATTCTGGATTCCACTCAGCAAACCCCATGTCTGTGTCTACAGAGAGGACCCGAAGGCAGGGACTTACACAGATACATGTGCACCTGTGTTCACAGTAGAATGGCCCCAAGAATTAACATGGCAACAACGCAAGCATCCATGTATGGATAAACAGAAGGGCATGTGTGGTAGCAACACCCCAACGTGCTCCCGTGGGCTAACCTTATGCCTCATGCTGGGCATGGTTAGCCACACAGAGGGAAGGTGTGTGGCTCAGCTTCCACAATGCACCCAGAGCAGGCAGGTTCATGGAGACTATGGGAATGGTGGTTGCTGGGTGCCAGTGGGAGGAAGGGACAGTCCCTGTTCTCTGGGGACCAGGCTCCTGTTTGGGGTGATAAGATGGTTTGGGACACAGACAACGGGGGTGGCACACATATTGTGAATGTGCACAAGACCTCAACATGGTTAAAATAGTGAATTTTATATTACAAATGATCTCCCACATAAAGCAGCACAGCCCCAAGGGTGTCAGTGACTCCAGGATGTGTGTGAGAGCAGTGGCACAGGAGCAAGTAGCTTTGAGGTCTGCAGGGCAGAGACCTGGTGGGAGGGGCTGGGCACCCTGTGGTGGTCTCTGAGAAGTTGGGGTGTGGCATTGTCCCCATGATCTGGAGGAGGGAACAGGTGGTCCTTGAGGGAGGAAGCAGCTTGGAGTCACATCCTTCTCCTACAGTGCAGAGCCCAGGACCCTCCTCTGGTATCTGTGCTTCCTGTACACTGCCCTGCTGGCCTGCAGACACAAGTGCCCACCCTCCCACCTCTGGGCTGCAGAGAGAGGCCCCAAACTCCATTTCTGCAGCAGGGTGAGGCTGGCCTAGCCCAGCAGCCCTTGGGGGCTATGCTCTGGGTGACCCTGGGGACACACACTGGGAAGCTCCAGGGGCCCTGGAAGAAGGGTAGGGGCACCCTGAGTTGGGGGAATGGCAGAGCCCTTACCACCCAGCGGCGGGGCTTCCCCTCCTGCAGATGACTAGTGGGCGACGGAGTGGGTACTACAACAGGGACAGTGGTGCCTGCGATGGAATGATCTCAAACTGACCACATCTCTGACACTTATCATGTCACTGTGCTGGGAGCCATGGTCTAGGGACAGTATGGGGGCCAAAGGGCAAGTCGTCTCTCAGCCGCAGCCTCAGTGAGCCGGACTGGTCAGGGACGGTCTTGGGTTAGGTGTTCCCTTCTTCCACAGCTGCAGGGGCCCAGCTCTTGCCTGTGTCCCTGCAGGTTGGTGGCCAGGAAGATGGACTCAGCCCCACTGTGCTGAGCTGGCTGCAGGTCAGCAAGGTCTTGGTCTGATTGCCTCCTCCCCAGTATATGGGGTCCAACTCCAGACAGAGGCTCAGCCCCTAATCCTTCCCAGCCCTGGGACCCTGTGCACAGTGGCAGGGGGAGGGCCTGCCAGTCAGGAGGGCACGGTGGTCACACTCTCACCTGCCTGCACACCAGGGGACCCAGATGTCTATGGCCCTAGTGCCCTGCCATCACGTGGATAGGCCTGGTACCCCCCTCTTGGAGCCACTGGCCACCTACCAGGCCCTCCCTCCCTCAGTGGCCCCAGGCAGCCAGTCTATCCCTTCTTCCCTGGCCCTGTGGCCCTGGTCACAGACCTGGTAGTAAAGCCAGGACGGATGGTGCTGAGGGCAGAGCGGCCACCTTGGGCTGTTCAGGGTCAGTGACGTCCAGCCCAGTGGTGGGTCCAGGGCGCGGGTGAGCTGATGGCTGCTTGAGGAGGAAGAGCTGGGGAGCCACCAGGGAGGATGCAGGGCTGGGACTTCAGGGACCTTGGCTGCCTTGAAGAGTCCCTGAACCCTCCTCGGGCTTCCTGGTCTCCATGGTGACTGTCTCCATGGGGACGCAGCCAGCACCCAGGAACCCTGGGGACCTGGAGAGAAGGACTAGCAAGAGGGGCAGGCTGACCTTGGCTCTGGGCTCCAGTAAGGGCTAAGGCTGGCCCTGCCCAGGATGTCACGTGAGGCCTCCTTTGCTCACATGATCTGAAGCACGTGACCACCAGCGCCAGTCTGCAGAGCTAGACATGGCTCTCCAGCACGGGGATACGGTGTGTCCCGGGGCCAGTGCCTCTGTTCTGCTGCTGGGTCTGGCACTGCTTGGCCTCGGGGTACCCCAGGCCTCAGGGACCCAGCCTGCCCACCACAACGCCGACCCAGAGTTCCAGGAGTACTACTTCGAGCAGCTGCTAGACCACTTCAACTTCGAGAGCTTTGGCAACAAGACCTTCAGCCAGCGGTTCCTGGTGTCAGGTGGGCCCCGCTTGCCCCAGGCCCCCATAGCCCTGACCGTCCCCTGCCCTCCGTGCCTGCAACCTGGCCTTACCGCCTGCCTCCCTGCAGACAAGTTCTGGAGGCGGCCTGAGGGCCCCATCTTCTTCTACACGGGGAACGAGGGCGATGTGTGGGGCTTTGCCAACAACTCAGGCTTCCTGGTGGAGCTGGCGGGGCAGCAGGAGGCCCTGCTTGTCTTTGCAGAGCACGTGGGTACCTGGCTGGTCTGGTGGGCCAGGGGGGTGGGGTCAGGCGAGGGGCGTGGCGTCAATGTCTTCCCTGTGCCCGCAGCGTTACTACGGGAAGTCGCTCCCTTTTGGGGCGAGGTCCACGCAGCGCGGATACCTGCAGCTGCTGACTGTGGAGCAGGCGCTGGCTGACTTTGCTGTGCTGCTGCAGGCCCTGCGGCGGGACCTCTATGCCCAGGATGCCCCAGCCATCGCCTTTGGAGGGAGGTGGGTTCTCAGTTTCCCCGGGGGGTGGAGGGGCACTTAGCCCTCTGCCTCCTCCTTCCTGACAGCCCCGCGGTGCTCCAGGGCCATGTCTAAACCAGGTGGGCCTGTAAGGTGGCCCCCATTCAGCCTGCATCCTTTCTGCCGTCTGACCCCCCGGGCCCCTCTCCCTGACTCTTCCCAGGGCAGCATGGGCTAGGTGCCCCTCCTCTGGGAGGCCCTCGCAGTTCTTCCTTGGCTAGGCTGTGCTAGCAGTGCTAGCTGGAAGACCTGGCCCACCTTAGCCGCATCCCTCCACCATGGGGCCTCCTCCCAGGCAAGTCTCTGCCCAAGCCAGAATCCAAATGTGGGTCTTGGAGGTTTCAGTTCCTCCTTTGGCACCTGTGACTCTGAGGCAGGAAGGAGGAAGTAGGTACTGGGACTCTCGGCCCGGAGGTCAGGGTCGGTTGCCAGCCTCGAGGGCCTCTTCCCTTGCCAGCTACGGGGGGATACTCAGCGCCTACATGAGGATGAAGTACCCCCATCTGGTGGCAGGGGCGCTGGCAGCCAGTGCGCCCGTCATATCTGTCGCAGGCCTTGGTGACTCCTACCAGTTCTTTCGGGATGTCACAGCGGTGAGTGAGAATCTGGGGGTCCCCCAGGCCAGCCTAGGTGGGCGCTGCAGCAACTGCTGTGCCCTTCCCAGGACTTCTACGGCCAGAGCCCCAAGTGTGCCCAGGCTGTGCGAGATGCCTTCCAGCAGATCAAAGACTTGTTCCTGCAGGGAGGTGAGAGACCGGCCTGCCCATACCTGCGTCCCACACCTGCCTGCCCACATCTGCTGTTCCACAGTTGCCCAAAGCCTCTACCTGTGCCCCTTCCCTGCAGCCTATGACAGGATTAGCCGGGAGTTTGGCACCTGTCAGTCACTCTTGGGCCCCGAGGACTTGATGCAACTCTTGGTGTTTGCTCGGAATGCCTTCACTGTGCTGGCCATGATGGACTACCCATACCCGACTGACTTCCTGGCCCACCTGCCTGCCAACCCCGTCAAGGTGAGGTCACTTCCCTGAGGAGGCTGCTCCTGGCCCTGCCCTGGGCCATGGGATGCTCTCCCCACTGTGTCTTTCTGGCTGGCAGCTGCAGCCCTCCTCCTGGGACCAGCAAGGGTAGAGCTGGCAGGGTCCTAGGCTAAGGTGTGGTCCCTCCAACCCAGGTTGGCTGTGACCGGCTGCTGAGTGAGGACCAGAAGATCAGGGGGCTTCGAACACTGGCAGGTGGGTCATCCTGGTGTGGGGCAAGTGTGGGACACTAGGGCTGGGCTGGAGGCCAAGGACCTGCAGCCCTGGCCTGGGCTCTGTGGGCCCCGAGGCTTGGGCTGGGTAAGCACAGATGGAGTGTAGTGGACCTACCCTGTCCAGCAGGAGGACCTCAGTTCCCACTGGGTTGCCCCGGCATCAGCCGGCAGAGCCCAGGGGGCTTTCCTCATGGACATGGGGGAGGGACCCCAGAGCCCACCCTCTGCAGGCTTTTCCGAGAAGGACAGGTTGGTGGCTGCTGTCCCATACCCCTCCTCCCCAGGGCTGGTCTACAATGCCTCCGGCACAGAGCGCTGTTTCGACATCTACAAGCTGTACCACAGCTGTGCCGACCCCACTGGCTGTGGCACTGGCTCTGATGCCCAGGCCTGGGACTATCAGGTGGGCTTGCGTGACTTAGGCTGCCAGGGTGGGGTGGGGGCAGTGCCCCACCCACCTGACCTCGCGTGGCGCCCCCAGGCCTGCACAGAGATCAACCTGACATTCAGCAGCAACAATGTGACTGACATGTTCCCTGCCCTCCCATTCACCGAGGAGCTCCGCCAGCAGTACTGCCTGGACACATGGGGCGTGTGGCCCCGGCCTGGCTGGCTGCAGACCAGTTTCGCAGGCGGCAGTAAGGCTGGGGCCAGGGTGCCAGCAGCAGCATGCCCCACACTCAGCTTTGGGTGCACACCAGTCCTCATTACCCTTGCTGTGTTTAGACCTCAAGGACACCAGCAACATCATCTTCTCCAATGGTGACCTGGACCCGTGGGCCGGTGGTGGGGTGAGTCTTGGGTGGTGGTGGCCAGGGATCTGGGTGGGTCCGTACAGGACTCCCCACCCATGCTAGGAGCTCTCAAGAAGCCACCTGTGTGCATTGGTTCTCCTTATCCATTTTCCTCCCGGTCTCCTGATTTCCTCCTCATTTTCCTGATTGCTTACTGTGGACTATGTCTGGCTCTATGACCTTCTATCCTTTCCACTGGGACTTTCGCGGCTCCAGTTGCTCCAAGTTCCTCCTTTAGCTGGACCCTGGTGGGTGGGCTAGGGGCTGCAGTGGGCCTGGCAGAGCTCAGAACGCTGGCACACACCTGATGGGGATTCCTCCTGCTGCCCACAGATACACAGGAACCTCAGTGCATCTGTGGTCGCGGTTACCATTCACGGCGGAGCGCACCACCTGGACCTCAGGTGCAGCAGCAGTACTCCTGCCCTTCTGAGCTGGGCTGCTGGCTGGGCTGAGCAGGAGGGGACTGTGTCCCCCCACTGCAGGCTCAGTGGACCCCCTGCCACTCCACAGAGCATCTCACCCAGAAGACCCTGCCTCTGTTGTGGACGTACGCAAACTGGAGGCCAGCCTCATCCAGGAGTGGGTAAAGGCAGCCAGGCGAGCAGCAGTCAGCCTCACATGAGGGCCCTGGGGCTGAGGGGCAGCTGCCCTACCAAGGCCAGCAAGACTGAGGAGAGTACCTCAGGGGCTTCTCGCAGCTCACAGGGCCCTGCATGGGCTGCCTGGGTCCACAGTGGCTGGTCCAGTGTAGGGCCTCTGGCGCACAAGGGCAGGCACCTGGATGGATGTCTGGGAGCCAGGCTAAGCATACCCTCTTCCTGCCCTGTCCGAGGCCCACAGGAGGGAGCGGACACACCACACGAAGCCAATGAGACCAATAAACATTTAATAAAGCTCAGATTCCTCGGCACTGAGGTCAGTATTTAGTGATGAGAGCATTTGCCCTTCCCCAGGATGTCCCCGCACAGGGTGGGGGGACACCACAGCCACACTGCACAGCGCCAGCTCACTGCATGGCAAATGAACTCTCTAGTTGGTCCCCGTGTCCCCAGCCTCTCTCTGTACAGCACACCTACGAGGGAGGCAGGGAGGCCCAGGAGGACAGCTGGAAGCCCAGCAGCACAGCCACTCCGTGTAGGGAGGGGCCGGGGCATCCTGCGCAGGTGAGGCCCAAGGACATGTTAGCTGGACACTTCCATACAGACACCTTTGGGGGCAGGAGTCTTGAAGGAAGCCCCTGGGCACCTGCTGTCCCAGGAGGAATGGTGCTGCCACCAGGATGCCAAGCTGCAGGTGGGCAGAGGCCAGGTCCTGCCCAGCCTCAGGAGCTGGGTCTTGGGAACGTGTGACACAAAGGCCCCAGAGAGGCCCTGTCCAGGGGCCTCGTCTTGTGCTCCCTATGCTCTGGCTTTCCAGGGAGAGGGACCTCCCCAAAGTGACAAAGCCATGGGCACTGCAGGCTTCACACAAGAGCAGAACCATGCTGCTGCAACGAGTTCCCTGGCCAGGGGCCAGCATCGGCCTCAGGACAAGGACCTGCCCTGACAGCCAAGATGAGGACAACCACACAAAGGCACAGAGCCCCGCCCCAGGCAGCGTGTAGTGCAGGCATCGCCTGTCCTGGCCACAGGGTGCTGCCTGGGGCGAGGGTCTTCCCCAGCTGCAGGAAGCAGCCCTGTGTGAGACGAGGGACAAGGGGACCTTCACAGGCCCAAGTCGCGATGGGACGAGCCTCTGCCTACCTGCAGGGACCCCTCACTTCCTGGGCACTGTCACAGGAGGAGTGAGCCCACCTTATATCAGCCAGGAAGTCCCATTCCATCTGGCAGCCTGGGCCCTGCAGGCAACCAGAAGGATCCCTGAGTCCAACATGTAAACACCAAGCAGGCTTGGCCCTCGGGGTCAGACCATCCCTAAGCTCCGTCAGCTGTGGCTCAGCTGCCTCAAAGGCTGCCCCTCAGCTCCTCTCGGAGCATGCAAGGCTGGAGCAGCCCGGGTGGCCAGTGGCCCTGGGACCACCACGTGGCTCCTTGCAGTAGGCGACGGATGTTCAAGGGTCGGGAGTCACAACTGAGGATCATCAAGGAAGGGGCAGAGGTTCCTGTGGACTGGTCACCATGAACCCCACGCCTCCTGACCTGGGCGAGACAATAGCCTGGAGCCAGGACAGGAACGTGCGGGCCCTTTGAAAAGGCCCAAGGCCCAGATGGCAGCTGCTGCCTTCCCTGCAGGCCCAGGCCAGGAGCCGCCTCTAGGCAGGGGTCCAAATGGGCAGTGGATGGGCCTCAGTGTTGAACACATAGCGGTCCAGGCTGAGCAGGTCTGGATCATCAGAAAACAGCAGGTAGAGGTACTTGAGCGTCTCGCCCAGGAAGAAGCTCTCCATCTTGTCTCTGGGCTCTGGCTTGTGGATGTTCTGGACATTGTTGATGGAAGAATAGCCACCTGAGCGGACCTGCGTGAGAGCCCAGGCCTTGGTGACAGGCATGCGACCCAGGCCCCCACACTCAGGGACAACCCTTGGGGGAGACATCAGTTACAGGTGCCACCCCTGGCTCCTGCCCCATGGTACATGTGATCCCCGGGGCAGGCTTAGGGGCAGGCAGTAGAGTGCCCAGGTGGAGGGGTCTCCAGGGTGCTAAGGCCAGCTGGGAAAGGGCAGGTGCTGCTGGAAGGGGCCCGAGGCCCCAGGCCCGGACCAGCATGCAGAGAGCCAGGAGCTGGGTCTGGGCATGTGTGGCTGCATTGTGGAAACCAAGAGCTGAGCCGGGCACAGCCTTCCCTGGATTTTACACCTCATAAGCAGTGGGCAACAGGTATGGACCAGAGTGGGGACCCTCTCAGAAAGGCATGGCCAGCCACCAGGTACCCAGGTACCACGCAAAATGCGCCCCTTATGCCATCAGGACCTGTCACGCTGTGCATAACTGAGGCGTGGCCACAGGGACCTGTGCAGCAGCACCCCAAGGTGTATCCCACCAGAGCCCTGTGGTACCCAGCTGTGCCACAGCCAGCACCTGTGATGCTGGGACCCGGGCACTCACTCGCGTGTACTTGTTGAAGCTCTGCAGGATCTCCCAGCCCCAGTCCTGGTACTTTCGGTCCCCCGTGAGGCGGTACAGGTAGAACAGGCTCTCCACAGTCTCAGGGCGAAGCAGGTTATGCCGGTCGGCCGGCTAGGGGCAGAGAGGACACTCAGGGCACAGCTACCCTTGGGTGCCCCCCCACTCCAGTGTGGCCGGCCCCCTAGGCTTACTTTTTTTTTTTTTTTTTTTTTTTTT
>PVJO010000274.1:0-115036 GCA_004026905.1 Hystrix cristata | reverse complement strand
TGTGCTCTGTGGGCAAGCCGTGGTGGACACCCAAGGCCAGCGTCCCTGGCAGGAAGCACACCAGGTGGTCCTGGAATCAGAGCGTCTCCTCACGGTTGGACCTGGGCCAGTGACACTCGCCTGCCTATCACATAGCCAGTTCGGCCCCAGCCCTCCGGGTAGTGCCCCCCAGCAGGAAGCTGGGGCACCAGGTGGATGCGGGCTCCTTCCAGGGTCCATGCTGCCCTGGGCCTCCTGGGCCTCCTGGGCCTCCTGGCCCCCTGGCACCCACTGGGCACCTGAAGATGCCTGGCGGGGAGGAGAGCTGGCCCGGGGGGGCCGCTGTTCCCCTTGGCATGTCGGTAAGGCCTCGGCCAGGGACAGACAGGGGAAGCAACAAAGGCCCACCCAAATGGCACTCACATCCCTTGACCAGAGCTCTTTGTTCCTTCTAGCACACAGATCAGGAGCCTCACAAGTTACCCAGAGAGGCCCCGCCAGCCCACGTGACTGACCATCTTGGCAACGAAGCGGCCATGGGCGAGCTCCCCGACGAAGGTGAGCTTCCTGGGCTCCGAGCGCTCCAGCAGGTGTGCCTTTATTCCCTTGATGGCCGCGAGGTAGTCCTCTAGCAGCCTGTGGACACAGCGGTCAGCCCCCTCAGCCTGCAGGCAGGCGCTGCGTCGAGCCTGCCCACTTGTGAGGACAGATGCCACTCACGGCCCAGGACAACCCCCTGCCCACCTGTGGGGGCACAGTGGGGACACATTCATGCCCAACCTGACAGGGCAGGGACAGGGGTGGGGGCAGGGGGACTGGCCCAAGGCAGCGGAGACGGCCTCACTGTGTCTCGGTCTTCCCGCCCTGGATCCACTGCTTCAGCAGGTACTCATAGTAGCTGTCGGCCCTGGCGCCCAGTGTGAACACACCCAGGTGGGTGAAGAGGCCGCTGTGCGTGTTGATGAACATGGGCACCAGCCCGTCCTTCTTGCCAGATAGGGAGTGGATGTGCCTTGTCACATTCTCCACAGCCTCCTGCAGCAGGTGAGGGGTTATGTGGGGAACTTTCTCAAATGTCTGCAGAAAGCTCCCTAGTGCAGGCTATGAGGCCAGCAGGATCTCAGCACCAGAGCCATACAAGGATACCACAAAAAAAGATACCACACCCAGCTGCCTATGAACACTGAGCAGAAACCTCAAGGATACACTCATGCACCAGGCCGGGCTTCCACCACCAACCACCCAGAGCAAGGGAACAAACTCAAATGACACCCAGAGAGGACACGCACACGGAGATGCTCAGTGTCACTACAGCAAGACGAGCTGTCAAAACCACCACAAGATGTTGCCTCACACCATTAGGTTGGCTACCACGAAGAAAGAGAAAGTAACGAGTTGGCGAGGATGTGGAGAAACAAGACGCCTAGCGTACTGTGGGTGGGAATGCAAAATAACACAAGCACACAGGATAACACGCTGGCTCTCCAAAAAGTCGCACAGATCTACCCACCGACCCGGCCATTCCAGGCCTAGGTGCACAGCCTGAGGAACAGAAAGCCGTCTCAGGCAGTTATCTGTACACCCAATTCCTAGCAGCCTTATTCACCAGAGCCAAAACTGAAAGCATCCCACGAAGTGGTGAACAGATGAGGGACAGGGGACAGCACCTCAACACCACAGCAAGTGGACAAAGGTGCCAGGTACTAAAGGACCGACACTGCACGATTCCACTCTTAAAGAGCCTGGCACATAATTCAGACAGATGGTGAGACAGGGACTGTGGAGCCTGAGAGAAGAATCTGAGTTGTATTTTTTTTTTTTTTTTTTTAAGTGCCACGGAGCAAACTCAGGGCCTTGAGCTTGCTAGGCAAGCACTCTAACCACTGAGCTGAATCCCCAGCTCCTGCATGCATCTTCTTACAGTTATTTAAAAAAAAAAAAAAAAAAAAAAAGGAGAGATTAACACACATTGCGCTTGTGGGAGGAAAGGTTAGCTCCTGTGGGAAGCATGTCCAGCCGGAAATGTACCCATCCTACCTGGAATTTCTTAATCCCCGTGAGACGAGAGAGCTCCCGGAACTCCAGCTGGATGCTTGTCACCTCAGCCACCGTGCTGTCCGAGGTCCACCGCGGCGGGTGAGCAACTCCAGTGCCAATGTTCACATCGGAGTACGGGATCTTGGAGGGTGTGGCAAAGGCAGGCATGAGCCGATTTCCAAAGTCTTCCTGGCAGAAAAGCACAGCAGAGTCAATGTTCCAGGTCCCAAGGGCCTCCTCCACGCTCTGTCAGGGAAACTGGAGAGACGTGGCTTGGTGGCTTCCCAGTGCCTGCAGGCAGCAAATAAGCTGCAGGTGAGCACTGCCAGGTTGCCCTTCCTGAGGGCGCCATGGAGGGAAATGGTGTTGCGGGGCTCAGGCCAGCAAACAAACAGTCAGATGCATTTAGAGACAAAGCTGGAAATAACTCCCCTTCTCTAAGGGATTAGGCAGGGAGGTGGTAGCCTGAGCGAGAGACACTCACGGCTTTCCTCAGGAAGAGGCTGTCCCCCGACAGGTGGTAGGTACTCAGCAGGCCCCCCAGAATGCGGATGGTGCTCTCAAACAGGTTGACATCCACATCTTTCTCGAAGTTTAGCTTCGTTGACACCCACTTCTTGGCTTCTTCAAATTCTGTTGCAAGAGTGGGGTTTCAGGAGCAGACTCACGATCTCCCCTCTCTCCCATATGCCTCCTGGAGAGGAGCATCCCTGCAGGGTGTCAGGGCCCTGTCCCACAGGGGAGTGACCTGGAGGCCATCATCACGCAGACAGCAGCCCCAGGGAGCACAGATGGCCCCACAAGCACTGTGACACAATGGCTGTCTGAGTGGGTTGCTGGTGGCCTTCACGCTAATTTTTTTTTTTTTTTTTGTGGTGCCGGGGATCGAACTCAGGCCCTTGTACTTGCAAGGCAAGCACTCTAATCACTGAGCTAAATCCCCAGCCAGCCTTCATGCTATTTAAGCCACCAAGCAAGCATTTCAATTCCAGAATGACTGAAGACGTGCTCCCTAGTTACACTGGATCTGGGCCTTGGGAGAGCTCCCCAGAGACTGGGGGCAGACCCACATCAGACCTCGCACCCTTCCCCTCTGCTGCCCTTTCAAATGGCCTGGAGATGTCCCTGGGACAGCCCCTTCATGTCTACCCGCAGCTCTCCAGGAGGCTGGGGACAGCTGTTCTGAGTGGGCCCTGGATGGCAGCCACAAGATCAGGTCCTGACCACACTGAGCATAACGCTCCCATGCCCAAGAGAAGGGACAACTCGAGGCCAGAAGACAGCAGCCCCCACACGGGCAAGCAGGGCACGGTAAGGGCAGTTGTTCCTCTTCTCCAGCCCATGCTGCACACAGAGGACAACATGTGCACAATATGGACTGGACCCCATAACTCGGCCCAGTGACCCAATACCTTTTTTCAGACCCAGAATCCACATGGTATCCAAGGCATCGATCAGGGTGAGGCCCAAGCCAAACCACTCGCTGAAGGACCTGGACACCGGCTTCAGCTCATCATGGCCCCAAGAGAATTTGCGGTACCCCTTCCACGCATGGAGGAAGGCCTCGATCACCCCTTTCTGGCGCTCACTTGGAGGGGCTGGAGGGAAGAGCACAGGCAGTGGGGATGAGGCCCAGCTGCAGGGGCACAGGAGACCTTCCTGATGGGGCCCTTCTGTGGTCCCGGGTGAGCAAGGTGGGAGGGATGTGGCCAGTGCAGCATGTGGAGCAGAAGGGCAGGGAGGACCACAGCAGAGCAGTGATGCTGAGGACCAAGGGGCTGCAGTGGGACCTCAGGGACAGCCACCGTATGCCAAAGCAGTGAGGCCTCCCCCACAGGACACGCACAGAAATGACCCCTCCCAGGTCAAGGGGGTGGGCACCACCTCACGATGCAGAACAAAGCAGCAAACACGCACACTTGGCTCACAGAGTACCACACGAACACGCAGCTGGGAGTGACCAATGGCACAGGGGGCGATAAGTAGGTCCCTGGCTGCACACCCTGTCCTGCCAGCTGGTGCTGACACGCGGGTCCCTAGGAAGCTCCGTCCCCATCCAGTGAGTGAGGAGCGCAGGAGCGTCACACCACACACCCTCCCGCCAGGTCGAGAACCCTGTCCACAGCCACAGCCTGGCTCAGCCACTCCTAAAGCCACAGTAACCTTGAGATGTCCCTGCTTTGCTGCCTATGAGACAGTGGGGGCAGGAGCAGGGCCAGCACAACAGATACTCCTGGAGGTCAGGGCTGGGGCGCAGCCAAGCCATTCCCTGGCTGCAGAGTAGGGACATGGAGGAGGACCATGTTCCCCTCAAAGGGCATCATGAGAATGGGAGACACAGAGCTGTCTTGCAAGGACTGGTCGGGCACAGAGGTAAGTGGGCACACAGAAGGACAGCCATGTGGCTAGGGATCCCACGCGCAACCCAGCCCAGCATGGAGCTGTGAAATGAAGCCTCCTGAACCCGATACTAAACCTCCTGCCCCTGGGTACTCAGATGGGGGCCAGGACCAGCACTGGGAAGCTGAGGGGCAAGTGGCACAGGCTGGCCAACAGGGGGCCCTCACCTGGGTCCTTCTGCATCCTGGCCATTGGCAAGGAGGGCATGGTGGGGGCAGCCACTCTTCTTGAAGGGTGCTCAGTGCCCTGTTCAGGCTCAATCACTGCTCCCCGCCAGCTGCAGGAGAGGAGGGCTGTCAGGGATCTGCCCTCCATGCGCCTCTACCCCATGCCCAAAGGGTCCCAACTCCAAAGGAGCCATGGTCACAGATGGATAGAGAAATGGGCAAAGTCAGTCGGCCTGGAGGCCCTCCAGCAAAGGCGTCGCCTGTGGAGAGGACAATGCCAAGGCTGCTCCGGACACAGGGAACCCTGGGGTCACAGACTGGAGTGCAAGGAGCCCGAGGCCAGTGGCACTCAGAAATGACACCACAGCAGGAAGCGGTGGCCCAAGGCTGAGGGCTTCTATGGCACGTGACCACTTCACGCATCGTCTGAAGCCAGCATGGAGGCCAACCACACCCAGGAGCTGAGATGGCCACCTGGACTGGTGCCATCGCCCTCACGGCCCCTGCCTCAGGTCCACTCTACGGCAGCAGACAGGAAGGGCAGGGGCCTTGCTGAAGAACTGCCAGTAGAGGACAGGCCTCAGAGTCCCCTGAGAAACCCAAGCTGGCCCAGTCCCAGGCTTGGCCAGACGCACCCTGACTCCACAGGACCCGTCCTGGGGGTGAGCATGGCCGAGTCCAAGTGCCTCCGGAAACGGCTGCCTTCCGTCCATACAAACAGGGCGGGCTCCCCGGGACAGGCCCACACTGGCCACTCATGCGCTCCACGCCAGCAGCCACGGGGCAGCATCTGCCCCATCCGGTCTGTCTCAGACACTGTTCAGGAGCAGAGCTCCCAAGTGGACTGTAGCCCTGTGCCTCAGCCACAACCAATTCCGGCTGACAAGCAGGAAACCCGGCTGAAGACCCTGGCAGCGTGTGCAGGGTGCTGCGCCCTGGACCCTGGACAGGTGGGCAAGTGTCAGTGTCTGGGATCCAGGACACCAGGTCCAGCCCCTCTAGCCCTGCTCACTGCCCAGCCAGAAGGGGTGCAGGAGGGAAGGGTTGCCAGCCAGCTGTCTGTCCCACAGCCGCCTGCCACAGGGGCAAAAGCCAGAGCCTCACTTCCATTCTCAGCCCTGTCCCCCTGGACCCGCACCCGAGCCCCACTCCCAGAGAATAGTGCCCACCAGAACAGGGGTCAGAGACTGCAATGGCTCTGACCTCCAACTTCAGAAATGTAACTGTGTGCTGGGCATAGTAGTATATGCCTGTAATCCCAGGACTTCGGAGGCTGAGGCAGAAGGATCACCAGGAGTTCGAAGCCAGCCTCAGTTACACAGTAAGTTCAAGGCCAGCCTGAACTACAGAGCAAGACCCTGCCTAAATCGATCAACCAATAAAAATAAAAAGAAAGCCAGGTGTGGTGCACACACCTGTAATCCTAGTATTTGGCAGGCTGAGGCAGGAGGATTGCTACATGTTTGAGGCCAGCCTGGACTACACAGTTGAGTTCAAGGCCAGCCTGAACTACACAGCAAGACCCTGTCTCAAAATATTAAAAAAAAAAAAAAAAGAGAGAGAGAGAAAGAAGAAATGTGACTGTGTAATCAAATCTTAATGAAGACATACTCTGTCTCCAATGGCAGTACCGTGTGGACAAGATGCCAGGTCTGCTTGTGAAAACCCGGAGGCTGGTCTGTTATTGAGCACTCAGACCCGTCCCAGACACCTTGCTCAGTACCTGATGACTGTGCGCTGTGGGGTTTCTTCGTGGTGAGGGTCCCCCGGGGTGGCCACCTGCTCTTTAGCCTCACCCTGCAGCCCATCCTTGGAGTCTATGTCGGGGGCTCTGATCTGCAAACGGGGTGGTCCCCGCCGAATATGCTTTCGAGGTTTCTGAACAAAAATCAGAGTCACAGATGAGAACATCTCACTTGGTTGTTTCTTCGCAGACCCAGACTCTTTCCTCCCACGCATACCTACTCAGGACAGGGCTGAGGACCAGTGTGTTCCCCGATCCCGGGGAATGGCTCTCACTTTAAACTGGGTCTGCAGGTTTGGGAGGACAGCTCCTTAAGAGTGTAGAACATGCCAGCAGATAAGGGTAAGGGTCTGGACAAAGGGTGGGATGGAGCCTGGAGCAGTGGGAAGAACAGCGAGGTCAAAGACCCCATGGACGGGAGGCAGGGGACCCACAGCTGCAGCCCTGGAAGCTGGCAGGGAGCTGCAGGCTCTCTGTCCTGGAAAGCAAGGATGTCCTCACAAAGCAAGGCCCCCTGCCTCTGCCATACTGGGACAAGCCTGCCACCAAGCTGAGGGGCATCCCACCCTGTTCTCGGTGCTTCCACAGCAGCAGGACCATTGTCCCACTCCTAGCTTGTCTCCAGGTAGTAAGAGAATCCTCACGAGACAAATGGTGTAGCACATTGCTATAACCCATGCACCAGAAACCCAGGTATCAGAACATGCCTGACGGAGTATTCTACATTGTATGACAAGAATCCAGACATACACTCACACAAATGCTAAACCCTCATGTGTGCACACACATGTGCATCCAAACACCTGTAGAAACCAATGTGCTACATACTTCAGAGTGGCCCTGGGGACCCCGTCAGTTTCTCCAGGAAAACCAGCCTGTGCACACAGACCCTCATCTGAGAAGGGCTCTCTCATCCACAGTGGTGCATAGCGGCCCCCAGTGACACCGAGCACCATGTGCTATAGGCTGGCACTGTCCTGGCCTTTCCAACCCCAGCCTCTGCCACCATGGGGCCCGTGAGACGTTGCTCAGCTACACAGATACCGCTTTTCACAGCAGGATGTGGGCTTGCTGGGCAGACCTATAGCTTCCTCCTGCTGCTCTGCATTTCCCATCACCTAGGTGGAACATCCAGCAATCTAAAGACCACAGCCTCTCTCAGGCAGAAAGAACATAAGACCCCACCTAGAGTGATAGTAGTCTGAAGCTCACTGACCAACCCTCTACACTTGGACCCCTGGCCAACAGGCAGAGGCCAGGCTGCTCTCAGGTCAGGAGCCATCCTCAGGAGGAAGCTTCCTCCAGCTGCGCTCAGCAGGATGTGAAACTTCCACCTGGCACCCAGGACTTGGCTGCTAAGGGAAGGCCCAAGGCCATGCCACGTCAGCTGGGCACACTCAGGCCATATGGACAGTAGTGATTGACACCCAAAGGCCCAGAGGTGCAGAGCAGCCTGAGTGGGCACCAGGCCACTCTCTAGGCCCTGCTCTGTCTCTGGCTCACTCTTACCGACACGCATGTTGCTGGCTCTCTTGCTGACTCTGTCCCACCTCTAGACTCCATGCCCCTGCTCCCACAGATTGAATGTCCTAGCCTGGCATCCCAGGCCTAGGCCTAGCCTTTCCCCACTCTTGCTGGACAACGCTCACCATCTCTACCTAGGAACCCTGGTGTCACCTGGCCACAGATGGCTCCTGCTGCCTTCTAGGTACCACCAAGAGCACAAAGCAGCAGCATCTGTGTCTCTAAACCCTTCCCACAGCCCTCACCCTGCCCAGGGACCCTCTGCCTACCTCTCATCACCCTGTCCTGTGGAGTATCCCTCCACCACCAGGGTACCCACAATGTAGACAGCTCTGTTCTCCATGCCTCCCACCCTCCTCTCCTGAGGACTCAACACTGCATCTCCACCTTGCCACCCAGGCCCAAGCCAACACACACGTCTCCCTGCCAAGTTTCCAGATGCCTCCAGGGACACCTCCATACTGTTCACACGTCCCCAGCTCAGCCCTGTGAGAATGTCACTTCTGGAAATAAATTTTCTGCTCCTCCTTGGTTGGGTAGTGTCGGGGATTCGGTCCTGGTCTGCCCATCCTGACCACAAATGGGCTTCTCAGCCTGCAGGTGGTGCCCTTAGGGGGCTGTCCGGCCTGTAGCACCAGCTCGCTTCCTGCCTCCCATCTCCAGCTCTTTCCATTCACGACCTATAGCTTATGCTGCTACCTGATTCTGTGTTTTGCTGGCCTCTCACTGCTTCTCTTCTCAGCCTGTGGTCTAAGACAAGGGACAGGTCTTCGTCACTATGAAGCAGGCACCTAACACAGGAGCCAGCCACAGTGGGTATCCAGAGAACAGAAATGACTATGCCTCTATCCTCCCCAGGGATCATGCAGCCAGACCAGGACAAGGGAGTGTGAGGGAAAATACGGAATGTGTGGTAGGAGAGGAGTTGTGCTCCGCCTGCGTGAAGCAGTACCAACCACCCCAGAATGCCTGGAATAGAGCCTGGAGTGACTCCAGAATGTTTACTGCAAGTACCTGAGGTAACACTGTGGGCAAGTCTTCCGGGCTGGTGTCTGCCTTCTGAGGGGCTGGTAAGACAGGCGGGTTTGCTGGTTTCAGCCCAAGCATTTCCACTCTCAGCCTCTGCTCTTCTGTGGGCCTGCCACCTAGAGCTGCAGAGAGAATCCTTCATCTCAACGGTGCCAGCAGCCCTAGGGAAGACTTAGCCTGTTCTCCGAGAGAGGTCTACACGGGTGATGGCCTCTGAGAAGTCACTGAATCTGAGAATAGCCAGAAGGAATCACATCTTTTTCAAAGCCCCTGGCAGTGTGTTCCTACCCACAATACTCTCCCAAACACTTCCCCTCAGTAGTGGTTCCAGAGAGCACAACATGGTGGTAAATAGGCAGTGTGTCTGCACAACCTGCAGAGCTCTGCATCTCAGAGAAACTCAGGAGATACTCTCTTGTGGTCCCTCCCCAGAAATCTGCTGCTTCATTGTAAGTCACTTTGTTTGAATTGAGTTGTGCTTTCCCAACATCAGGTGCTAGGGCAGTAATGGAATGGGCAGGACTCAGTGTTCAAGCTCATGCCTGACATTGTCTGACAGACAGGCGCCAGGGACACCAGATCCAGAAAGCAGATATCCAACACCAACTGGATCTGTGTCTGAGCCAGGATGCACACAGCTCCCTCTTCCTACCCCTCTGGATTTCCTGCCACCGTGCTGCCATATACGCTCGCTGGAGCTCTTACAGTGGGCCACGTGACTGCACCTGCCCTAGCCCAAATAACCTCAGGTGCCATTGGTGTTTCTGGTACCTTTCCATTGGTCAGCCATGTGGGTGTAGGACAGGAATGCACAGAGAACCAGAAAGGCCAACAGGAAGAGAATCACGTTTCGCTGTAACCTAGACAGCTGCTTCCATTTCTAGGGAAAGGACAGAGAATGACATTTCTTACTGAAAACGTGCCAACACAATTTCCTTCACTGTTGCAGATTCAGGGAGGGTGGCGAATTCTTCGGAAAGACGCAGGGGTCGGTTGTACCCATTCTGTGTGCGGAGAACCTCAGGGTCACCAGGGTCTGCACTGCTGGACAGCACTGCGGGGGGCGGCACGCATGGCTCCGGCGCAGTGACAACGAGAACCCGCAGAGACCTTTCTGTCCGACTGCCTGAGCATTGCAGAATGACTCCTGAGATCGCCGGGATCTGGCCCCGGGCCGACCCGGCCGGGCATCTGCCCTGTTTCACATACGTGTCCTTCAGCCGGACTACCACAAACATCCCAGCAGGTAACTAAGTGGGACACATTTCCTCGTCGTAGTGAAGGACCCGAGGCCACCGCGCAGGGCTCGGCGCGGCGGCAGGGACTTCCGAGGACCGTCGAAGCCCGGCGAGCCACGGCCCGCACAGTGCCCGCTCCCCGGAGGACGCCCCGGCACCACCCCTGCCTCACCCTCCAGCACGAGCGCCGCCGCCGGCTCTTGTTGTTATCGTAGCTCTCGCCCAGGCTCAGCGTCACCGAGATGAAGTCCCGGTGAGGCGCCGGCGGCGGCGGGGGGTACATGACGACGTTGCCGGCCTTCGAAAACCCGCTCGCTTGCGGCCTCAGGAAGCCAGAGTCAGAGGCGGAACGGGGGCGGCCATCGCTGTGCCGTCCACACCCCGCCCGAGTCCCCGCTCCCGAACGCGCATGCACCCCTCCTTCCGCTAGTCACTGCGCACGCGCCCTGCTCTTCACTTCCCTCTGCGCATGCGCTCCGCCCCGCGGCTCTCGGCGAGCACGTTGCCTACGCAAGTCGCCTACGTGTAAACGCCGCCTCTCCTTTCTCATAAATCGCTTAGTTTTTTACCGGAGCAGGAGAGAGGGTTGGGCCATTCTGTCCCAGCCTGACCGGGTCACTGCCCGGACCGCACATTCCTTGCTCCCGCCGCACCGTATGTTCTGGGGGACCCGGCGGCTCGCGCCCTCGTGGGACGCGCGGACGGATCCGCGCTGGCCTCCCGCGGCGGTGAGCCGGGAGCAGGCGGGGACCTCCCGCGCATCCAAGTCGACCACGCCGCACCCCGCGCCCGGTCCCCGAGACCCCGCCGCGGGCGCCCGCGGGCCAGGCCGAGCCGAATCCGCCCAGATCCTCCCGCCCCAGCCCCGTCTGTGCGCGGTCTTGGCGAGGCCCGCAGATGCCGCTCTCTGAGTGCTCCGGGAGATGGTGGGGCACATTACTCGAGGGTGCGCTGCAAGCCGCCCTGTCCGTGGTTCCTGACTCCCAGGCGGCCTCGCGTCCCCGGCACCACGATGGAGAACTGGACACGAGCAGGAGGGAGTTTCCCGGGCCGCCAGGCCCCGTCTGCATGCCTGTTCCAAAGGGCCCTGAGGACCAGGCCGTGCACACCTCGGCCCTGTCTCCGCCACTCGTGGGCTCCTCAGCAACTGCCCTTGCAAGGAAGGGCCTGTGTTTATTTCGAATGTCCAGTCTGGGAGTGAAGATCGCAATCTCGAAGTCATTGTTTTAGGATGGTCTGAGATATGGATGGTGCTGTTAGTGTGAACGGGCCGTCCGTCCGAGGGGGAGCTCTGCGGGGAGGGAACAGCGGTGTGGTGTATCTCCACTGCAGTGCGCGAGCTACGTGTGCCGCGTGTGCCGACTGGGAAGATGACCCATATCGCAGTCCTGGGCTTGATGTTGTCCCATAATCACGTAAGATGCGGCATCTTACATGATTAATTTGGTGCAGGGTACTAATTACTCCATGCCCAGTATGGTGCTATCCCCTCTTGAGTCCCTGGAGCCCTTGCATTCCCGGTAGAGACTTGGCAAACAGCTGCGAAACTGTGCAGCAGCTGTGGAAAAGACTCCTACCCGCCCCTGAGCTAGAAGAAAGCACCAAGGTCTATGGAGTGAGGGAAACCAGGCAGCTCGAACAGAAAGATCCAGAGAAGTGAGGAGGCAGCCACGACGGATGCAGATACTCCGGAATGAGTAAGGGCGCTGCATCTGTAAAACCAGCATTTCACTCTACAAGGCAAAACGAGATATTTGGGGAAATAAAATGTTTTGTTCTTCCTAATTATTCTCCCAAGATCCCACACTGCAGCTTTATCTTTAAGCTTATGAAAGGTAACCCGTGGTTACCGGCCCTCCAAGTGATTCTGTTCTCCATTTTTGGCAGTTAATTTGCAGAAGTAACTGACAGCTGACACCATACTAGAACCTATGTATAAAATATTAGCATGTAAACAGCACAGACACCGTAACACACTCTGTGCCCTGTTTTGTTGTTGACAATGAAACACCATTATGTGAATCTTCATATAACCCTTTTTTCTACGGCAGCATTAAAATTGTCATTTTGCTATTAAAAAAAAAAAAAAAACCACTGTTGCTACTTTGGGAGACAAAGTAGTCGGACTCTCCCAGAACCTGGAGCAGCAAAAATGAAAGAAAAGGTTGGCGGTCTAGCCCAGTGCTTCTCAGTCCTGCCCAGGCACTGGCACACCTTCCTTAAGTGCAAGTGTTGATTCTGGGAAGCTGGCAGGGGAGGAGAGGGTTCTATATTTTCTGCCTCCTTTCCTAGCATGCTCCTCATAGTGCTCCACAAGGTGGCATTGGGAGTCCCAGGGGCTGGATTAGGAGAAGTCATAAATACATATTTATTTTTGTGGTACTAGGAGTGGAGCTCAGAGCCTCTGGAAAGGTTGGCAGGTGCTGTGCCACTGAGCTACATCCCCAGCCCAGAGAGTTCATAAAGAAGAAAACCTGGAGAGAGAAAATGGGAAGAAGGAATCCGTGAGAGCATAATAATTTCCCATAGCTGAAAATCATCTAAGTCAGGACCGATGAACAAATTCCAGTACTTGATACTTCCCTGCAACGTTTCAGAATTTCAGAGTCGACGAGGGTCTCAAAGGAATTTAGAGGAAAAACAAGTTAGCCCCAGGAGCAATGGTTAGGTAGAACTAGGCTTCTCACCTGTTTTCCTGTTAGCAGAAAGCAGAGGCCACCTTCAGAATTGAGGAGGCATGACCAACTCTGTCCCTCTGACGTTCTTAAGTGTATTTCATCAGTGATTAGTAATACCAGTCTAGTTCTCTTAGGTATAGTAGTATTTTGAAAACAGCAACTAAAATACATACCTAATAAGAAAACTAAAAAAATACATGAGGAGCCCTGTGATTCCAGCATTCTGGGTGGCTGAGGCAGGGGGATCGTAAGTTTGAGCCCGGGCTGGACAACTTAGTGACTTAACAGGACCCTGTCTCAGAATGAAAAAAGGTCTGGGAATGTAGCCCAGTGCATAGGCCCTGTGTTCAATCACCAGCAACTGCCACCCCCCGCCATGCTTGAACTATAATTTTACAGAATTGAAGAGAAAAACACAATTCACTAACTATAGAAATGATCCCTGAAAGTATAGCCTTGAAAAAACACAATTCAAAAACTAACACTGACCTCAGTAACGTGTAGAATGGCGAAGCAGAATATCAGCAAGGATTAAGCAGGCTTAACCAATGGACATAACTCCATCGATGGGGCACCACCCAGACATACAGGCTGCATATTCGTCTCAAGCACACACAGCCTTCTTCAGCACATACTAGGCTCTAGGCAAGTATAAACTTTGAGGGATTTCAAGCATACGATTTTTTCAGGATGTTTATTCAGTGCTGGGGATTGAACCCAGAGAGCACTGAGCTTCATCCTCAACCTCTTTTTTTTTTTTTTTTTTTTGACAGCAACGTACTAAATTGCCCAAACCGCCCCTAGACTTGCAATTCTCCTCTTGCCTTGATGTCAAGGAGCTGGGACTGCAGGTGTGTGCTGCCATGCCCAACCAAACTGTATTTTTAGCCACAGTGGAATTGAAATAAACCCAGGCATGGTGATGTATCCCTATAATTCCAGTTACTACAGAGGCTGAGGCTGGAGGAGTGAAAGCTCCATCCTAGTCTGGGCAATTTAGCAATTTACCAAGACTCTTTCTCAAAATTAAAAAATAAAAAGAAGTTGGGGCTGGGGATGTAGCTCTGTGTTCGATCCCCAGTACTGGGGGGAAAATGTGAAAAATCCCTAAATATGTGAGAAATTAAAGCAACACATTTCTAAATTAACCAGGGATCAGAGACAAATCACAAAAGAATTTTAAAATATTTTAGCTGAATGAAAATAAATAAACACATCAAAATTTATAGGTGAAGCCAACACAGTGCTTAGAAATTTATAGCTACAGACTTCTGCATTAGAAAAGATGAAATGTCCCCAAATGAATGTTTCTGCTTTAAGAAACACCGCAGGGATGGTTATGAGCATACTGAACCAAGCAAGCAGAAGGAAGAAAAGAATAAAAAAGAAATTGGCAAAACAGAAAGCAGAAAAAGTATAAGGAGCCAGGGATTTAGCCCAGTGGTTAGAGTGCCTGCCTCGCAAGCACAAGGCCCTGAGTTTGATCCCCAGCACCGAAAAGAAAAGAAAAGAAAAGAAAAACTACAGAGAAAACCAGCAGAAGAGAGTGTTGGTCCTTTGACAAGATCAAGAAAATTGGCAAATATTTAGCTAGAAAAACCAAGAAAAAAATCAAGAATACAAAAGAAACGCTACTACTGTCCTTACAGAAATCAAAAAAGTTGTAATAAAATACTGTAAACACCCAGGCATCCACTTGGGAGGATGAGGCAGGAGGATCGCTGCAAGTTTGAGGCCTGCCTGGGGTACATAGTGAGTTCAAGGCCAGCCTGAACTACACGGTGAGACTCTATCTCAAAAAAACAGAAAAACAAAAAATAAGAAGTTTGGGTGAAGTGAAAGAATTCCCAAATAGATACAAATTGTCAAAATAAACTCAAAACGAAATAGAAAATCTGAAAATACCCATAAAGAAACTGAACAATTTAAAATTATTTTGAATTAAAAAAAAAAACTCATGCCCAGGGATTTTACTAATAAATTCCACAAAACACTTAAAGTATTTTTTTAGCACTTAAAGTATTGACATAAATCTTTCTCAAATTCTTCCAAAAAGCAGAAGACATTTCTCAGCTCATTCTAGGAGACCAATATTAACCTAATACCAAAACCAGAGAAAGATATCACAAGGAAACTGCAGATAGCCTCTATTAATAGAAATGGTAAAATTCTCTACAAAATATTAGCACTGGGTCTGCTGACACTTACATGTAATCCTAGCCACTGGGAGGTTGAGGAAGGAGGACTGAAAATTCAAGGCCCACCTGGACAATTTAGAGAGAACTTGTCTCAAAATAAATTTTTTAAAAATTTGGAATATATACGATCATATATAAATTTATGTGAACAACACATAAAAAGGATTACATATCATGTATATGTATAGATGAGATTTACTTCAGAATGTAAAGTTTTAACATGTCAAAATCAAATAACATTTTGCATTGTATTAATAGAATACAACACATAAATTACAAGAGTAACTCAATAGGTACAGGAAAACCATTTCACAAAGTTAAGTACTTTTTATAAATTTTTATTTATTTTTATCTTGTTTTTTTTTGCAGTACTCAGGATCAAAATCAGGGCATTACATATGCTGAGCAAGCACTCTAACCCTGAGCTACATCCAGTGCTTACTCCCGGTACAGATCCTCAGCAAACTAGGAGGATTAGGAACCTCCTGGACCTGGTGATGGCACAGACAAGAAGTCTACAGCTAACACCACCGCTGTGTTTCACAGTCCCGGAAGTCTGCTTAGTCTACCCAGACCACAAAGGAAGAAAAGCCATCCAGGCTGGAAAGGAAGAAAGAAATCCGTCTGTCTTAATACACAACATAATCCTGCAGAAAATGCTAAGGGAGCAACAGCAACTGTGACCAGAACCTATAGGCAAGTTCAGAAAAGTCTGAGGTCCAAGGTCAATGTTCAGAAATCAATTATATTTCTATACAATCTGAAAATAAAATTACGAAAACAATTCCATTCCTTTCACTAAAAAGACTGAAATACTTGGAATAAGTTGAATGACTTCAGTGCAACTTGCACATTAAATCTATACAACATTGCTCAAAGTAAATGTGCTTAAGGAGATGGAGAGTTACTCTATGTTCTCGAGCTAGAAGTTTCGGGGTTGGGGATTTAGCTTGGTGGAGCGCTTGCCTAGCAAACACCAGGCCTCGAATTTGATCCCCAGCACCGCCCCCAAAAAGACACAGTGTGGGGTTCCCTGGGATATGGCTTGGTGGTAGTCCATTGTGAATGCTGTCAAAGAAAACAAAACAAACAAACAAAAAGACAGTGTGGTCTTGGCATAAGAACAGGTATATGCTTGTAGACCGATGGGACAGAACTGAGCTTCAGGGAATAGACCCTACATTGAACAGTCAATTGATTCTTGGCAAAAGTACCAAAACAATTCAATGGGAAAGGATACTTTTTAAATAAATGATTCTGGGCCAGTTGGACATATACAGAATAGAATAATTTATATTTATACCTTGTTTCATGCTGTGCCAAAAAAGTAACTCAAACTGGATCATGGGGGCTGGGGATTTAGCTCAGTGGTGGTTAGAGTGTCTGCCTCGCAAGGCCCCTGAGTTCAAGCCCCGGCACCAAAAAAAAACAAAAAAAACACAACTGGATCATAGATCTAAATGTAAAAGACAAAACTGTAAATCAGAAGAAAACATACAAGAAAATCTTTGTGACCATTGGTTAGCCAAAATATTTTAGATATGATAAAAAGCCTTAATCAGTAAAAGAAAATATTAGCTGGGCACAGTGGTACACACTTGTAATCCCAGAACTGGAGAGACTGAGGCAGGAAGATTGCTGTAAGGCCAGCCTGGGCTGCATAGTGATTTCAAAGCCAGTCTAAACTACGTAGTGAGAAATAAATAAATAAATGAAAAAATTAGATTTAATAAAAATTTAATAAAACTTTTGCGCTTCAAAGACAGTGCTAATAAACTGAAAAGACATCACAGACTTAGAGAAAATGTTTACAAACCTAAAAATGCTTTATCCAGAATGTGTAAGGAACTCTTTTTTTTTTTTTCCAGAATGTATAAGGAACTCTTCCCACCTGATAGTAAGAACTTAAGTAACCCAGCTACAGCGGCCAACAGATTCGAGTAGACATTTCTCCAGAGAAGATATAATGACTGCCAATAAGCACACAAACAGATGCTCGACCTCTTTATCCCAGAGAAATGCAAACCAAATCGGCAGTAAGCAGCTGCTGTAGCCCACCCCTGTAATCCCAGCCCCCGACCCTGAGGGTTGCAAATCTGAGGCCAACCTGGGCATCTGAGCCTTTAAACCGGCCAGGGGTGGAGCTCAGGAGCAGAGTGCTTGCCTAGACTGAGAAGCCTCTAGGTTCAAACCCCAGCATTAGGAAAAGAAGTGAAATACATTTACATTTGCAGAATTCCCCATGTAAGGACAGCTGAAGACAGAACTTCCACTAATGTACATAGAAGGTTCGCCAAGGGAAAAACACATCCTGGATGATACAGCAAGTCTCAATGCATTTAAAGTCACACAAAGTATTTTCTCAAGCTATATTGAAAGTGAAGTAAAAATCAGTTACTGAAATATACCCAGAAAATCCCAGCACTTAGGAGGCTGAGGCAGGAGGATTATTGCAAATTGGAGGGCTGCCTGGGCTACATAGTGAGTTCAAGGCCAGCCTGGACCACATAGTAAGACCCTGTCTCAAAAAACCAGAAAATTTCCAGATGTTTGCAAAGTAAACAACATACTTCCCAATAACCCATATATCAAAGAAGAAATCAAAGAAAAGTAGAGAATACTTTTACCCAGTGAAAATGAAAAAGCACTGCATCAGAATTTGAGACATACAGCAGTGCTTTGTGGAAGACTTACAAGGTCAACATCTTGATTCCTACTTCAAAAAGCCACAACTCACACTCCGCCTACATCCTAAGGAGTACCCTGTGGTCTCACAGCTCAGGCCACAAACCTGGGAGTTGTTCTGGATTCTTCACCTACCCTATTCCCTTCCCTGCCTTGTCTCTTCCATCCCTCACGTTGCTGTCTTGCTATGTAGCCTGGGCGGGCCTCGCCCTCTTGGCAATTCTCCTCCCTCAGCCTCCCGAGATCTGGGATTACAGGTGTGCGCCACCTCAACCAGCTCAATCTCTTGAATGTAAAGTGAGGCTATCACCCTCCCGTGGCTTCCCACCTGGAGTAGACTGCAGTTAAAGCCTCCTTGTGACCCATGAAGCCCCCAGATCTGCCCATAGCCTCTCTAGAGCCCTCCCCAACACCTTCCCCTTGCCAGCTCCACTCCAGCCTTCTCTCCTGCTGTGCTTCTCCTGGGGACACCCTCCCCAGATATCTACAAGGCTGGTGCTCTTGCTTGTTTAGATATTTTCTCAGATATCTTCTAGGGCAGTATCCCTCAAGGAGCACTCTGCATGGGTTAGGCGTCAGTTGCTATGCAGCAAATTCCCCAAAGCCTAGTGCTTAAAAGAGTGAGCACTTATCACCTCACTGTGTCAGGACCAGGGATTTCAGGGAGCTGCAGGTGTCCAGGCTCAGCCTCTCAGAGACACCATCAGCCAGGGCTCTCATCCCCTGCAGCCCCCAAGTGGCTCACACACAGCAGGCATCCCCGTCTACATTGGTCACCCCACACAGCGGCATCCCCGGGACAGTGGTCCAAAAATGGTGCGCCCGACAGAAGGTGTTCTTCCTCCCTTGCCTGGGAAGTCTCGCAGCATGACTTCTGTGATATTTTGTTCACTGCAAGAGTCATCAAAGTGGGGCTGGGTATTTAGCTCAGTGGTTAGAGCGCTTGCCTAGCAAGTGCAAGGCCCTGAGTTCGATCCCCAGCACCAGAAAAAAAAAAAAAGTCATCAAAGAGAAACCCAAAGGAAAAATAAAAGAGAGAGAAACCTTGCCTCAAGGGAAGGATATTGTTGCGTCCACTTATAACATCTGTGGAGGGGGCACACCATGCCAAACTATGCCACACTAATGTCCGGGTAGACAGTAAGCCACTGCTCTGCCTAGCACACACAGCTCCCAGAGTCCCTAAACCCAGCATTGGTAAAGAACTAAAGAAGCAGTTTAAAATAAAAGAAGAAAATTTATCTGAAGACTGATAAGGAGAAAAAGAGAGATGACAGAAAGCTACTCTGGGTGAGTACAGAGAATTCAAAAGTGAATTGCTGGGGCTGGGGATTTAGCCCAGTGGTTACAGTGCTTGCCTAGCAAGCACAAGGCCCTGAGTTCGATCCCCAGCACCAAAAAGAAAAAAAAAAAAAAAAAGTGAATTGCTGTCTTGTCTAGCAAGCACAAGGCCCTGAGTTCAATCCCCACCACCACAAAAAAAAAAAAAAAAGAAAAAAAGAGAAAGAAAAAGTGAATTGCTCGTGGTGTTCTCATTTGCAGCTCCTTTTTTACGAGACCCTTGTCCCACGTAGGCTCCTGGAATCTGATCGGCTCCCTAGCTTGTCTTTCATTCTAACCATGGATTGCTTCTGGCCGTGCAGTCTTCCCCATCCTCTGGTGGAAGGTAAGAGTCTGAGTGGGAGCCTTAAGGACAGGTAGTTTAGGCTGAAGTATTAAGTGAAGGAGAAGTTTACAATGTTTGTGTTAATCATGCTACCTAGGAACTTCCTGTCCCGAGTTCTTTGCCTTTGTCTTCCTACTTGCTTGAGTCTAGCTGCCTTTGCCCTTCTGATGGCTAGAGTTTTGCTGCAGAGGCCAAAATTGTCTTATTAATTTTAGTGAAGCTCAATGAGGCCTTCCTCCTATCTTCTTCCTACCTACGGGCGTCCTGTCCCTACACACTCCACGTTCAGGCAGAGAGGACATCACTGGGCTCTGCCTTAGGAAGGGCTGGTGTAAAAAGAAATTGCAAGGGGCTGGGGATTTAGCTCAGTGGTTAAAGTGCTTGCCTTGCAAGCACAAAGACCCGAGTTCAATCCCCGGCATCAAAAAAAAAAAAAAGAAAAGAAAAGAAATTGCAGCTATACATCAAGCCACCACCCGTTCCCACTGTTGCATCTGGGGGACAAACCCCTCTGCTCTACTGTCTGAGCAGCCCACTGGGATCGTAACTTGGCCCCAGTAAGAAATTAGAGGGACAAAAGGGAGAAAAAAAAAAAAGAAAAGAAGTTAGAGAGATGAAGTTTAATGAAAGGAAGACACTTTATTTGTAAGGAGGAAAAGGAAGGAGAAAGAAGATCGCTACCCTGATAAGAAAGAATCAGAATAGAGGACTCCAGAAAGATGGAGGATCCATGGACCCTTTGTTCAGCTGGGTGTTTTTGCTTGTTTGTTTGTTTTGGGTTTTTTGGTTTTTGGTTTTTGGTTTTTTGAGACAGGGTCTCACTGTGCAGCTCAGGCCGCTCTTAAACTCACTATGTAGCCCAGGCTGGCCTCAAACTCTTGGTGTTCTTCCTACCTCAGCCTCCTGAATTCTTGGATTACAGATGTGTGCTACCATGCCTGGCTGTTTTCAGCTGTTTTTATTGGGGTGGTGGGTGAGTGACTCTTTTTCTTCCTCCCAGAGCTTGCCATAACCTCTATCTAACATCATTTCTGCCGGTGCTCTAGGTGCAGCTTCTTTCTATCTGTCTGACTTACCTTCAGGGCCTTATCTCTGGGGTGGGCAGCTTTTGGCAAGGGGGCGCCTTATTCATGGTTACCTTAGAGTTAGTAAGGGGACGTGTGGCTTTGTATTGTACTCTATGATGACCCCAGAGTGAATAATATAGTGACCCTAGAATATACATGTAAATATATGTATTTGTTAGTGCATAGCTGTGGGTACACACTGCCTTAAAGTCAGTCAGCCTCCACTTTGTTTTCACTATATTTTATTGGAGGTGGCGGTGGCTTATTATTCGTACACCTGGCCTTCTGTGTGTCCTACCTGTCAGCTCTTTTTCCTCTGGTCTCTTGGTGGTGCCTTCCTTTCTCTCTCTCTCTCTCTTTTTTTCCCCCATCCTTGTCTTTGACTTGCTTCCCAGGGGAGTCTCTCTAGTAAAGTTGGTCTTCAACTCCTTCTAGTCAGGATTAGCTAGAAGGCTTAAGGAGCCCCCTATTCTGTTTTTTCATGTACAGATCCGTCCCTACATCACCACTCCCTTATTCTGTTGTGTTTCTCCAGAGACTAACATGCATGAATGTTCATGCATGAATGAACGAAGTCCAGGAGTCTAATTTATTCACTGCGGCACCCATCCCTGCATTGTCTGCCACACTGAGTATGGCCAGGAGATGTTTGTTGAGCGAATTCATATAAATGTGTGGCCTTCTGGTGTTGGGAAGGTGGAATGTGGAATGTCACCAAAAAGACCTCCATCACCTGGCCCTCATGAGCAGGACTTCTGCACTCATGGCTCCTGCCTCCCCCTCCCTGGCCTGTCAGCTCTTCTCAATCCAGCTCCCTCTGGAGGACAGGTAGCTAGAGGTGGGTACTGAGTACCCATCCTGGGGATTCCCCTCCCAGAGCGCTGACCAAGATTCTAAGGAAGAAGCCTGATTGGTCTGCTTGGGTCATGTGGCAACTCCTCAGCCAATCGACCAAGGTCAAGGAGGGGTTGTGTCTATGACTGACAGCCTTCCTAGAACCCGGAGGCTGAAGCGGGGAAAAGCAGCCATACAGGTGAGGCAGCTGCTTCCAGCAGAGGGAATGGAGTGGACACAGACACAAGCATCCAGAGAGCTGCTCCCCACAGTCCCACAGTGGCCTGGGCAGAGCAGAGCAGCCCCAGGCCTCTATGTCCTGCCCATAGCCCTTGTCTCTCAGCAAGCCTCCCAGGACCCCACTTACCAGGCTGGCTTATCCATCACAGCCTCAAGACACTTTGAGGCTGGGAATTTAGCTCAGTGGTTAGAGTGCTTGCCTTGGAAGAGTTCAATCCTCAGCACCACAAAAAAAAAAAAAAAAAGACACCTTGAGGTCAAAGCCTCCTGTGGCAGCAGCCACCTGTGATGGGGAACTTTGCAAGAATCCTGAAGGAACAGATCCAGGCTAGACACACTAATGAGCTGCCTCTTCCCTGCGCACCACCACTGGGGACCTCTTGAAGGGGGTTGGAACAGGCTTGAGAGCTACAGCCTAGGAGAGGAAGTCGTGTGCTCCTGTTTGTAGGGCTCCATCACTTCCGTGGTATAAATAATCCCCACGTGGCCAATCTCGGCTTCCAGTTGGGTAGCAAGTGGCTCACAAACCTGACTGCTCTGCAGCTCTGGCTGCAGGGCCCATGGGTGCTGCCCTACATCCCACTGGGTGGACGGGGACCACCCACCTTCCCATGCCCTCCCGAGGCTGCTGTTCCTTCCTCCACATACCCCACTCAGGACAGAGAGGGACCGGAGCCTATAGTGGGGCGCAGGAGTAAGAGCCCCCACAGACAATTCCCCTGTACTGATAGGGGCCCAGATGGCAGCTGAGCAAGTGCCACTGTCCCTGCTCCTCCTCGGGCTCTGGGGCGGGTGACAGTGACCTGATGGGGCAGCTCCTCACTGTGCTGCTCAGGGCAGTGCTGAGGTATGAGACCACCCCGCTTTGTCCCTGTTGGGGGCTTTTGCAGTTGAGTCTGCAGAACCCTGGTTGCCATTGGAAATGGTGATGTCATTGGCAGGGGCGGAGCTTCAGTCGTCCTTCCTGTTGGGAGGGGGAAACACGCTCCTGGGGGTGGCAGGGGACAAAGAATTAGGAGCTGGAGCCCACAGGGGAGGGAGGCACTGCGAGGCGGCAAGCGGGGGGGGGCCCTGGGCGGAGCAGAGGAAGCACGAAATGCAGGGTCTAACTGGGACCCGCGCCGCTGACCCCTGTGCTGTCTGGTGTCCCTCTGGTCTCGGTGTCCCTGTAGCTAGTTTGAGTCCTGGATGCTCCCCACGTGTGGAGCACCCACCTTCACTCACCCCTGCTCTTCTTAACCCTCGGGGGAGGGAAGGTGCAACCAGGCGGCCAAGCAGATGGAGTCTCGCCCACATTTTTGAGTCTTGGGGAAGGGCGGACCCCAGCGCCCCTCACCCGGTCAGAGGCATGGTTTTGGGCACCTCCACACCCCTGTGTCTCCTATCTGGAAGAGGTTGGTCCCCAAATATCACTGGCTATGGGTGAGGACGCGCGCGCGCGCACGACACAGTCCCTCACGTGGACGCTGTGGGCACAGGTGTTACGGTGACACAGACCCTCGGAACCCTCGCTCCGACTCAGCTCCAGCCGGTGTCAGGACCCTGCAGACCCGCGCGCACACGCGCACACGGGCGGGCGCCCCCGATCACGCGGACGCAGACGCGCGCCCCCTCTCTCCGCGTCGGGAAGCGGGGGCGGCGGGGGACGCGCAGCCCCGATCGCGGCTCCGCAGCTGCCGCAGTCTCCGCAGCGCCGGCAGCAGTCGCGCGAGTCCTCTCCGGGGCTCCCGGTTCAGCACCGCGGACAGCGCCGGGCGCCTCGCCTCGCGCGGCACGCGGCCCGGGGCCGCCACGGAGCGAGCCGCCGCCCCCCGCCAGGCCCGCGCGGCCCGAGCCCATGAGCACCATGCGCCTGCTGACCCTCGCCCTGCTTTTCTCCTGCTCCTTCGCCCGTGCCGCCTGCGACCCCAAGATCGTCAACATCGGTGCGGTGCTGAGCACACGCAAGCACGAACAGATGTTCCGTGAGGCGGTGAACCAAGCCAACAAGCGACACGGCTCCTGGAAGATCCAGCTCAACGCCACCTCTGTCACCCACAAGCCCAACGCCATCCAGATGGCCCTGTCGGTGTGCGAGGACCTCATCTCCAGCCAGGTGCCCGGCCTCCCTGCCCCTCCCCTTGCTCCCCCGTTTTCACTCCATCCTTTTTGGTCTTCTCTCTCCCCTTAAGCGGCCACCCCAAGCTCACTGACTCATCCTGGAGGGGCCCAGTGTCACTGGAAACCAAACGCCCGTGTCTGCTGGTCCCCATCCGAGTCCCTGCCACCTGGGTTGGTCCTAAGGGGCTCGGAAGCTCCAGGCTCTGGCTGATGAGTGGCTGGCATTGGGTGCTGCTCCACCGGGTCAGTGGGGCTGGGGACTCATGGTGGGCTCTGACAGCATGAGGCCTGGGGCTATCTTTGTTTCTGCTTCTAGATTCCCTTTCCCTCCCACCCATCTACTGTTGCCTGAGATGGAAATGGCCCGGGTGCTGAAGCAGGGTGCTTTGTAGGGGTGGGAGTGGGGGTGGCAGGGCGTAGCATGGCAGCCACGGGCAGCCTGTGCTCTGGGGATAATGGGGCTCAGAGACTGCGCCTGTCAGAGCTATACGCCCCAGCTAAGCCTCCTGCTGCTGAAGCCCATTGCAGCCAGAGAGGCCTGCAATGCAGCCCTCTTATGAGAGCAGGAGAGACACTGAATCAGAGCAGCTCACGCACACACCCCACTGGGCACACACGACCACACACACAGGTTCCGGCACACACTCAGGCACCTCAGCATCACACAATCACACGTGCACATCCAGGGACATGTTGCTGGGCACCCCCGAGTGCAAGTACAAACATGCATGCTCATGCATGCTGATTTAGTCATGCAATGCCCAAATGCACATATGTTGGAGAATATGATACATACATGCCTTCCCAGTGCATGCTGGTGAACACCTGCAAACATTAGCTTGTGGCTCTTTCCTGGGCACCCCTGGGTGAAGGACAGAGGTGAAAAGCTGGAGAGGTAGACAGCTCCAACAGCCCCAAATATAAGGACTATGCCAGAATTCTGCTCAAAAACCTTCCACCTAACCTAAATGCAGACACCATGGGACCGGGCTGGATGAGGCGTCCATGGTCAGTGTACTGTCACATTCAGTCTGGGAGGCGTGGGGGGATGGCCTTTGGGTCCAGATAAGGCCTTCTGGGGAATCCCATCCATTCACTCACGGTGTGCCCATCTGTGGGCCAGCTCCTCAGGGCAGCTAGTGCCAGACTGGGCCTTATTTCATGCTGTCTTGTGTCCAACCCCTGGAGACACTAGCAAAAGGGGTGAAAGGCTTCTGTGGTGACCTCTGGATGACCTTTCCCCTCAAATTCCATGCAGGCCTCCACCCCACCCCCATATGGCCCCCAGGGGAGAGACACAGATTGGCCTGGGTGCCTAAGTCAGGGGTGCAGAGTCAGCTGTCTCCCCAGCCCACCCTGGTGAACCCCATGCCCAAGGCACAGCCCCAAAGAAATCACCTTCCTCGGGGGTCTTCTGACAGCCCATAGAAAGCCCTCAAGGCCCTGTAGGCCTGTGTGGAGTGAGAAGCAATGTGTGCCCTCCTGGTCCCTGGTGACCCCCCAACAAGTCTCTCTAAAGGGTTTCTGATCAGAGAATGGTGACAGGCCTGTTCCCCAGCCTCATGGGTATCTGTGGCTGTGTGTGGTCCCAGAGAGCCACCAGGCCTCGCCTCTGGGCTGACCTTGTCTCCTGTGTCCACAGGTTTATGCCATCCTAGTAAGCCACCCACCTACCCCCAACGACCACTTCACACCCACCCCAGTCTCCTACACAGCCGGCTTCTACCGCATCCCCGTCTTGGGGCTGACCACCCGCATGTCCATCTACTCTGACAAGGTAAGCCCAACTACAAGACTGGGCTCTAGATGCTCCCTGTCCCCATGTTGGGCCCTGGGTGGCCTATGGCCATGGCCAGCCAATCCAGGTGGTTCAGAACTAAAGCATGGAGTCAGGACAAGGCATGGCTACCCTCAAGGAGCATACCACGATGCACACACTCAGATAAACTCACATGTACCACACACTCATGGTCTGGTGGCACTTGAACACATGGCATCAACATTTTAAATATGCTGGCCCTCCATATCACTCACATGTATGCACATGCAAGCCCTCACACACATCACCCACACTTGCACAAATGGATGCCCCACATAAAACCCACACTCATGCACACATGTGCCCCCACATGTAACCCACACTCATATACATGCATGCCCCTCCACATCACCCACACATCACTCACAAACATGTACATGCATGGCCCCCACACTAGTCATATTCATACACATATGCCCTCCACATGCCACCTACACTCATGCACATGCATGCCCCCACATGTCACCCACACTGATGCACATACATTCCCCCCCACATTGTCCACAGTCATGCATGCACATGCCCCACACATGTCACTAACACTCATGCATACACATGTCCAACACACAACACACACTCATGAACATGCATGCCACATATTTATACACAAGTACACAAACTCATGCACACCCACATGTGCTCAGTCACACATACTCTCACATTCTCACACTCACACACATTCACAAGCACACTTAACTCCCATGTACTCATATCATCACTCACTCAAACACTCACATTCACAGCATCCTCTCACAACAGTGGTGTGTTTGCCCTCCTGCACATATGCTTTCACACACTCACGGGCAGGGGCCTGCTGACAGGTGGCAGGTGCCAATGACCTCCCCCTTGGGGGAAGAGGAGGGCTCTGGGCTGGTGAGGGGAGGGCAGGGAAGCTTCCTGAACGGGCAGACTTTGCAGAGGCACGGGACCCTGGAGAGGGGCTCAAGGTAGCCATGAGGGTGCACTCCTAGCCTTGCCTACCACAGAGCCTGGGTCAGAACCGATGTCAGGGGTGGTCAGAGAAGGTGGCTCATGACAGAAGCTCCAGGCCTCGGGGGCTGAGGGCCCGGCTCTGCAGTCTGGAGAGCTTGCGTGGTCCAAAGCAGCTGGAAGAGCAGAAGCTTCAGCCCAGCGAGGCATGGGGACCTGAAATTGCAGCTCAGGGAGGCACGGGAACCTGCTCCAGGTCACACAGCCCTCGGGGCCACCAGCCAGGAGGCTAGAAGAGCACCACTGCCTGCTCAGGGCCACCTGCAGGCAGATGGGGGCGCCTGCCAGGGGACGTCCAGTGGGTGTATGGGGTAAACCAGGGGCCGCTTTGGGCTTACGGTGTCCTCATCCTCTCCCAATTCTCTTTGACCTGAGCCCTCAGGCACAGGCAAAGTCGCCTTAAAACACTGGGCACAGCGGTGGTGCATGCCTGTAATCCCAGCACTCTGAAGGCTGAGGCAGGTGGGTCACTTTGAATTCAAGGGCAGCCTGGGCCTCAAAGCCACTCCGAACTACAGGACAAGACCCCGTCTCAAATAAAATGAACCAAACAAAACAAAACAACTGCCCTAAGGCATCAAGGCTGACCCACCAGGCTGAGGCACCTCTGAGGGTGCTTGGGGTAGGAGTCTGCCCTTGGGTGAAAGGTGAGGGAGAGGGAGACCAGGCTCCTGCACAGAGCAAGTGTCCTCTCAGATGGAGGCTCCTGAAGGAGCAGCCAGGAAAGGTGGCTCTGGAAGCCAGCAGCCTGGGCACCCAAACTGCCCCTTATAGGTGGCTGCACCCTGCCCCAACATACAGAGCTCTCATTCTGGCGCCCTCTGGCCACCTCCTTTCCACTTCTGTCCTTTCCTCTTCACATACAGAGGAAAGGAAAATGGCCCCATGGAGGAAGCCATCCAGGGGCAACTAAGAGGCCAGGAGGGGCCCAGATGCTGGCCACAGGCCAACACCACGGGCCTGCCTGAGACCAAACCTCAGAACCACTCACATCCTGCACATCATCAAGACCCTATCAAAACCTCTGATCGCAGAGGCTGTCAAGACTCTGATGCAGCCCACCCTGCAACATGTCACAGAGGCACCAAGAGGAAATCAGGAAAAATAACTGGAGGCCTCAGAGGACCATGAGACCAGTGTGGGTCTAGTGCTCACCTGGAGAGATCCAAGGGCTCTTGCTCTCCAGTGACTACCAAGCAGCAAGGGAGCAAGCAGGCATGCATGGCAGCTGTACTCTGGTGAAGAGCTAGGACATTTGGGTCCCAGAGTGTAGACTTCACTATTAGTTTTTCATTGCTGGGACAAGATAATGACATATAGCTGGGGATCTAGCTCAGTGGTTAGAGTGTTTGTCCTGCAAGCAAGGCCCTGAGTTCGATCTCCAGCACACACACACACACAAAAGATAATGACATGTACAGTTTAAAGTTTAAAGGACAAATGGCTTGGCTCACAGTTTCCAAGGGGTCAGCACTGGTAAGCTGGCTCCAAGGCAAGAACATCATGGTGGAAGTGCATGGTGAAGGAAAGCTGCTCACCTCATGGCAGGGGGGAAACAGAGAGGGCTGGAAAAGAGCCAGGAAGAAAGGAAGCGGGTTGGGGACATTACTACACCCTTCCAGGTTGCTCCCCTGTGACTCATGTCCTCCAGCTAGGCCCCAAATTCCGTTGGCTTGTGGAGCTCTGAACTCGACAATGGATCAACCCATTGATCCACCAGTCTTTGGGGGACCCTTCGTATTCACCATAACAACTTCCTGATAAATAGTTATTGACATATGGGGTGAACTCCACATGCAGACCCAGTGGGGTCTTGGACACTCCTGTCAGGGACAGCTCTTTGAGTACACGTTGTCTATCTAGAGGGTGGGCTTCCGGGAGGTGTTGAGCTCAACCCGGATAAACAGACGATGCGGGAGGAAGGCGGAGCAGCCGGGGTCAGGGCAGGGTAGGTGGAGGAAGGGGTTCGCAGCCTCAGCACCCCATGCATCCTGCAGAGCATCCACCTGAGCTTCCTGCGCACCGTGCCGCCCTACTCCCACCAGTCAAGCGTCTGGTTCGAGATGATGCGCGTGTACAGCTGGAACCACATCATCCTGCTGGTCAGCGACGACCACGAGGGCCGGGCGGCGCAGAAGCGCCTGGAGACGCTGCTGGAGGAGCGCGAGTCCAAGGTGAGTGCGGCGGCGGGCGCCGAGCCCGCGGGCCGCCTGTCTGTGGCTCGTTGTGACACTCTCTCTCCATCCTGCATGCTCAGCACCACGCGTCTGGCGGCGCCCGCCCCGGCCTGTCCTCGGCTCATTTCACCCGCTTTTGCCATTAGTCGAAATCTCCTTCGTGTCAGTCCCTGCCGGGCCAGGGCCGGACCACCTGGAGCTCCGCAAACACCCCGCCCCGCCCCCGCAGCGCAGGCCCCGCCCCCGCAGCGCGCCCACCACGGTGCAGGCCCTCCCTGCCAGGCACCCGCCCACCTCAGCCAGAACACGCCCACCGCGACCGGGCACGCCCCCCGCATACAGGCCCCGCCCCAAGGCGGCCGTCCCCTCGATGCTGGACACGCCCCCTCGGGCTCGGGTCCCTTCCCCTGAGTACTTTGTGCCCCGCCCCCGCCACCCCGCCTCACAGCTGCCCATGGCCCTCACCAAAGCCCTCTTCACGGACATCTGCCCTTCTACATCCCCAGCCTGGGGTGCCCCTGCCCGTGCCCGTGCCCCTGCTCTCCTCCCACCCATCACAGGACTAGGCTCTGTACGCCCCTGGGGACCTTGACTCCTGGACACACTGACAACCAGCCCAGCCCAGCCCCTACTCTGTGGAGCTGCCAGAGATCAGAACAGGACTTCTGGGGGTCTCAGCGACCCCTGCCCTCTTCCATGTCCATCCCCATGGCCAGCCTGTGGAGCAGCTGGCCTGGACGCCTCCACCCAGCCTAGGCACCAAGCCCCATGTCCCAGCCAGGCGGAGAGGGAGAAGGCCTGGGCGGGAGGGGGGGGCCTGGGACCAGAGGAGGGTGGGCCGGAGCATGTTTTGTTTGTGGGGCAGAGCTGGGTTCATCACACTTAGCCTCGCCCCTCCACCCAAGGGCACCACAGGCCCCCACGGGAGTAGAGAGCACACGAGTGGGGACAGAGGCAGACCTGGAGGGTCCCGGGGGTCTTGTCCTGGGGGTCTGCCAAGTCTGGGGGGAGGGCTGGCTAAGAACTAAAGGGAGACAGGGTCCCCTTTCCCATTGCCCCACAGGCAGCTCCCCTCCTGCTGTGTCCACCTACAGCCACATGGACTCTGAGCGTACACTCACATTCATCTGCACAGCCCTGCACTCCCAGTGTGCTTGCACACTCATACAGACTCCCTCCCTACGCTCCCCCTGGCACGCCACACCTCCCAGACATACTCAGACCCCACCTGTGCAGCTCCATAAGGGTACAGCTGCTTGGAAACATGCAAGTGTGTCTCCCACACACCCTTGCTTGCACCCACCAGCACACACACACACACACACACACACACACACACACACACATGCTCCCCATGCATGCTCGGACCTTGACATCCATCTGCCAGCTCATGGTCTCCTTGCCCACTGTGGTAACAGGCTGCCACCGACTGACACTCTCATGCGAATGCCCACATACATCACCTGGCAAGTTCACATGTTACACATCCTGTCATGTTCACAGTTGGGCACACTTGTGGGCCAGAGGGTGTGGGCATACCAATTAGTGAGAAGAGAATACCCTGCCTCCAGTGAGCTGGGAGGGAAGACAAATGGGGGCAGGAGGGACATGGAGACAGGTCCTGGGGGCTTCTCATGCCCTGCTCAGGACTGACATGGAGGTGGGGGCACTATGGAGGCCACACACCAGGTGCATGACGGGCTGGGGGCGGCAGGCGGGACCCTGAAGGGTGGACGCGGACAGGGCCTCCCTTCCTCCTGAGTGACTGTTTCCAGGTGCCTAGCTCCATGGCTGGGAGCCTCTGGCCCCAGCCCCCATGTGCCCCCACCCCCAGCTCCACCCGGCCCCCATCCCACCCCGGGCCTCGGTGTTTGCGAGCTCCAGGTACGTGCCCGTCTGCAGACGTGCCGAGGAGGTGGTGTGATTGCTTTAGCGCCGTCATTTTCAACCGTTTATAATCTTCTTCTGTGTCTGCATATTTTCTCTGTGCACATTATTCATCAGAGTAAAAAAAGGAACTATGAAAACCTCGACCAACTGTCCTATGACAACAAGCGCGGACCCAAGGTATATATGCATGGACGTGCACGCCACCCACCGACTAGCAAGCCCCGGCCTGTGGTGCCTCGGCTGCGAGGGCCGCCGTCTGGCCCAGCTGCACCAAGCCACAGGGCTGAGCAGTGAGGAGAGCCAGGTCGAGGCAGGCAGCAGGCAGGCAGGAGAGGGCAGGCTGGGCGGCGTGGGTGCCCGTGCCCACCCACCACGGCCCTGGCCTGCGTCCTCAAGGCAGGCACAGCCGCAGGAGGAGCTGCTCTCCGGGAAGTGCATGCGAATCTGCAGGACCCCCGGGTTTCCTCGTGGAACGCCAGGAGGGAGCCCACCTGCCTGGCTGCCCACCAGGGCCCAGGCTGCTCCTGCAGGGGCCTGAGGACTTGGGCCGAGCTGAGACAATCTCCCATGGTTTTGGAAAAGTCGGCCCCATCTCTGTTCCCGATTGCATTCCAAAACTCTTTTCTACTTCCTGTCCGCTGCACGTCTCTTTCTGAGTCTTGGTCCACTCCAGCTTGCATGCTCAAGTGCAAAAATGAGGCCAGGAGTGAGATGGAAGCGGAGGAGATGCAGAGAAAGCAAGCCAGAGCAGAATGACTGCAAGAGACCCAACAGGCCAGAGACAGGACTGGAGTAGGTCCAGGCCAGGCCAGGAGCCAGGACAGCAGGCAGCAGTGTAGGTGGTAAGGGCAGGCCGGGCAGCCCTAGCTGAGCTGCCTCGGGGTTCCTAGCAGCTTCAGCCCCACTCTCGCCACTGAGGCAATATATCCCCTTCCCCCACTGCCTGCTGACACTCTTGTTCATACTGCAGGCCGAGAAGGTGCTACAGTTTGACCCGGGGACCAAGAACGTGACGGCCTTGCTGATGGAAGCACGGGAGCTAGAGGCCCGCGTCATCATCCTCTCTGCCAGGTAAGGCCGGGCGGGACCAGGGCTGTGTGGGCCACAATCCCATCAGAGCTGGGCTGGGCTCCACTGGACAAAGGGAGTATCCACACACCTTCCCCACTCCCAGCGAGATAGAAGCCAGACAGTGGCACTGAGCTGCCCATGGCTTCATCTCTGGCTGCTGCAGCTGCGGAAGCAGCGCTATTCACCCCCAACCGGCCTGCATTTTTCAGTAGCAAACCCAGACCTCAGAGCCGTGGGCACTTGCCTTTGATACCCATCCAACTGCGGGCACTTCAACAACTGCGGGACAGCCACACTTATCCCCACTCCCACATGTCTGGAGACCTGGCCAGTTCCACACCCTCCATCTGTCCATCCCTCCTGGGCACAGCAGCTTGCATGACCACATGCAGCTAGAGAAGACTCTGCCTTCAGGAAGCCCCAGGATTTAAGGAGGCACAGGTGTGTGTGTGGGCGTGCGTGTGTGTGTCTGTGTATGCACACACATGGCATGTACATGTGTGTCTGTGCTGGGGATTGAACTCAAGGGCTCACAAATGCCAGACAAGTGCTCTACCACTGAACCTCCTTTTTATTTATTTGAGACAGAGTCTTCCTAAGTTGCCCAGGCTAGCCTTGAACTTGCAGTCCTCCTGAAACAGCTCAAGGGCTGGGGACAGGGAAGAGGCCCAGCAGAGAGACACGCAGCTGTGCTGCTCAGCCCAGTGGCAATGCCCAGGCAGGGAGAGGGCCAGACCCACTGCCTGAAGGTGCAGAGCAGCTGCAGGAGAAACAGCAGGGACCTGGCTCCTACCTGCAACCTTGGGAAAAACCCATAGCAAACATCTCCCTGTCTGCAACAGCAAAGCTTTCCTGGAAGGGAAAGAGCCCTCACAGGGACACGGAAGGGAAGGCTGGGGGAGGAGGCAGCAAGGAGACAGCCTGGGGGAGGGCCACCCCACTGCCTGACCCAACCTGGGAGCTTCCCTGCACCCCACGGAGTGCAAACAGCAAGTGACCACCCCCAGAAGAGCATGTGCCAAACCCTGCGCTCCTAAAGGCAGAAAGGAGATAGCAGTACTGGTCCATCACAGGACAGGTGACTTCACATTCAGTCAGCAAACCCGACACACAGCCAGGTGCACCCCAACCCTCTGACCTCAGAGCACAGAGTGAGGCCTCAGGCTGGAAGGCCGGACTCCTCCACCCAGATGGCAGGGCTGGGGTCCAGTACCCCTCTCCCAGCAAGACAGAAGCCAGACAGTGGCACTGAGCTGCCCATGGCTTCATCTCTGGCTGCTGCAGCTGCGGAAGCAGCACTATTCACCCCCAACCAGCCTGCATTTTTCAGTAGCAAACCCAGACTTCAGAGCCATGGGCACTTGCCTTCGATACCCATCCAACTGCGAGCACTTCAAGGAGGTGGCTTAGGGCTTCTGCAGAAAGGGTTGCATAAAACTGTGCCCAGGCCAGGGGGCGGGGCTGCAGACGCCCAGCAGAAAGCAAGTCCCGCCCAGGAAAAGCCCTGCCCAAGGAAGGCCCCACCCACCCGGAACAAGCCCAGTCCAGGGAAAGTCGTGTCCAGAGCAAGTCGTACCCTTGTAAAGCCTCGCCCAGAAGCTCCAACCCGGGGAAGGCTCCACCCACCCAGAACAAAGCCAATCGTCCCAGGGAAGATCCCGCCCAGCGAAAGCCCCGCCCAGGGAAAGCTCGGTGGCCTCTGGTAGAGACAGCCTCACCCAGGGAAACCCTAACCCTAACCCCGTCCAAGGAAGTCCTCCCCGGCCCATGCACTCTTCTGTTTCTGACTCGCTTACCAGAGGGCTTGAGGGAGATTGTCGGGTACAGTGGGATAAAAGAACGGTTGGGTGTGTGGACAAATAGGTTAGCTGTCAAGCAGAAGATTCATTCATCTGGAAGAGGGTAACTCAGAGAACCCGTTGGGTTCAGCTGTTGGGCACTTTTGCAGTGGACTGGTCACATCAGGCTAGGCCTGCCTGACCCATACATTTGTAATCAGAGTGACCAAAGGGACACAGGTCAGAGAGTCACATGGAAAACCAGTCCACAGAACCTGCCAACCCAGGTCCCAGTGAAAGGCAGACACTTTCTGCACTGTTTTCCTCATATCCATGGTCCCCATAGCACCCACTGAAGCCATGGGAACCTCCTCTTGGGGCACAGGCTTAGAGGGGCCTGGCCTGTGTTGACAGACCCCAGGGTTAAGGACGATTTTGGCAGATATGACTCTAGGAGACAGGTCAGCCTAGGAAGGGGGACACTGTCACGGGAGGCGGATGCACACACATGCACACGAACCATGTGCACACCACACATCCCTGCACGTGAGCACACATTATATATACACCATCCATGCATAAATGTGCACACACAGGCATGTGGCATATCATACTATTCACACATACACCTCACATGTACACTTACCCATAAGCACACAAATATGTACTCACCATACTCAACACATGTAAATGTGCACACACACTGTATATACATGTGTCCACACATGTATCCACATGCACCCACACATATGTATATGCACCATGTACACACTTCACCCATGCACACAAAACAGCACACACATAGGCACACAGAGGCATACTACTAAATACACTACACACATGCAGGCATCCCAGTCATGCACACCTATGTACACACCACACGTGAAGATACGCATGTATTCACCACGCACTACCTACATGTCGTACTTGACACAAAACATTGTAAACCTACCAACCAACCGTTACTTTTTCAGTTTTCTGAACCGTTACCGTCCAGTTTTCTATAGAGTACTCAGAATTCATTTCCAAAACTTCATTTTTATTTTTCTGAAATTGTCTTTATTGATATCAGATACTTCTATGAAATGGTCTGATGAGGTTTGATGAGCTGATCAGGCTTTTGTCTACAACCGTCTTACTGTCACAGTCACCCCACTGCATGGCATGCACACATCTGAATGCATTGAGAAGAGCTACTCTGTCAGGTGTTGGTGGACATGGCGGACAGCAGGCAGGCTGGACCCTGACACGTGAGGTGGTGGGCTCTGCCATGTTTCTGTGTGCCATGCCCTCCCCAGCGCTCTCACCAGGGTCACACCAACAGCATTGTCATTTAGAGCAAACATTGTGGTTTGCTGGGTTTTTTTTGTTTGTTTGTTTGTTTTGAGACAGGCTTGTGCTATGTCGTTCAGGCTGGCCTTGAACTTACTAAGTTGCCCAGGATGACCTTGAACTCACAGCCTCTGGAGTGCTGCGATTACAGGCAGCTTGAGGGTTCACATTTCTTTGTTGGCTAACCTTTGAGAAAACCGCTTTGGTTTTCAGAATCAGCAACTAAAATCAGCTCAAAGCTTGGCCGATAGCCCTGACCTCAGCATGCCTGCTGCCCGTGCCCTGGGCAGCCAGACAGGCTCCAGGCCATCAGGAGCCAGCTCCGGCCCTGCAGGGAAGGGTCTTTGTCATGAGCAGGGAGGCCCAGCCCCAGGGGACCAGGTCCCCTGAATCACTGTTCACAGGAATCACCTGTGAGGACACAGGCGCTCAGGACGTCCAGGCCTGACCTCTGTCCTCCTGGTGGCCCTGGCCCTGGATGGCAGGGGATGCGGCTGCTCTGAAGACCCCCAAGTGTCAGCGGACTCCTCCACTTGGCAGCCTCTGCAGGGTGCTCAGGGGAGCTCCGGGGGCACTTCCCACAGGCATCTCACCAACCCAGAGGGTCCCCGTCCTTCCTTTCACACATTTGAACATGGAGGATGGAGAGGACCCGGCTGGTCTGTGACTCTGTGGCGGTCCCGGGGTCACGGGCTCTGGCGCGGACTGTCCAGGCACATACCTGACTCTGCCACTCACCACCACCTACGCGCCTCAGTTTCCCTCCGTCTCCCAGGGAGAGTACACAGCCAGTCCCCGCGGAGCCCTGAGGAGCAGGCCTGCCTGGCGCATGTCCAATGAGTGATCGCCACTCCGCCCCGCCCCCGGAGCCGCGGCGCGCCCCGCCGGAGCTCCTGCGCGTGGGGTGGCCAGGCCCGAGCGGGCGGGGGCGGCGTGGGCCCCGCGTCTCCGGGGTCTCCCGGCCTGGCTCCAGGACTCGCCGCGGGGCAGGCCGGGCGGGGCGGAAGACCCGGTCCCGGCCCGTCACCCCGGTCTGCCCACAGCGAGGACGACGCCGCCACCGTGTACCGCGCGGCGGCCATGCTGAACATGACGGGCTCGGGGTACGTGTGGCTGGTGGGCGAGCGCGAGATCTCGGGGAACGCGCTGCGCTACGCGCCCGACGGTGAGTGCCGGGCCGGGCCGGGGGCGGGCCGGGCCGGGGGCGGGCGGGCGGGCGGCGCGCTGAGCCGCCGCTCGCGCAGGCATCATCGGGCTGCAGCTCATCAACGGCAAGAACGAGTCGGCGCACATCAGCGACGCGGTGGGCGTGGTGGCGCAGGCCGTGCACGAGCTGCTGGAGAAGGAGAACATCACCGACCCGCCGCGCGGCTGCGTGGGCAACACCAACATCTGGAAGACCGGACCGTTGTTCAAGAGGTGGGCGAGAGCGTGGCGGGGCGGGTTGGGGCTTCTGTCCGGAAGTGGGCGGAGCCGGGCGCGGCGGCGCGTGCTTGTGATCCCAGCAGTCCGGAGGCTGAGGCGGGAGGATCTCTCCGAGTTCGAGGCCAGCCTGGTGAAAGGAGCGAGGCTTCTTTCAAGAAACGGGAGGGCTGTAAGCTTGGCAGGATGCTATTCCAGAAAGGGCCAGGGCCTGCTCACAAAATGGGTGGGGCTGGCTAGCAGGGTTGGGCCTCTCCTGGGGCGTCCAGCGGGTCCTGCTGCCCACATCCTATGAACAAGTGACCTCCCTCATCCTCCATCTCTCGCCCCGCCTTCCCAGCACCACCACCTCTTGCTTCCGACACTGACCCCAGGACCTCAGCTGCCACCGAATTGCACCTTCACACGCACTGCAGCTCACCCTGAGACTGCGCCTCTCCCCACAGTGGCTGGTAGCCCTTGGGAGGAAGCCCTTGCTGTAGCAGGTGGGGCCTAGGAGCTTCTAGAGACCCAGGAGGTCGGACGAGGAGCCCAGGGCCAGCGCCTGAGCCTGTAGTGAGCCAGGTGGCCGAGGCCTGGAGACCCAAAGGGTAGGTGCTAACGCACAGCAGCCTGGACACTAGGCCCCCTGGGCAGAGCAGGTGTGCCCACAACAGGTGCACACACAACTGCAGGTGTAGACAGCACGCACAGGCACATGGGGACACAGACTCGGCACATGACAACAGACGTACACAAGTGCGTGGTTGGATGTGCACACACGGGTTCACTGATAAGTCCCGTGACAGCAGCACACAAATGGCACACACACCCAGCAAGACTGCCCAAGGCGTTACAGCTGCTGGAGAAGCAGGGTCCTGTTCAGCCCGCCTTCCCTGCTCCCTGGAAAATGGCCCCAGCGAACTCTGGGCTTCTGTCCTCTGTAAAACCAGAATGGTTGTGGTGAGGCTCAAGCAGCCCACCCACGGAGAGCCCTTGATGCAGGATCTGGCACCCAGAAGCCACTCAGCTGTCACTAGCTGTGCCGCCCATCTGGTGTGGGCAGACTTGTGTGAGGGGCCGCCATCTGCTTGTCTTTCCTTTCTTGAGACTAGAGTGGCAGGAAGGGTTCCGGCTTCTCCGGAGGCCAGGGCAGGGTGCATCCCTGATGCATCAGGACCACGTGCTGTCCCAGGGTGCTGATGTCTTCCAAGTACGCGGACGGAGTGACCGGCCGTGTGGAGTTCAATGAGGATGGGGATCGGAAGTTTGCCAACTACAGCATCATGAACCTGCAGAACCGCAAGCTGGTGCAAGTGGGCATCTACAATGGCACCCATGTAGGTGGGGGTCATGAGGGGGTGGGGGCTGGGGCCTTAGGGTCCTGGGGCCAAGACCCCTGCGTGGCCACCCTCCATCTCATACTCCCACCCCCAGGTCATCCCCAATGACAGGAAGATCATCTGGCCAGGCGGAGAGACAGAGAAGCCTCGGGGGTACCAGATGTCCACGAGACTAAAGGTGGGGGACCCTGCTGACCTGCCTCAGCATCCCCACCCTGGGCCCCATCCACACTCAGGCCTGGAAAGACATAGTGAGGTCAATGAGAGCAAGTAGGGGGCTCCGTGGAGATGGGGCCTGCATGCACCTGGCTACTATGCTCTGCGCCTTGCCTAGCAGGGGAAGAGCAGCAGAGAGTGGAAGCAGCGGCTTTCCAGCCGTCCAGCAGACTCCGGCTCCTCAGCTCTGCCCAACCCTGTGAAGTGTGGGAAGAGCTGAGGAGGCACAGGGATGGCTAGTGTGTGTGTGTCCCTCAACACTTCGCCTCTCTCCTCCAGATGGCCTGTCTCTCCTCTGGCTTCTGGAGGCCCCTCCTCACAGCCTCTTTTCACCCTTTGGACTCATCTTTGGCCTCCCCTTCCTTCCGGGTGCTGTGCCGGGTCCTTCCCTGTGCTGGAAGCTCTGCTGTGTTATAGACCACCAAGGCAGGGCCTTAAGTGCAGGGTGTCCAGCTGACCACCTCCAGGTGTTCCTGGATCCCCTGTCTGCTTTTGAGCTCACACTGCAGCCCGGGGACAGTCTTCAGGCTCACCCTGACTCTGCCCGTCCTGGTGACAGATGGCTGGCTTTCCAGGTGTCTCTCAGGTCCTTGCACACAGGCCCTCTGTGCAGAAAAGTCTGGAGGTGGAAGTCAGAACACCAGTGGCCAAGAGGCCTCATCTAGCCTGGGAGGTGCAGACAGCTGTTGATAACTTTGTTTCTGAACTCACTAATCTTTAAAAAGTACTAATATATATTATTTTGGAAATGGAAAAACATGATGACAAATTCAAAAAGCAATTTAGAACTTTCCCTGGGGAAAAAAGCCACCATGCAGCCTCCAAGGCGGTGCTGGCCCTGTGCATCTCTCCTGGCTCCCCTTCCACCTGTAACACTCCTCCCAGCTGCACTGTCCTGCCTGGAGCACCTGCCCCTCCGTTCTCCACCTCCCAGAGCCAGCTCGCTGTAGGATCAACTCCAGCAGCCCCTTCAGTGCCTTGTGCCCTGCTGTGCTCCATTGGCTGCCCCAAACTGTGACTGTCCCCCTCCCCTAGACTGTGGGCCCTGGGGGACAGGGAGCAGAGAGGGCGAAGCTGGAGCCGAGCTGAGAGGCAGACAGAGAAGAAAGAAGTGTCACCGAGAGGGACAGGAACAACAGAAGCTGAGGCCTGAAGACCAGGGCCTGTGTGCCAGAGCCGCAGGCATGCCCAGGAGTAGGGCCAGGGAGGCAGGGGCAGATGAAGGAGAGACAGATGCCCCTGTGGGTCTTTTCAGTGGACCGGCCCTGTCCTTGTGGCTTGGCGGGGCACAGGGTGGACTGTCGTGGAAATGGGGCGCTTCTCCTCTCTGAGCGGTCATAGATGCCCAGCATGTGCCAGACGTCCCCACAGGCTGCTTGGATGTAGGGAGTGATGCCTAGGCCAGGGCCTGAGGAAACAACCAGAGGAGGGAACGGGACAGCGTTTCAGAAGTGCGTCTGCTAAACCCAAACTGGGAGAATGTGGGCAGCGTGGCTGCTAGATGATGGTGGCTTGGCTCACTCCTGACCCCTGCAAAAGGCTTCAGGCAGGGGGAGGGCGTGGGGGTGATGAGTGGGGGGACCTGGAGTGGCCTGGCACCGAGAAGAGGCCAGGGCCTGGGGACAGTGAAAGCTGGTGACCCAAGTCTGGCTCTCCTCTCTCCAGATCGTGACGATCCACCAGGAACCTTTCGTGTATGTCAAGCCCACGCTGAGCGATGGGACATGTAAGGAGGAGTTTACGGTCAACGGCGACCCAGTCAAGAAGGTGATCTGCACAGGGCCCAATGACACGTCACCAGGCAGCCGTGAGTGCCGGGCAGGGCGGGTGGGGCGGCGCAACCAGGAGCCCAGAGTGACCCCACTTGCTCACCCCACTCTCAGCGCGCCACACGGTGCCTCAGTGCTGCTACGGCTTTTGCATCGACCTGCTCATTAAGCTGGCGAGGACCATGAACTTCACCTATGAGGTGCATCTGGTGGCAGATGGCAAGTTCGGCACACAGGAGCGGGTAGGTGGGACTGGCCGGGGCCTGGGTGGGAGGGGTCTGTCTGCTGAGGGCGGGGCTGGGACTGGGAGGTCTTCAGGCAGGGCGGGGCCCAAGTGGTGGGGCTGGCAAGTGGGGCAAGGGCTGCCCAGGGAGAACTCCTCCCCCAGGTGTGCCAGGGCTGTGGGCACAGACCCTGTGGCAGCCTCACCACTCTGTCGCCCCACAGGTGAACAACAGCAACAAGAAGGAGTGGAATGGGATGATGGGCGAGTTGCTCAGCGGGCAGGCGGACATGATCGTGGCGCCGCTGACCATCAACAACGAGCGCGCACAGTACATCGAGTTCTCCAAACCCTTCAAGTACCAGGGCCTGACCATTCTGGTTAAAAAGGTGGGCAGGGGCCCTGTGAGTGGCGCTGGGTCCTGGAGGGCCCAGGCAGCACTGACTGCCTATCCGCCTGTAGGAGATCCCACGGAGCACACTAGATTCATTCATGCAGCCGTTTCAGAGCACACTGTGGCTGCTGGTGGGGCTGTCAGTGCACGTGGTGGCCGTGATGCTGTACCTGCTGGACCGCTTCAGGTGAGCGCTACTCAGGGGCTGGACATGCCACGGGTGGGATGTGAGGAGTTGGGGAGGTGTGGGGTGGGCTGCCTCTCCCGCCCTCTCTCCCGCCCGCCCTTTGTGCCCCGCAGCCCCTTTGGCCGGTTCAAAGTGAACAGCGAGGAAGAGGAGGAGGATGCCCTGACACTGTCTTCTGCCATGTGGTTCTCCTGGGGCGTCCTGCTCAACTCTGGCATCGGAGAAGGTGAGGCTGTGCCCACCCTGCCTGTTCTGTCCCTAGGCTTGGGGACCTGACCCAAGCCTGTGCCCACAGGCGCCCCCCGAAGCTTCTCCGCGCGCATCCTGGGCATGGTGTGGGCTGGCTTTGCCATGATCATTGTGGCCTCCTATACTGCCAACCTGGCGGCCTTCCTGGTGCTGGACCGGCCTGAGGAGCGCATCACAGGCATCAACGATCCACGGGTGAGGCCTGGCCTAGCTTAGGGGGGTGGTGTGTGTGAGGCTGGCGGGGTGTCTGTCTTGGTGGGCGGGGGTCCAGGGAGCAGCCTCAAGCCCTGGCCTGCCCTGGCCCGCCCCACAGCTGAGGAACCCCTCGGATAAGTTCATCTATGCGACCGTGAAGCAGAGCTCGGTGGACATCTACTTCCGGCGGCAGGTGGAGCTGAGTACCATGTACCGGCACATGGAGAAGCACAACTATGAGAGTGCGGCTGAGGCCATCCAGGCTGTGCGGGACAAGTGAGGCTGGGCCCCAGGGTGCCCTGGCAGGGCAGGCCAGGAGGCCAGGGCAAGGGATGCACACTAGCAGGCTGCGGGGAGGCCATGGGAGCAGGACCCCTGTGACCCTGTCTCTGCCGGCAGCAAGCTCCACGCCTTCATCTGGGACTCAGCGGTGCTGGAGTTTGAGGCTTCGCAGAAGTGCGACCTGGTGACCACAGGCGAGCTCTTCTTCCGATCTGGCTTTGGCATCGGCATGCGCAAGGACAGCCCCTGGAAGCAGAATGTTTCCTTGTCCATTCTCAAGTGAGTCCAGCTTGCGTCTGTGGTCTCAGCTCCTTCACTTGTCTCCAAGAGCCTCATACAGGAGGGGGACATTCTTCCTAGTGCCCAGTGCCCACTGCAAGGAGGCACCCCAGACACTGCCCCAAACTAAGCCAGGAACTGTTTACTCTCCACCCTGCCCATCTAGGCTCCAACATCACTTCCCAAATGGAATGCTCCACCTGCTACAGGCCTTGCCCAATCCCGCACTGCCCCCTATGGAATGTCCTGCCCACTGAAGGCATCACCCAATCCGAGTACTGCCCCCATGGAGTGCCCTACCTACTGAATGCCTCATCCAATTGGGGCATGGCCCTCTGTAGAATGCCCACCCTGGCTCACACCCTCTACACCCCAGGTCCCATGAGAATGGCTTCATGGAAGACCTGGACAAGACGTGGGTTCGATACCAGGAATGTGACTCACGCAGCAACGCCCCTGCCACCCTCACCTTCGAGAACATGGCAGGTGGGGCCCCCATTCCCCTCCATGGCCGTGCTGCCATTGGCGAGGGTTCTCACCCAGCTGCTGAGGCTTCCATCCTGCACACAGGGGTCTTCATGCTGGTGGCTGGGGGCATCGTGGCTGGTATCTTCCTGATTTTCATCGAGATAGCCTACAAGCGCCACAAGGATGCACGCCGGAAGCAGATGCAGCTGGCCTTTGCAGCAGTGAACGTTTGGAGGAAGAACCTGCAGGTAGGGCAGGCCACCCGCCGAGGCCTGGCGCCCAGGCCTGGCCTGGCCATGGCTCCTCTCTGCACTGCAGGCCATGGCACTGGCTCTGGCTCCCATGGGCAGGACTGGAGCTGGGGCCATGGCCGGGGCAGCGGTGAGTGCTCCCAGGTCACAGGGGCAGCACTGGGGCGGGCTGCCTGCCGGTGGGCACTCACTGCCAAGCCGGGCCACAGGAGACAACACGCCCCGCTCCAAGCCTCCACCTGGCCCCTCTGCCTCCAGAGTCGCCCACTGGTGCCCATCCCATAGGAAGGCAAGCAGGCAGGGTAAGACAGGGGCCCACCTGTGCATAGCACATGCGTCCAAATGCAGCTGGCCCTCTGCCACCCAAGCCCCCCGTCACCCTCCAAGGACCCCTTTCTTGCTGTGACCTTTTGCTCGTGACTTCAGTCTAAATGCAGCCGTTCATCCCTGTCTGGCACCCCAGGCTGCATGATGGGGCTTTGCAGCCAGCTGGGCCGAGGCTGCAAATGGGTCAGGTTGGCCACAGCCCATGGGGGTTGGGGACGGGATGGCAGCAAGGCCTGTCAGGCCTGGGGCTGGTGGCCCTCTTGAAAGTTCTGGTTTGCTCCTCTCTTCTCTTTCTCTGGTGCCTTCCTGGAGCTGTGTCCCAAGATGAAGCTGGCAATGCAGTGAGGGCTGTGGGGGATGGGGCTGCTGGGGCCCCACACCTCTCATCCGCCCGCTCTTGCTCTTGGTCCACAAGTCCCTGGGGACCTGGCCATTGTTCTCACTGGAGGGCACAGGGCCACGCTGACCACCAGACTCGAAGCCAGTGTCTCGGGAGCTGCCTCTGTCTATGGCTCCAATTCCGTCTTGACACTTGCTGTGGGCTCCTCAGCCCCCTCCTCAATCTTGATGTGTGCACTCTTGGGGTTGGCTCCTCTGATCCTTGAGGGGTGCCTCCTCCTTGAGCCACCCAGGAGCCGGATGGACTCCCGCAAGGAGAGCCAGCCGGGACCCCAGTCCAGCCCCAGCAAGAGCAAGGCCAGGCCAAGCCCTCAGGCAGGAGAAGAGGCCGCCCTCAAGAATCTGGCTGTTGGTCCATCTGTCCAGCACAAGGAGGCAGGCAGGAGCGAGGGCCTGAGTGGCCGGCCAGGCCGGGCAGCGGCCCCCAAGGAGCAGGCGAGGGCAGGTGTGGCCGCCATCCTTAGCCATCTAATCACTTATACATATTCATTTTAGGATAGAAAGAGTGGTAGAGCAGAGCCTGACCCTAAAAAGAAAGCCACATTTAGGGCTATCACCTCCACCCTGGCCTCCAGCTTCAAGAGACGTAGGTCCTCCAAAGACACGGTAAGGGGGAGAGCACCCCAGTCCCGCGTCTCCAACTCCTCCCTTGCCCCCGTGTCTGTCTCCCTGTCCCTCACCATCCTACCCCTGTCCCCGCCTCTGACCCCGGCCGTCTGTGCCTCTGCCCCAGCAGGCTCTCCCTGGAGTCAGTCGTGCCTGCCCATGCCCACACACCAGCCAATGCTGTCCTCCAGACCCCACGTCTCTCCCTGGCCCTCACTGGTCCTCAGCTCCCCCCGCCCCATGTGTCTCCACGTTAGTCTGCCCACCCCTCCCCCATGCCGTGACCCACACACCATCTTGAAGCCGTCTCATGTCGTTGGTCAGTCAGCCAGCCTCGCCACCTCCCTGGGCCACATCCGGGCCCAGGAGCCCAGAGCAGCCCCATCCCAGTTGCCCTCACACCAGGAGGCCACCCCACTGCTGTGATGTCCCTGTTTCTCTCGCCTCCCCCAGAGGGTCTGCCACCCTCACTCTTGCCTTGTGATGGCCCTCGAGGGGGTGGCTGTGATGTCCCATCCCGTCCGTCTGTCTGGCCACTGGCCCTGCCCCCCCAGACACCTGTCTCACCTGTCTCACCAGAGCCATGCGTGTTGCATCTTCCATGTGGTCTCTGTGTGGGCCGGGGCTGGGGGCCGGGCCTGGGCCCAACTGGGTGGACGGCTGGGGCCTGGTGTTGCAGCTGGCCCCCAGCCACAGGGGACTGTCCGTGGGGGTCGGGGTGGGACCAGGGGGCCCTGCCAAAGTGAGAGCAGCCCCTGAGGGTCTGAGAGCAGGCAGGCAGGAGCAACCCTGTGAGCCTGGGCTGCCAGAGCCCAGCAATACTGAGGTTCCAGATGGGGGCCCAGGAAGGGGATCCCAAGACAGGTGCCTGAGCTCTGACCCCAGCACCTCCACAGGGCATTCAGAACCAGGCCTTCTGCCTGCCAAACCAGGACCCTGTCTCCGCCTTGCATGCCTGCACTGGAGAGCACCCTCAGATCCAAGAGCCCAGAGGTCCCTGGCCTTGCTAGATGTACTCTGGAGCCAGGCAGCCCCACTCCACTCCTGCAGCCCTTCCCACAGGAAGTCCCCACCTCATGGGCGGCAGCACCACCCAAAGGGGCATATGCCCCAGGGAGAAATTGGGATTTGCAGCTCCCGCACTCCCTCCATGCATGCATAGGAAGAAGGGAAGACCTCCAGGGTACAAGCAGGACTTGGCACGGGAGCAATCAAAGTACCAGGCAAAGCCATTAGGGTGCTTTCAGAGGTTTCCAGGATGCCTGGCTGCTCAGCTGCAGAGGAAGGAGCTTGGCAGAGGGAGGGTGAGTGGAGGAGAGTGAGGCAACTGCAGGCTGTAGGAACTGGTGGCAGCACAGTCCTCTGGACCTGCCGGGCCATGGAAAGTGGGCAGGCCCCATGCCACAAGTCTGAGCCAGGGGTTCCACCAGGGGGCGCAGGGCAGAGGGAGGCAGAGCAGGGCCAGCAGGACCATGGGCTGGGCAGCCGGGGGAGGAGGTCCCTTGGCAGACAGAAGAAGCAGCACTTTCGGGGCAAGGTGCCTGGAGAGGGGGATACAAAACTTGTGCAGGTGATGAGCCACTTTCAGCAGGCAGTCCCGAGGTCCAGTGCTGCCTGCAGCTGGCCCAGGCGCTGCTCAGGTTGCCCTTCTTGGGACACACTCCCAGTAGAATCCTCCGGGGCCATCCCTGGCGCCAGGTGGCACCTGGGGTCCCTGCTCTGTAAGGCTGACTTCAGGGCGCTGCCACTGGGGTCTGGGTGGGGGAGGGAAGCCCAGCTCCCGGCTTGGCTCTGTTCAGAGGGAGGCCTGGGTGGGGGGCTCCTCTGGGTGGGTGGGGTTGGTCCCGCTGCTGAGATCCTCTGCCCCTGTCCTGTGGCCAGTCCGGGCCAGGGCGGCACTGGGCGCTCAGGGCTGGGATCCCTGGCGGCCAGCAGGGCCAGCGGGTATTGATTGTTGGTTCTTATTTATAGAGCACCGGGGGTGGACGCGGCGCTTTGCAAAACCAAAAAGACACAGTGCTGCCGCGACGCGCTGTTGAGAGGGAGGAGGGCCCGCTGCAGCTGTGTTCGCGTCATAGGGAGGGCTGAGACGCCCGCCCGCCCGCCCTCCTCTGCCCCCCCCCGCAGACAGACAGACGCCCGGGACAGCGCCCCGGCCCACGCAGAGCCCGGAGCACGACGGGGTCGGGGAGGAGCACCCCCAGCCTCCCCCAGGCTGCGCCCGCCCGCCCGCCGGTCGGCCGGCTGGCCGGTCCACCCTGTCCCGGCCCCGCACGTGCCCCCTGCGTCGGGGCTAACGGGCCGCCTTGTCTGTGTATTTCTATTTTGCAGCAGTACCATCCCACTGATATCACGGGCCCGCTCAACCTCTCAGATCCCTCGGTCAGCACCGTGGTGTGAGGCCCTCGGAGGCGCCCACCTGCCCAGTTAGCCCAGCCAAGGACACTGATGAGTCCTGCTGCTCGGGAAAGCCTGAGGGAAACCCGCCCCAGAGACTGCCCACCCTGGGCCCCCCGTCCGCCCACCTGCCCTGCTGCCTGGTAGGCAGCCCTGCCGGACCAAGGTGCGGACTGGAGTGGTGAGGACGGGCCAGAGCTGAGCCGGCTGGGCAGGGCCGCAGGGCGCTCCGGCAGAGGCAGGGCCCTGGGCAGAAGGGCTCGGAACAGAGCCGGCCATCCTCTCCGGCCACCCTCCCCAGCCAGCTGGCAGGGCCCCTCCTCTAGGGCCTGCTCACGGCAGCCTGAGCTCCACCCTCTCCTCTTCTTGCTGCACCCCGCCCCGCCCCGTGCTCCTTCTCCCCATCCCCATTTGCTGGGCTGGCCCTGCCCGTCCCCACAGCTGCCCCTGACTCCCCCGGCCGGCAGCACTTGCTGGGACGCGCTCGGGCTCCCCACTGCCTCGGCCTCCTCCAGACTCCGAGAGGGCTGAGCCTTCTCTTCGCCCGCAGCCTGCGCCGGGCCTCCCCAGACGCTGGCTCTGTACCGTCTCAACCCTGCCCCGCACGCTGGGCCTAGAGGAGCGCCATCGCGCTGCCCTTCCCCAACCTCTGGTGTGTCACCCGCCTGCCGCCCGGTGCAGGACCAGCCTCCCGTGTCCGTATCCGAGCGCGTGCCTTCCCCGTGCAGCTCGTGCGCAGCCGCGCTCTGCCCCCCGCCCGGGCCGGTGCGCACCGCCCCTCCCCCCGTGTGCAGTGGTCTTGTCTAAAGGAATGTCACGATATTTCCAGTTTATGTCCTTGTTGACGCCAGCAGGGAGTGGGAAGAGAGGGCGGGGCGGGGTGGGGGTGTTCGGGGTGCGCTCAGACTTGGGCCGGTGCGGCGGTCTCACTCTCGGGCTCCGCGACGGAGGCGGGTCCGGCAGGGTCCGGTGGTCTCCGCGGCGGGCGGCGGGCGACGGGGTGGTGGCGGCAACGGCGGCGCGCGCGGCAGGCGGTGACCGCGGAGCCCAGCGCCAGGCAGGTGGCTAGGCTGGCGAGGAAGGAGATGGGCCCAAGCGCATAGATCAGCGCCAGGTCCCGCGCGGCGAGGCGCTTTGAGCAGTGTTGGAAGGCGGCGTCGGAGAAGGCGGTCAGGGGGCTGAGTGTCTGGCGTCCGGGCGACACGCACAGCAGGGTCTCAGCCTCTGCGGGAGAGAGGGGCGGCGTCAGGCGGCGGCCTCGCCCGTCCGGCTCGACCGGCGGGTCGCGCGGCGCTTACCTGACGGGCGCGGGTGCAGTCGCAGCCAGGCGCAGAGTGGGCGCAGGGCGCAGCCGCAGGCCCAGGGGTTCCCGCGCAGGCCCAGCGAGTCGAGAGCAGGCAGGCGGGCGAGCAGGCCGGGCGCGAGCGCCGACAGCGCGTTATTCTGCAGGCTGAGCACGCGCAGCCCCGGGAGCGCGCCCAGCGCCGCGGGCTCCACTGCCGCCAAGCGGTTGCCGGCCAGCGACAGGGAGCGCAGTGCGCGCAGCGGCACGAAGGTGCCAGGCGCGAGCGTCTCCAGCTGGTTGGCGCTCAGGTCTAGGATCTGCAGCGCTCCCAGGCCCCAGAAAGCGCGGGCGTGCACCCAGCGCAGCCCGTTCTCGTGGAGGTCTAGGTGCTGCAGGGCGCGCGCGCCCGCGAAGGCGTCGGGCGTCAGCGCGCGCAAGCGGTTGTGGTGGAGCAGCAGCGCGTGCACGCGCCAGCTCAGGCCCGTGGGCACGGAGGGCAGCGCCAGGGCGGAACAGTTTGCCTGGCCTCCCGCCGAGCATGTGCACCCCTCGGGGCATTCGGGGGCGCCAGGGGGCTCCGAGGGCGTGACGCCAGTGGGCACGGGGGCCCAGGATGGCCTCAGCGACAACAGCAGCAACAGCAGCAGCAACAGTTGCGGCGGAGGGCTCGAGGAAAAGGAAAGGCCCCGCATAGGGGCAGCTCTGGTACCCGAGGTCGGGGCCCTGCTGCCTGTGTGTCCTTGGAGCCCTGCTGTCCCCGACACTTGTCCCCGTGGCGCCTGCACAAACACTAACTGTCCAGTCTGAGTACCTGCAGTTCCTGTCCCACAGCTGGTCCCCTGCATGGGGCGGGGGCCAGGCATGCAGCCAACGCCCAGCACTGCCAGCCACCTGTCCCAGAGCACCGGGCTTGTGGCTCTGTGCTTCCTCTGTAGGGGTGAGACCACCGGAACCCCGTGAAGCCTGGGAAGGACCAGAGAGTGCAAGCCATCGTGGCCTGCCCACGCCCGATCCGGCTCCACTCCTGCTGAGCAAAGGGACTCTATGCCAGCAGTGTGCTGGTCCCCTCCTGTGGTATGCAGGTGAGGCTGGACCCCACTCCCTGAAACCTTCCGGGTACAGTGAGTGGGGAGGGGACATCAGCCTGGGTGCTCCTCTCCAGTGCTCCTCCCTCAAGGGGGAAACTGCAGGTCCTGTGTGGGGCTTTGACAATGGGGCGAGAGGCTCAGGGTGATCAGCTCTTCGTGGGACAAATCATCAGGGAGGAGCTGGGCTGGCCAGCCATGTATGAATACTGCGGCTGTGGTTCCCTGCCCTGGGGGAGGGGCATTCAGCTGTCTATGTACTTCGAGGGGCCATGTTGCTTGCAAAGATGACAGCACATAACCACTAAATAGTTTAATCCCCCTGCCTGGCACTCTGCCCTACTTTAGGGGTGGGGGTGGGGCTGGAGGAGAGGGTGGGGGTGGCTCCTCTAGAGCATCCTCCATGGGGACATGCTCCTCCCCAGGTGGCATCATGGGGACCTCCAGGTCCAGGTGGGACTCCATGTGCACGGAGTGCAGATCCATGCGGTCTTCCTGGGCCCCGTAATGCTCCACCAGCCTGCATGACATGGCCAGGTCAGCATAGGACCGCAGGGCCTTGGGGACAGTGGTCTTAATGCCACAGTGAACTGCCCTCCCAGGAGGAGCATGGAGGAGACACCCCCGCCCTGCCCTTGTGCATACCTGTTGTCCATGTGTCCAGGGCAGGTCTCACTGCGGGGAGGAAGGTAGCTGTGACTCCTGGAGCGACGCTGGCTCCATGAGCCCAGCACAGTGCCCCAGCCCCCTCTCTGGTGCACACCTGGGAAATGCCATACCCAGCCACTGGTGACGTCCCACCCATGACCAAGGGCCCAGGACCAGCAGTGTGGCCTCCGTCCCACTACTGCCTGCCCTAAGCTGATGTACCCCTTGGCTCGCAAGACACCAATGGCCACAATGACCAGGGCGCAGAAGCAGCTGGCACTGACGCCTGCCAACACCACAATGAGGGCAATGAGGGCTTCACGGCTGAGGCCAAGGCTGCAGTCACAATCGGTCCCAGCTGCAGAGACAGAGCCACAAGGCCGGGGCCAGTCACCCACCTGTGGTGGACCCCGGGTCGGCCCTGCCCCAGCAACACCCAAGACCCATCAGGGCAGCCCTGCCCGGGAAAGGGTGGGGCTGTCCCTGGAGGGTGGTAGGAGCCACACCTGCAGCAAGGATGAGCAAGGACAAACATATCAGGCCCAGGGGGCTGCCAGCCAGGCAGGAGTCAGGCTGGGGACGGGGGACCATGTCCAGCCCCAGCCCCGCCGCACGGCTCTGGACAGAACTTGTTGGAAGGTGCTGACCTCACAGTGGGGCTGGGGGTTGGGGGTGGGGCAGGGCCGTAGAGTCCAGGGCTGGCTTGGGCCTCACTCACCCTGGGGCACTGGGGTTTCGGGAGCCCTGGCCAGGAGTTTGGAGGAGGACAGGTTGGGGCACAGGGCCCTAGGCACCCTAGCCAGATCTGAGGCAGGTGGTGTGAGGCTGGAGCCTCTGGCTCAGGGACAGTAGCCTTGGTGTTCTCTCTCAGGGTAAGGGTGGCAGTGCTGGGTCTGGGTTGACTGTGTCACGGCTCCCAGGGCTTGGAGAGGGAGGGCTGAGGAGGGAGTGGTTTGGGGGTGGGCGTGTGTCCAGTTGCCCTCACTGCTTCTGGCAAGGTCAGGATGACACTGCCGGCAGTCAGGCTCCCTTCAGGCCCCCTGCCTGACAAGCATGTGGCTGAGGACCTGACAAGTACAGCACAGACCACAACTGGGCAGGGAGCCTGAAGGTGGCAGCTCTGGGCCCACAGCAGCAAACACGAAGGGACAGAAGGCACAGAAGCTGGGTGGGGCTCAGGCCTGGGAATGCACCTCAAGTTATGAGGGCTGCTGGCACCTGCAGGGACCCTCAGTTCCTCAGCAGAGGCCTGAACAGAGCAGGACCCCTGGCCACACCGCCAGAACATACCTCTGGGAGCAGCTGCTCAGAAATGGTCGTGGGTACCACCTAAGGCTCTTGGTCCATCATTAAATTTGGAGCCCACTGCATAAAGTGTCAATCCTTCAGCCTCAGGCTGGCATGGTCAGGGTTAACATCCCTGGGCTGTGTCCCTGCACCTGCTGTTCCAGGCTGGTTGGAGCCACCCTACCCTGCCTCCTCCTCTTCGCCTCAGGGCCTGCCAAGCCATGGCAGCACCAAGAGCAAATGCACTCCCAGGCTAGTGGGGTTCCAGGCCTCCTGCCAGCTGGGGGTCACAGTGGGTACAGCCTGACCCAGAGGCCCTAGTCCCTGGAGCACCCTGAGGGCAGACCCAGGTGCCCCCTTGCAGGGGTCACTGGGGACAGGCCAGCAGCCATGCTGTGACCCAGAACACTCCCTGGTCTTCAAGACACTTCCAGAGGAACGCGGGACTGAAGGTGTGCCTGGGGCTAGGGGCTGGCACCCTTACCCTGCCAGGCCAGTCCAGCAGGTTTACATCCTGGTTAGGACAAAGGCACACCCTGCCAGAGGCCCAGGTGGTGGCCACAGATGGCAGGGTTCAGACAGGGCCACCTTGTAGGGGGGACGGTGGGTGTCAGAGCTTTAGGGTCATTGCCAGATCTCAGGGGGACCCAGTGTGACATTGGAACCTGCACAGGACTGCAGATGGGGGAGCTGGATCCTCAGGGCCTATACCCGGCACCACCCTCTTCTGCACTGAAGTGAGGGAAGCCGGGACAGTGGAGGGGAGACTTTGGCAGGGACCCTCAGTACCCTGACAAGTGCAGCATGGGCCACAGCTGGGCAGGGGCCTGAAGGGGGCAGCTCTGGGCCCACAGCAGCAAACAGGAAGGGACAGAAGGCACAGAAGCTGGGTGGAGCTCAGGCCTGGGAAAGCACCTCAGATAGGAGCAGGACAGAGGCACTGGCTCCAAAGGGCTTTCGTCCCCTTTGAGAACAGCACCTCTGCTCAGAATACTTCCTGCCTGAGAGCGGCAGCTCTGGGACTGAGTGGGCGGGGAGAAGGCCAGAGCAGCCCTGCGGCACTGCAGCGTCAGGCCAGCATGGACCCCAGGTGATGGCAGTGCTGGTGCCCCCTGGACTGAGCCTGTCCCCAAGATGCAGGCAAAGGCAGAGCTGGCTCACGCCAGCCCTTGGTTTGGGGGACATGGAGGTCATCTGCCTTTCTGGGTACAGGGTCATAAGCATAAGCATTGTGGTAAGGGACGGGGGGCCAATGTCCAGTCCCTCTAGCTGCTGGGTCACATTTACCCTAGAGACCTGGAAGTCCTTCACCTCTGGCCCTCAGGGTTGGTGGGGTTCCCATGTCCCAGCAGTGCCTGGCCTGGGATGGCACCCAACACAGGAGTATAGAGGCAGAAGGCAAGGGCTGCTTCCAAGGCCAGGAGAACAGGTGGAGCTAGAGGCTGGCCAGGTGGACATCAAGCCCTACCAGAGACCTCCCTAGGGCTACCCCTGCTAACCACAACCTGGCTCCTCACAGGCTGTCACCAGGTCATCTTTAGGACACAGACGCACAGGATTCAGTGGGTCTGGCGGCGAGGGTGCCCCTCTTGCCTGCTGTGGGGGGCCTAGCCCTTGTAGGCCAAGGCAGAGTGGCCACTCCATAAGGTGGACCAGGGTGTGTGCTGGGCCCATGCAGGCACTTGGACACGGAAGGATGAACTGACCTACTTTTATCTGAGCTCTGGGGGTGGGGAGGGGCACAGGAACCGAGCGGGCAGAGTGAGAGAGGGAAGGGAGAGATGTGAGGGCTGGAAGGGGTGTAGGAACACAGGGGTGGGCAGAGGGGACGCCCCTGGCTGTCCTCCCGGGGTCACACCAGGTAGGGCCTGCCCGGTGCTTGTCAGCTGCAGCTCTTGGGCAGGCGGTAGACACCAGCAGAGTAGATGAGCTGTTGGTCTCGCACCTTCTTCTGCAGGTAGCCCTGGAGCTCCTGCAGGTCGATCTCAGCCAGCGCAGGGCCTGTCATGACGAACATGCGCAGCATGCTATAGATGCGCTCCAGCGAGAGGCTTTCCAGGTTGGTTAGCATGGCCTGGATGTACGTCCAGAAGAGCTGGGAACAGAGCAGTGTGTTGGGGGCCACCTTCTGTGACCCCGTCCTGCCTGCCTGCCCACCAGACGCAGCCAACGCACCAGCAGCTCCTCCTCCTTCTGGTCAGCTTGCGAGGCCATGCCTGAGTCACTCTCATCATCGCTGTCGATGAGCACCATGTTGTCACGGTCCTGCGGCCGCTCCTCCTCAATGACAGAGAAGGTGCCCGGGGGCTCCTCCCGCAGCACACCCTGCTGCAGCCACACGGACATGCGCCGCCGCAGCAGCGCCACTGGCATCTTCACCACCTTGCTCAGCTCCTCCAGGGTCCAGCTGGCTGCAGACAGAGCACGAAGACACTGGAGCAGCTCTGCCTGCCCTGCATTCTGCCAGCTCCGCTCCGCCTCTCGGAGTGTGGTGGGACCCACCACTCCCTGCTGGCCCTGGAAAGTGGCAGGGGCTGCCCTGACCTCACCCACGGCTGGCCAGAGATTCAGGTCTGCTCACCTTGGTCCTGGAAGTACAGCAAGACCACTGCCTGCACAGGCGTCACTGCCACAGACAGGGTGCGGTCAGCCAGCTCCACATCCATGGTCACCAGGCCCAGGGTGTGCTTCCAGCTGAGGGTCCGCATGGCCTGCAGAGAGCAGGGGTTGGCATGGGCAGCACCAGGCCCAGACCTGGCACCAAGTGAGAAGAGGCCCTTCAGCCACCAGGACAGAATGAGGGCTGCTGCTGTAAGCTAAGTTGCTCCCCCAAAGGCACATCCGTGTCTGAACCCCGGGCACCTTGGAAGGTGACCCTGCTTGGAAAGGGTTGATTAGATACAATCAGCTAACAAGAGGATGCGGAGAGGGGCTGGGGATTTAGCTCAGTGGTTACAGTGCTTGCCTTGCAAGCACAAGGTCCCAAATTCGATCCCCGGCACCAAAAAGAAAAAAAAAAAAAAAAAAAAAAAAAGAGGATGCGGAGGACTGGTGTCCCCAGAAGGAAAAGGACAAGGCTAAAACAGGCACCGGGAGGCAGTCACATGAAGACAGAAGCAGATGCAGTGATGTGGCTACAGCCAGGAGACAACAGGGCCTGCTGGGGGAAGGAAGAAACCCTTCCCCATATGAGGGGAGCACAGCTCCGACACCTTGATACTGGGCTTCTAGGCTCCACGACTCCGACCTCGCTGCCATTCTTCCATGCATCTCAGTTTGCAATACTTTGTTACTGCAGTCACAAGGCAGCAACGGACCCTGCTGCCAGGTGTTACAAGTGCCCACCTGTGTTTCCCCTAAATAAGACCTAACTAGAGATCACAAAGGCCAGCCCTGGCAGTGCCTGGCCTGGGATGGCACCCAACACAGGAGTATAGAGGCAGAAGGCAAGGGCTGCTTCCAAGCCTGTCCCTGCCTCCCACCTTACAGAGCAGCCACTGAGCCAGGAACAGTGAGGTGTCATCTGTGTGACGCTGGCTGTCACTGTGATAATGACGAGCTATTAAAATTACAGCTGTTTCTTTTCCAATTAGGTCTTATTTTCTGGGAGACAAGGACAATCACGGAAGTAGCTTTGGAAAGAGGCAACAGGTAGAGCCAAGAGAACAGCTAGGTGCACAAAGGCGAAAGCCCAGATCACCCTGGAGAGAGAACTGGACAGACGGCAAGGACTGCTGCTGCCTTGGAGAATAATGTACCAAGGACAGAGTGCTACAGAAACAAGGACATGGGGTGCCTCTCCTCAGTTCTTGGAGGGAAATGCGCTAGAGACTGGAGGAAAGACAGCAGAAAACTTTGCTGAAGTGGGTCCTGCTGCCAGCAGGAAACCAGGACTTACAAGCCATGAGCTTGGGTGTCTACCTGAAGAGACTTCCAAGCAGAGTGTGAAGGTGCAGTGGGTTTCTCTTTGCTGCTTAGAGAAAGAAACAGACTGAGAAAAGACATGTTAAGTAAAAAGCAGCCAGGATCTGGTGACTGACCCGGCAGCTCTGCAAACGCAGCTGAGATGGCTGGCTGGACGAGCATCTGCTAAAGAGGTGTGAGGTACAGGCCAACTGACTGCTGCACAGCACCCAGAGCAGACGTAGCGTCCGGGAGCCATCATGGAAGACCCTCTGGCCTGACAGCTTGGATACCGAGAACTACAGGAGAAGCCAGTACGGCTTTTGAGAACTTTACACCAGCAGCAACACTAACCCTCGGACTGAAAAGGGACAGAGGCGAACCTCAAGGGAACAGGGAGGTTGAAGGGCAGGGCCTTGGATGCTGAAGCATAACCACAGGCCTCGGAATCTCATGGCCCCCTGGTGGCTGCAGACTTACTTGGCACTCACAACCCTTCTTCCTTCCAGTTTCTGCCTTTAGAAACGGCAGTGTCAGCCCTAGTCTACCTCAGCTTGTATTTGGGGAGTGGACTCTGCCCCAGGGTCAGCCTCTAGCTCTCATTCATACCTGCCTTAGACACAGCTGAGATGCTGAGATGCTGAAGGGGCTGACCTGTTGGCTGGATGTATTTTGCATGTGGGAAGCCATGAATCTGTGGAGCCATGGAGCAGACTACCAGGGCTGAATTGTGTCCACCAGACAGACACACTTGAGGCCTAACTCCGGTACCCAAGAACATGCTCTGACTTGCGAAGGAGTCATTAAACACGAGACTGTACTGGAATAGGGTGGGCCCTTAATCCAACATGACCAGGGTCCCTGACATAGACAGACATAGGAGAAATGCATCTACCAGGAACCCCCAGGCCACTGGATATTGGAAGAGGCCAGAAGGATCCTCCCCAAGAGCCTTGGAGGAAGCACAGCCCTGTGACATCCTTGTTGTGGAATTAAGTCTCTAAGTACACGAGTCCCTGGTTTGTGGCAGTCATGGGTGCTTCTCACCAACAGGTACCCAGAACAGAAGGGGAAAGGGCGCTGAGCATATGGCATGAGCTACCCAGACATCCTCAACCCAGAAGTGTGGACACGTGTTCAACAACCACAGAGACACCGCAAGACAGTGAAGGATGGAGCAGGAGGCGCTGGGGCTGCCACCCACAAGGGCCATGCAGGCCCGGCTGCAGGACACTGGGCTCTTCTGGAACCCGAGCCAAAATGTGGGAAAGCAGCTGGGCTCAGGGCACCAGCACCAGGACCAGCACAGCCCCCTCAGCCTCACCCAGGCTGCCCTTGTCCTAGCCCAGGGACAAGGCTGCCCAGACAACAGGTAGGGCAGGGCCTGCCATGTGCAGAAGACACAGCTAGGCCTGCTGCCACCTCACAGCAGAGAAGCTACCCACACTCTCGTGGCCCCAGCTGCCACCAGCCACCTCCTCCAGGGTCCCCCATGCTCCCAGGGTTAGAATCTGCTGCCTGTGACCAGGACCCTCTCCTTCCCCATCCTCTGCCAACTTCGCCAGGACCCCCAGGCTTCAGCACCTGCTGGGCTGCACCTTTGGCCTGGGACTCAAACTTCACCTGGGTTTCAAGCCCCAGGGGGCTTCTAAATCCTTTCACTCCTGACAGGACTGACTGCTGTTGTATGTTGGGGGGGGACCTCAGAATTGGGCCCCCGAGCCCCTTCCCATACACCCACACCACCCTCCTGGGCTAAGCTCAGCTATGCTGCCAGGGAACAAGTGCCACATGGGCTTGGCCCATCACCCTGGGCGCTCTGTTCCCACTGACAAGTGACCCCCAGAAATGTGCTGTTCCCCTCACTCTCCTGTGTGGCCCCCAGGCCCTGGGCCTCCAGGGGCTCCAAGGAGCTCCAGTTCTAGTTCCGAGGATCCTGGAAAGCAGCTTTTAGGGGCAGAGATATATGGGGAAGGTTGAACTATGAAGATCAGCATGGCTGAAGGGGATGAAGAGACATGGCCTCTGACAGTGGGGAGCAACAGGCAGCACCCAGCACCCCAGGTAGGGGCCAGAGCCTCAGCAGTGGAGGAGGACAGGAAATTCAGGGGCTTGCTCTGGTGGAGAGCATGTGGGCTGGGCCCAGTCAAGAGACACCGGGGGAAGGTGTGACCAGGGTGAGCCCGAGTGCCATTGGCCATACCTTTAGCTTCTCGTACTTCTTGCAGTAGACCTCCAGGGCTGCCCTGATGTCCTCTGGAACCTCCAGCTTCTCCTCCTTGAAGGGGGGCCAGAACTCACTGGATAAGATGACAGCGTAGACCCCAAATGGCGGCTGCTCCTCCACAGGCCGCTTCTCGTCCTCCTCACGGATGTTGGCATTGATACGGCGGGAATCTGCCATGTCCTGGGGCAGAGACAGCATTTCACTAAGGCCCCAGGATGGCGAGGATGGGCCAGGGGTGGCCGCCTTGATACTCACCTTTAGCATGACCTCACAGAAGTGCATTGGGGCTTCACCAAACCGCAGCTTCAGTAGCTCCACGTTGCGGATCTCTCTGAAAGGTGCATTTCTGGGAGGGCTGCGGAGTGCTGCCCCCACCCCAACCGGCACCTCCCACAGGTGGGCCACCCCTGGGCGAGTTGGGCACTGCCATCCCTTCATCCTGGTGCAGGCAGGAGCAGTGAGCTCCAGTGCCCCCCTGGAGACCAGCCAGCACCTCGCAGGCCTTACCGCTCAGGGCTGAAGCTGAACTGATGCAGGAGGCGGTCGGCCAGCAGCGAGCGGTACTCATTGATGAAGAGGTCCTTGCTGCCATAGATGCTGACCAGCAGACTGATGATGTCTGAGGAGCGCCGCTTGGAGCTTGACTTCCCTTGTATGGCAGGGGCAAGCACACCAGTGGCACCATGGTGAGGATGGTGATGCCCAGACCTGCCTCGCTGGACAGTGCCATCCAGCACACCCTGGAGGGCTGCCTCTTGACATTTTTCACAGCTGGGAGACGCCCAGTACCTCACAGGAGACCTGGGGTGGGGTCCTGGGAAGCTGCTGGGATTCCCCAGGACCCTTCTGTCTCAGGGACCTCCCTGGACCCCCACCCAGGCTTAGGGAACAGACCAAAGGTCCTTGTCCTTTCCTCCCAGTGAGCAAAGATGTACCATCTGCCAGGGCAGGAACAAGGCAGGGACCCACCAGCCCTCACAGATGAGGCCTGCAGGGGCTGCCACCTGGACCATCCCTCAAGGCCCAGGACTGAATCACAACTAGGGGTGGGGTGAGAGGCCTCCCACGATCTCCTCCTCCACCAACCAGCACTGCAAGGGGCAGGGCCAGGAGGGCACCTCCTAGGCTGGGACGGCTAGATAGTGTAGAGGCACACAGTGAGTTGACCAGTGTGAGCAGAGCCCTGACCTCTGACCCCTCACTCCTCTGAGACCCTGGCTGCTCCTGGTATGACCATACACCATCAGCCACACACATGGCCAACGGCTATACACACAGGACTGGAGCCCAGCGGGGGCTGAGGAGAGGCTTGAGTGGCAAGCTGACCTGGATCTGCATCCACAGGGTCAGGGACCCAGTCTTCAGGCTCGCCAGAGTCATCCTCGCTGTCCTGGCCCATCTCCAGGCTGGCCGGATCAGTCTTGGACAACTCAACTGCCAAGTCCCCAGTCCCGTCCGAGTCCCCAGTCAGCCCAGCCACAATCTGCCGCACTGTGTCCTCCCGTGTCCTGCAGGGTAAGTGTGCTGTCCTTATGGTGTGTGGTACTTGCAGTACCTCCCTCAATCCACACTAGTGTGGCCGATGCAGACCCAATGGACTCTGGAAGGGTAAAAGACCCAGCTAGTTCCAGGAGGAGTAGCAGGAGCTGAAATGACGAGAAGTCCCACAGCCAGGCCAGTAATGGCTGGGAAGTGGCAAACCTGAGTCTAGGGCAGGTACCAGACCCTACCAGCTGCTACAGCTCAGGTCCAGGGGTCCTGGCACCTACAGCCCTGAGCCTGGGACCTCTGGGGGGTCAGAGGTCCCCCCAAGCCATCTGTTCAAACACATTCCTCTCGCCTACCCCAGTGGAGGTTCCCATTCCTTGCTGTGGGAAAGCCAACATGGCACAGGGCCCAGCCTTCTTCTGTAGTCTGCCAGGGCCTCTCTGTGCTAGGGGATGAGGGGCAAGGTGAGGCCAGCCCCGGATCACTATGCACACAGGGCAGTTCATGTGGGGACAAGGACAGGTCCTAGCACAGACAAGGGGAAAGGGGCCCACTCAGCCCAGCCAGGAGAAATCTAGTGACCCTGGTTTCCCAAGAAGCAAGTGTCCCCTCAGCTTCTGTGAGGCCCACAAAGAGCACAGCAAGACAAGAACAGAGAGCCAGGGGCTCTCGGGCAGCACAGCCTCACCTCAGGTAGCGGCGAATGGGCTCACACGCCACCTCCAGGATGACCATGGAGGGGTCCAGCACCCGCAGTGCCTTGATGGCCGAGATATAGAGAGTGATGATGTCGCATGTGTTGACGCCTACAGCCAGGAGGGGCCCCGAGGTCACACAGCGTTCTGGATAGCAGCCTCCCTGGTGCCAGCACCTGAGTGAACAGCTGGCCACAACAGTCAGGCAGTCTACAGGCACTGCTACAACCTCATTCCTGGGAACCAGGGCGACTGCACCTATCCCCTCTCTGCCCACTCATGGGTGCTTTCTCTAGAACTTTCCTCCTCCCTCCAGACAGCCTGCTCCGAGAAGACGACGTACAACCCCAGACCAAGACAAGTCCTGACTTTCTCCAAACATGGAAGAAACTGAAGAGCCCCCACCTCCCCCAAGAACCTCAGAGTATTGCTTCTTAACCCACTCCTTCCTTAGGCCTACAAATGCAGGGCTAGGAGCTGCATCCGGGCCCCTGGAGTGAATGGTCAGCTGGCTGTGGCCACACAGGGCACCTGGGTGGAGAAGCCGAGTCTCCAGGGCAGCCTTGAGAGACACGAGCAACTGCTGCCTCTGATCGGTCCTCTCCAGGCAGTACTTGAGGTCCTCGATGGCTGGCCGGGAGTCTGGGAAGTCTGGAAGAAAAGGGACAGCCCTTAGGGACAAGCAGGGATGCAAGGTGCACAAACACTGGCATGGAGGCTAATGAAGAATGTACATGGCCCATGAGAGTTCACGTGGCTGGGCAGGAAGCCAGGACAAAAGTCACCTGCCAGGCACTGGATGCTACCCATGACATTTATGCATGCTGAAATGTCTGACTGTGATAATCCCCCAGGGCAGAGAGACAAAAGGGCCACTTGTGGGCAGGGACCAAGGCTGAGAGAGCAGATAGCACACACCAGAGCACCTGTCCAGCACTCTGTACACGTGTCCTGACCCATACCCTGGGCCTCACTGGAGAAGGTCCAGCTCCATATGTTTTTACTGCCCTGCAAGCGGTGAAGGCCAGGCACAGGGAGCCCCAGTATGGACAAGGAAGGGACACAGCCAAGCTGCTGGGGAGATCCCAGACCAAGAGAGGAGCCCTGTAGGGGCAGGGAGTGTAGAACAGACCTCGGATGATGCTGAAGAGCTCCTCGATACGCAGGCTGGCGTAGATGCGGTAGAAGAACCTTTGCACATGGCAGCGCCACCGGCGCAATGTGTTTCCAGCTTCAGGGGATGCAGGCCTAGTAGGGCCATCCTGCAGGAACACCTTGCCCAGCCAGCCAACCACCCTCTCGATCCACTGTGGGAGAGCACTGGCAGGTGAGGTGTGGGGATGCTGAGTGAGCCCTGCCTAACCCAGCAACTACTCACCCTCTTCCCAGGGCCTAGGGGATCCCTGAAGGCCCCCTGTGACAGGAGGACAAAAGGACATTGAAACTTGCAAGATAGCAAGCCCCCAACAAGTATCCCTGATCCCATCAATCTTCATGTTCTCTCATACACATCGGTGTCCACATCTGTCTCTGCAGGGACCCCAGTGGGACTTGATGGCACACAGACTTGATGCTGTGTCAGGGAGGTAAGTGAGCAGACCCACTCAGGACCTCTGATGTGACTACCAAGCCCCTGCCCCTGTGCACGTGATGCAGTGTAGGATGAAATTGGCTCTTAAGTACAAGTAGATCCACAACCCACACAGACCCACAAGTGCACACAGACCCACAGACCAGCCAACCACAGAACCACTTACAATTCACCTTCTCCATTCTGGGGCACCTGAGGACCCAGGGCTCAATGCCCACTCTAGGTCACCACTGTGGGGACACTCGTTTTGAACACCACCCCACCATGTGGCTAACTTGTATCCTTAGGACACAAGTGCTTGGAAGTGGTGGGGAGATGTCGGATAGGGGAGAAGCAGGAACAGAACCATGGGCCACACCCAACACCCTGGGCACGCCTGAGTCCCACTGGGCCACCCCAACTCCATGCTAGGGTGCAGGCTGGTGGTAGTTGTTGTCAGTTGACAAGGGAACAGTCAAACGAGCCAATACTCAGGTAAAACACCAAAGAAGAGAGATTCTGGGCACTGCTCCCACCAGTGAAACTGGCCTTGCTGTGCCTAACAGTGGAAGGCCCTAGGAAGTCTGGACATTGTACTGTCTCTAGCCACAGGACTCAGCACAGGCCTGTCAAGCATATGCCAGACTCATTGCTGATGCCAAGGCGCAGAAAGACTGACCTAGACAGCCTGAGCTACCACTCAATCTTGGTCCACCCAGGACTCCCACTTGGGTTGCTTCTTTTTTTCTTTGGGTTGCTTCTAAAATCAGGGGTCAGGTTTGCTACACACCTGTTCCCACCCCTAACAGGGCATAACTCAAAGCAGCAAATACTCACCTTGTGGAATTCACGCAGGAAGGAACGTTCATACTCGCCCCGGCAGCGGTCCTCCATCCTTTCCCGGGTCACCTGGTGCAGGGTGCTGGTCACTGCCTCGGCACTGACCCGCTCCAGCAAACTGAGCCTGTGCCTAGAGGAAAACCCTGCCCATAGAACACCCACAGCACACACCTGCCCCTCACCCAGGATGGCCGCCTACAGAACACACCCAGTGCACACCTCCCACATCCAGTCCCCACATCCTCACATACCTCCTGGACTGGGGGAGACTGTACCAATGGCTTCAAGGAAAAACTGCTGGGAGGACAGAACACTGGCAAGGTGCTGCACTTCCTGCCTAGCTGACCTTTGCTCAAACTGGGTCGCTGGCCTTCCCCATGTGACCAGCGGTAAGTACAGCTACCAGAAGCCAAGCCTTGGCTAGGGAGGCCACTGACATACCACTGCCCTGCTGCACAAATTACAGCCACTGATGCCTGAGTTTTCAGGGCACAGCCCAGTCTGCAGTGGCAAATAGGGTGGAGAAAAGTTGGGAGGAGAAAGATTGCCACATAATTTTCACCTGGGATAAACCCAGCAGAAGCCCTTAACATTTATGCATGTTGAAACACCCGACCCCTACCAGCAACAGGATCACTCCCTCGATCAACCCAAAAGACTCTTCCAAACTGCTTACATCACTGCACTTTGTTCAGTGGGACAAAGCACCATGACTTGCCACAGAGGGTGTGATGATGATCAGTGGAGGGTTACAATGAAACCCGGCTCTAACATCTTTTCCTTTCTGAAGGACTGGAAAAGAAATCTGCATGCCTATACATTGGCTTAATCTCTCTGACACGTTCTGGAAACAAAAAAATAACAAGCCCATTGTTCGGTGGTCAGAAACTCCCAGGAAAGTAGGTGTCATTTCTCCCTCAGAGAGTCTACAAAAAGCATGGTAGAATTCTGGAAAGCCCAGGAAGTCCGGAAATCAAAGATGCTACTACAGACATGAGCTATGTGAGACCTTAGCAAAAGCAAAGCTGAAATCCTGGGGAAGGTGTATCAAAAGAGACTTGTGTTTGGGACAGGGAACACAAACTTGGTAAACAGGGATCACTGGGACCTTCCCTCTCTCACATTCTTGGCTATCGGAAGTTGTGAAAGAGACACCATCTTCCCTAGTCAGCTCACCAGCTCACCAGTTGGTTCCAGGGGAGCAAGCAGGGAATCAGGAAGAACAAGGGCACGGCCACCAGGCAATACTTACAGGACTTGGCTGAGCTGGTGGAACTGCTCCAGGGCCTGGCGGCACCAGCACTGCTGCTTGTCACTGCCACATCCTGCGCACAGCGGGCTCTGCAGGAGCCGATAGTACCGGCGGCGCGCATATCGGCTGTCCAATTCTCCTTCCAGTTCTGGGTCGGTGCCCCCTTCCCCTTTCCTCTTACTCTGCATATAGACTCTCAGGAAGCGCCCATAGAGGCGCTGGACCATCTCCTGGAATGTCCTGGGGGTGGAAAAGAACAGGACTCCCCGCAACATGGTATGGACCTTTTCTCGCAGCCCCTGAGCACCAGTGCCCATCAGCAAGCCCAGACGAGTCCATCTCTCCAAAAGATCTAAGCTACGAAGGTAGGGATCCAGGCGACTCTCCAGAAGGCCGAAAGCATCAAGGAGCAGCAGAAGGCACTGGGGTTCGTCGGCAGAGTTTTCGCGCTGGGAGATGGCATTCCAGAACTCGGGGGAGATGTTGGCCTGCAGGTCGTTCTGCAGCACCTCCGCGAACCACTCCTCCAGGACCGAGTGCAAACCGTGACCCCTCAAAACCTCCACCGCCGCACGGAGCTCCTCCTCCTTTGGCGGAAGCGTACCGCTGGTCCGGGAAGATGCCTGGAATGCGGAAAACGGTGTGGAAGGGGGATACAACACAGAGATGGGGAGAGGCAAGGGAGGAACGGAGCCGAAGGGAGGATGTGGAAAGCCCGATGCCTCGACCCGCAGCCGACGCTAGAGAAGGTTGCCAGGGCAGCCCAAGCTGGGTGGACACTAAATTGGGCGCCGGACAGCGCGCAGGGTTCGGAAAGCCCACACGGGCCCGCCGCTCTTTTCCTGAGCCTCACCAGCCCCAGCGCAGCCAGCGGCACCAGCCCGGTGCTCACGGTATTCCAGGCCACGAATAACTCCTGTCCAGGCCCGGGGCTGCCGTCCCGAGACGCCGCCGCCGCCACCTCGGCCGTCTCCTCAGTCTCCATCTGCGCCCACCACCTTCCAGACCCGCCCCGGCACGGCGCGGAGGGATGACGCGACTCGAAGCGGCGCGTAAGAATGACGCGCGCGGCGCGGCGCGGCGCGGCGGGAGGACGTAGGGCTAGACGCGGCGCGCCGCCGTGACGCACACGATAGGCGCGCGGCGATGACGCGCAGGCACGGCCGTCGGTTAGGGTGGCGAGGCGTGGCGCCCACCATGACCCGACAAGGCGCGGCGCTGCAGAACTACAACAACGAGCTCGTCAAATGTGAGCGGGGGAGAGCGGGAGGCGGGCGGCGGAGGGCCGTGGGCGGGGGTCTGGCCCCGGTCGCGGCAGGGGGCGGGCGCCGGCCCCCAGAAGGGTCCTCGGCCCCGGGCCCACAGCGTCGTCCCCGCCCGCGCTAGGCATGGAGGACCTGTGTCAGAAGCGGGAGGTGCTGTGCCAGCAGATCCAGCAGGAGGAGGACGAGAAGCAGCGGCTGCAGAACGAGATGGGGCAGCTGACGGAGAAATTGGCCCTCGTCAACGAGAATCTGGCGCGCAAGAAAGCCTCTCGGAAGGAGTTTGACCGCACCATCGCAGAGACGGAGGCCGCCTACCTCAAGGTGGGGATCCCAGCCTCGGGCCTGTGCACCTCGCTGGCATCTGGGGCTAGGGCAGCGTGGCCTGGGCCGCTGCCGGTGGGGGCAGTGTGTTCAGGGTCGTCAGCTGCGTTCGTTCTGCTCAGCACGAGCAGCGCTGGGTAGAGCACACAGCGTGGGTCGGAGCTGACCCCAGCCTTCCTTCCCAAGGTGGGGAGGATGGAGAGTCGGAGAGACGCCGGAGGGAAGAGGGCCCTGCCCGCCCTCCGTGAGCCAGTTGGCCTTAGCACCGATGGCCAGATCGGGGCCCCAAGTGTGAGGCTTGGGGCGGTGGGACCTTCCAACAGGAGGAACAGAGACAAGCCTTCTGCTTCTGTGACCTCAGATCCTGGAGAGCTCGCAGACTCTGCTTAGTGTTCTGAAGAGAGAGGCCGGGAACCTGACCAAGGTTACAGCTTCAGACCCCAAGAGCAGTGGAGACAAGGCCAGCTGACGAAGCAGGGGGCGCCTGGCAATCTCTGTTGTGCCGTGCTGACTCAGCTCCCTGCACGTGTCTTGAAGCATCTTTGTTCTTCATGGCGGCAGCTGCCTTGTCAACGTTTCAGATGCCCAGAGCATCAGTTGCATCTTCACTGGCCTTAGGTGACAAGAGCCCTTGGCACAGCCTATGGGTGGAGTCCTCGCTCTCTGCCCACATAGGGTATGGGACATTGAGCTCTAGGTCAGTTCCACATGGGGCCTCTGAGGCCCCCATACTCCCTTGGACTGCCAGAGAGATCTTGGTTCTACTCTAGTCTCAGCACTCTGGTAACCCTTCACTGCCCCTTCTCAGCTAGTGAGGACCCAGGTTCAGACAAGTGAGAGAGGATGCCTCCTTCACCCCCGATCTCAAATCTCAGGGCCTGCCCTCATGGCCTGCGACCGTATCAATAAAGGTTGTCTTCGCAAAGATCTGTGCCAGTCTGCTGCCTGCCTGGAGTATGGGTTGCCAGGCACCCACAAAGTCAGAATACAATCCCTGCCTAGCTGCAGTGGCTCTCTGGGGAGAGGAGGAGGAGGAGGGACTGCAGTGGCTTTCTCTGTGACTGCCCCTCTCTTCTTGGGGACAGAGAGCTGAGGGTGCCCACCCTGGCCATGGCAGCAGCAGCCTCAGCTCTCTCAGCAAGACCACTGGGCCTCTCCCCTGAATCCAGCACACATCTACCCTCCTGTGAGGGGCTCTGCCCTACTGGAGTGCCTAGCGCAGAGCCTGTTGCAGAGACTGCTGGTGGCTGCTGAGTGTGCACACCAGCCACTGTGGACCTAGGTCCCTCAGCAAGGATTGAGGGCCTTCACCCTGTTCCCTTCCTCAGTGCCAAGTTCTGCGTGGCCTGAGACTCCACTGCTGCTTCCAGGGCCTGATGTCCCCCTTTCTGCAGCCACACATGAGGTGTGAGCCACTCCCATCCTGCTCTGAGCCCTGGGACCCATCCCTGTTAGCCTCAGTAACCAAGGCCCAGATGCCCAGGGGCTGGTTGAGAAGCATGTATTGAACTAGAGGGTCCAGAGAAAGCTGAGCCCACCCCTCCTGGGGAACCATCCAAGACACTCGCTGCCCTCTCAAGCCATCAGACAGCATCTCTTACTGGATTCTCCTCTCCAGGATGGAGATGCTTTCATTCAACACCTGAGTAGGTTTTGCCTTTGGACCTTCGACCACCCCACCTCTGCACTGTGGCTGCCCAGGCAGCTGAGAGCATATTTTAAGGGAGCCGCTCCAGCCAGAAGCTGCTCCTGTGGCCTCTCAAGAGCTACCTGCTGACAGAGCCTTGCTGCAGGCTTATGAGTTGGGGGGCGTCCAAGCCAAGCAAGACACAGGGTCCCCAAAGCCCCTACCCTATCCCTGTGTAGTACACTCTGCCCTACTTAGGTAGCGGCCCCTCAGGGAAGCCACTTCAAACCTAACAGCAGCAACACTCCCCCTCTCCCTGGGGTCCAGGCCCCTGGGTCACAGTGTTCCGACTACACAGCAGGCCAGCTCTCACCCTCTACTGTGCAGCTCTGAGGCTGGTGGGGGGTTGAAAGGGAACAGGCTATGGGGATGGCAAGAGCAGACCTCAAGGTGCAAGGACACCAGTACCAGTACCTGGTACAAGCACTCAACGCTGGCCCCATCCTGTCCTCAGGATGAAGACTAAGCAGGGGAGGCAGAGGCAGAGGCGGCCTTGTCCAGTGCTGTTTATTGAGTCTGATGTCAGAGGGAAGAAAAAGCTGCCATCTATCACAAAGGGTGGGAATGTAGGCTGAGGATGGGGGCTTGGAGTCCTGCAAAGAGCAGAAGCTCCTCATCCTGGACACACCTAACAGTGCTGGGCACAGCAGGTAGGGGCTGGGAGACAGCCTTGGCAGCAGGATAGAGGGCAGCCCAGTGACATAGAGCTGAGAGTACCTAGTCATGGGGGCCACCATCCAGCAGGACCTCCCCACAGGCAGCTCCCCATCACTTCTTCCTTGGAGCCTTCAACTCAGAGTGAACCCCAGAGAGACCTAGCCCCAACAGCAGGTACCCCGCTGCTTCCCGGGCCAGCACATCCCAGCCATGGGAAAGAAGGGGGTGCAGAATGTAGCCAGAGCTCCTGGGCACTGCCCAGCTGGTGGGCACCATAGCTGAGGATCAGAAATAAAGGGCTGGTTCGCTGCGGAAGTCCGAGAGATCATTCTGACTGGCAGGTGTGAGCTGAGAAGAGACAGAATGCAGCCACTGAATCTTGTCTAGGCATCACCACTCCCCAACCCCACCAGATGGCCCTGGGGCTGTGGGCATCCAGCCCTACTCTGCCTGGCTCACCATGACCTCCTTTGTGGGGGGCTCCACCTCGCTCGGGGCCTGCACCAGTGTTTGTTCCTGCCACTTGCTGAAGGCCAAGGAGTGCTTGGGAGTGTAGCTGGACAGGCCTATGGGCCAAAGAACACATGCAGGGACAAATGGATGAGTGGCCCAGCTGAACCCCTCCCAGCCTGCCCATGCCAACAGGTGGGCACTCACCTGAGCTGCCATCAAGCAGCTGGGGGTTCTCAGGCCCCACACTGCTCACAAATGTGGCCCTGGGCAGGAAGAGGGCAAAGGGCTTCTCGGAACCGGGACCTTCCTCCTCTTCCTCCTCTTCTCCCTCTTCGCCTTCCTCCTCCTCCTCAGCATCCGCCTCCTCCTCCTGTACCAAGGAGCTCTCAGAGGGGTACTCAAAGGTGGTCTGCAGGCTCTTGTCATTGAAGGAGATCTTCATCTGGGGAAAGAGGCACATCTGGCATGAGCCCCCTGGCCAGCTAGGTATGGGAGTGCTGATGAGCACCTTCAGCTCTCCAGGGGTGTGAGTGGCCAAGTGGGGTAAGAGACCCCTTCCACCTGAAGCCCTGGACCACCTGTCCTCCCCCTCAGCACATGGTACCAAGTTCACGTCCTGTTCTGCCAAGCAGGAGCCACCAGGAAGGCAGCTCCAGGCACCACAACAGCTTTTACAGGCCGAGTGATCCCAACCCTGCTGCATCCAAGCAAGTCTCCCCTTCCTAGGGCCTCAGAGCCCAGCCAGAGTGGTGACTAGGGGCAGGGGGCTGTGGGTGCTCTTAAGGATCCTCTCTCCTGACCTGGGCTGGAGGAGTGAGGTTGAGGGCAGGCTACAGGAGGGAGGACTCAGCTGCCCATGGGAGCTGGGCTCCCAGAGCCTGGTCAGCCACGGTCAGCTCAGGCCCAGTGGGTCGGTAATGAATATGAGCAGCCGCCCGCCTGCAGCAGATGGGAACAGCCCTGCTGGGGCTCGAAATATTAAACTCCTAGGCACAAGACACCGGCAGCCAGCTCAAGTTCCCCACCTCCCCTGGAAGGAGCCGAGGCAAGAGCAGCCCCAGACAGAGAACCAGGGCAGCCCAGGTGCAGTAGGAGGAGAGCTCAGCCTGGCGGGAAGGTTGGACCTGCCCCAGGCAGCTGAGACAGCACAAGGCAGCAAGGAGCCTGGCACAGGCCACAGGGAAGGCACCTGTGGCCCCCAGGAGCAAGGGCACCAGCATCAAAGGCACATGCTCCTGCCTTCCATCTCTACCCACAGCGAGGACCACCACGCTCCACACCAGGGAGGGGCTGCACAGTGCCTGAGCTCCTGCAGTCCCCATCCCAGGATGCTCACGGCACTTGGCCCTGCACCTGGGCTTTCTGCATAGATGGGGAGACAGCAAGGCCGCCTCTACGTGGGAAGGCATGCTGTCCCTCACCCTGTCCTGCTTTCTGGCATGGCTGCCCAGTCCTCCAGCTGTGGTCCCATGGAGGCCAGGGAGGCCAGGGGCCCCAGGATGGTGGAACAGCCACCAGAGCCCAGAGGGATCCACCCCCGCCAGCCAGCTTGGGGATGGTGTCACTTAGTCTTCCTGGACAGATACCCAGAAGGATCCAAAGCAAGATGGAACTGGCAGACCTGGTGTGAAGGGAGCCCTGGTCAGCCCTGGATATGTGGTGGTATCCCTCCCTACTGATCCCAGCCCATCCCCCACCACCAAGCACACAGGAAGGACCAGCTGCCAGGGCCCAGCAGGATTAGCGCGCCCTCATTAGTCCACATGATCAGCTCCGTGCAGAGCCCAAGGGGGCTGGGCACACGTGGGCATGGAGCCTGGTACAGCCTGGCTGGGTGAGGGGGTGGTGCTCGCAGCCCATTAGCCCCAGCTGGGGCCCAGGGCCCAGTCACATCCCACTGCCCTTGTCTCCTCCGCTTCAGAGCCCAGGTCAGTGGGTCATGGGACACAGCATGACTCATGCTGCCGGGGGTGGGGCACAGCCTCCAGACCCCTGATGGGATGGGTGGGTGGGTGTGGCCAAGGACCAGTGCTGTACACACAGGTCACCAGCCTCTGGGGGACTTCACCCATCGCACCCAGCATGCGGGCAGGTGGCGGTAGAACCTAGACTTTCACAGGGCTCTTTTGTTCTCCTTCAGACCTCCCTGTCTGTGCATGCCCAGCTTGGGTTACTGAAGGGTATACACCCTAGACTCAGGGCCAGCGAGCTGGGCTCAGCCTGCCCTGACACCTGCTGCCTCCCACCCCCCACTCAAAGTTCCCACAAATGACAGAACCCAAGACCACAGGAGCCCAGCTGAGACGTCCACAGCTGCTTGCTCCCTGAGGCACACTGGCTGGAACAAGGGCCACACAATTCCTGGAGTTTCTGGGGGCACCTGTGGGAAGAGTGGGGGAGGGACTGGAGGATGACAGGACCAAGGGTTGAGAACTGAGCCCAGGGGACAAGGCAAGCTCTGGGACAGAGTACTAGGAGGTGGGGAGGGGGAGAAGCAGCCAGACAGGCAGGAGCCAGGTCAGGTGCACACAGACTGTCAGCGCCCAATCCCATGGGAGGGAGTGGCAGTGAGGAGGGGAGGATGCCAGGAGGTGGGGCTGCAGCAACCTACAGCAGTCAACCCAAAGCCTGCTGTGAAGGGAGAGATAGGGCACCTGGCTCCTCTGCAAACAGGCAGCCTCCTATGAACACAGGCCTGGGGAGGCAGGCCTCCAATCCAGAGCAGGTTCTGTAGCACCCCGAGGCCAGGCAAGGGCCCAATAGCCTCTGCTGAGCTGCCCCTCACTTGCACCCTGAGAAAGTCACCAGCCCCTCCCACCACTGCCCTGGGGACAGCCAGCCACAGGGGGACCCAAGTGAGCAATTAGCCCAGCCTACCCAGTCTTCCACAGGGGAAGAAGAAGCAGCAAGTAGGTTACCCAATCACGGGCTGGCTGGAGCAGCCAGGGGGGCACCCTGGGTCCCCATCCAGGTTGCTCACAGTCCAAGGGCTGCAGGCAGGAGGGACATGGCAGGAGAAGTGGAGTAATGGTGGCCTGCCTTGTGTGCTGCACAAGAGGCTGGCAGCCTCAAGCCCATCTCTGCCCAGCAGGCACACAGCTCTTGCTGGGCAGGGCAGCTGGTGCACACACAGGTAGGACATCACAGCCAATAGGCTGTGCCACTCCGACAGCCCCTACTGGGGCCACTTGGCTGTACCAGGCATCCTCCATCTGGACCCCCAACCCCTTAGGCTGGCACAGACACCAGGGCAGGCTGCCAGCCCAGGGTCTGCTTCTCCATCTCAGCCTTACCTCCCACTACTTCTTCTGTCCCTGCTGGTCCTTGGACCCCACACTGTCCTTCTCACTCCAACCCAGCTACAAGTATTCCCCATGGCTTTGTCTGGGCAGGAGGCAGGATGACCAGGCTCTCAGCAGCAGCCCTCAAGTCCCAGGAGAAGCCAGGCCGATGGAGGGTGGGCAAGCCAGGTTAGGAGCAGAGCTCTAGAGATAGGAGCTCAGCTCCTGTCCTACGAGCTCCGTGACCCCATAAGCCCCAGTCTCCATCTCCATGAGGGGCGCTGCCATCCCTCCTACTTCTGGGGGAAGAATGGGGAGGGGCTGCCTCTTAGAGCAGCCAAGGTCAGGATAAGAAAACAGGGAGGGAGAAGGAGATAAGAGGCTGAGAAGGACTGGAGGGGTGGCTAGGGGAAGGGACGGGCCCATGTGAAGGTCATCATGGATGCCCAGTGAGGCAGACAGTGCCAACAGGAGGCCAACGCCCCTACCCAAGTAAGGGAGGATGGTGCAGGAAGCAAGAAGAGAAAGCAAAAACCAAAAGAGGAGAGGACAGGTCTCTTTACAGGGAACCACAAGGCACAGTCGCCATCCTGTCTCCCCAAGGAAACAGGCTGGGAGAGTGGCTGGAGGCATCCTAGACGCCAGCTGGCTCTGAGGCATACGCAGGCGCAGGCGCGCCCGTGAGGGTAACAAGGAAAGGCACACCTGCCTCCCTAACAGCTGACGGGAGCTGTTTAGGGCTGGCCTTGGAATTTGCCCTGAGGACAAGCACAAGACCAGGAAAAACCAGGAAGACTCTGAAGAATGCTTTCCCTGTGCCCAGAGGGTTCCAGGCTGCTGGCCAGGGCTGGTCAGGAAGCATGCGGCCCACCTGGCTACTGGCTGGAGCCTCTAGCTGGGAGGCGCCGGGTTTCTCTGCCCAAGGCCCCTCCTGACCAAGCCAGCACACACCTCAGTGCTGTCCACACCTGCACACAGCTAGGGCCTGCCAACTCCTCCTCCATGTGCCTTGTGGGGCTGGGAACTCCCCAGATGGCTGAAGAGCTATGCTGTGAGTTGCCTCAAGGTGGGGCTTTGCTGTATTGATACCATTGGCTTCCCACCCCTCCCCCAAGCCCCTCAGACCCCAGCTACCTGCACAAGCCAGATTAGGGCAGAGTCAACAGGCCCAGGCTGCTTCTTCCAGTTGGACCCACAGTGGTTCTGGCTTGCCCAGCTAATTCCAGCTGGAGCCATAAGAACCAGCAGGAGGCTCGTACTGCCTGGCTGCCCCCCCAACTCTGCGAGGTAAATAGTGGGCCAATACTCCAGATCACCAGGGTTCCAGCAGGGCGTGGTCCCGACACAGCCACACAACCTGGTTCTCCTCTGGTCCATGTAAAAGCCCTCCAGTGTCAAGCCAAGTATTCCGGGAACAAGGCTCCCGCTACCCACAGTTCCCACACCTGCTGCTCCAACTAACTCACTCCTCCCAGCAGCAGCCTGCCCCCTCCACTGACCTTCTTTCTTGAGGAGCCAGCCTTGAGGAGACAGGACTTCTGCAGGGCCAAGTAGCCACCGATCACCTCGATCTCATGCACGGTTGGGTAGCGCTTCTTCAGCGTGATCTTCAGGGCAGCCTTGGGTCCTAAGAGGCTACCGGCCTCCTCTTCCTCACCCTCCTGTGGTAGGGGCTCCCTGTTGGCCTGACTAAAGTGCAACTCCTGCAGGGGCCCTGGCTTCCTCTTGGGCACCACCGTGAAGGTGTTACTGCCCCAGTGCTGGAGCTCCAAGATGTGCCCGGGCCGGGCAGGGTGCAGGTGGTACTGAGGAGGCACACCAGCCCCTGAGCAGGGCAGTTTGGCTTCTTGAGGGGCCTCCTCCTCCGAGTCCACCTCATCAATGAAGGTGACGGGCAGTCCTGGCCTCCCAGGCTCCTGGCCATTCTTGGCCAAGCCGGGAACCCCCTCAGCAGGCTCAGCTTCAGCAGTGAGTGGGAGGAAGGGAGGTGGCGAGGACGCCCTCTGCCACTTAAGGCCCCGGTCTGTGAGGGCGGTAGCTGGCTGGGGACAGCCCCCATCGATGTCCCACTGCACTTCAACCCCTGAGGGGCCTCTCCTCAGAGCAGATGCACCATCTTCTCCGGGTGCCACCAGGGCTCCAAGCTCCTGGCTCTGAGAAGCTGGGCCTGCCACTCCCTGTGGCAGCTCCACAGACTGCCTCCCTTCTGGAGGAGGGGCCCCAGAGACCTTCCACTTGGGGATGACCACGAAGGAGTTGCGGGAGTCCGCGCAGAGTGAGGCCAGAGCCCGGGCCTGGAGGTCCCCCAAGGGGGTGGTCTCCATGTCTGGCTTGGGGGCCAGCCTTATCTCAGAGGAGTCGTTGGCGCTGGTGGTGGAGGAGACCCACTGGCGTTGACTTGGAGTGGCACTGGCAGGGCAGGGCACGCGGGCTGGGAAGGAAGGGGATGTGGCCGCAGTAGCTCTCGGGGTCCCAGGGTTGGGGGGCGGGTGGAGGGGGGACTCCCCCGACTCCACCTTTGGCTTCCACTCGCCCGGCGCGGGCGTGGGGCCCGCGAGCCCGTTGGCAGGGCCAGCTTGGGGCTCGAGGGCTGCGGGCCCGTTGGGGAGCGGGCGCGCGCCGGCGCCGCGGGGCAGGCCCCGGGGGTGGACGGTAAAGGAGTTGCTGCCGGTCTTCTGCAGGAAGTCGCTGCGCCGGGCCCCGGGGCCCGCCCCGCCTCCGGGTCGCCCAGGCTCGCAGTGCGCAGCGCGCTGGCCCGCGCGGGAAGCGGGGGGCGCAGGAGGCCGACCCGGGGTTGCAGCCGGCCCGGGGGGCGCGGGTGGCTGACTTGGGGTTGCAGCCGGCCCGGGGGGCGCGGGTGGCTGACTTGGGGTTGCAGCCGGGCCGGGGGGCGCGGGCGGCTGACTTGGGGTTGCAGCCCGGCCGGGGGGCGCAGCGGGACGGGGGGCGGGCGCGCGCGGCCCGGGGGCCGGCGGGTTAGGCCGCGCGGGCCGGGCGCGCTCGGGGCTGCCGCGGCGGCGCGGCGCGGCCGTCGGGTCGAACTTCTCCAGCAGGCGGCTGACGCGGCCCGGCGGCGGCGCCTCGAACACCAGCACCTCGGCGGCGCGGATGCCGGCGGCGGGCGGCGAGGCGGGCGGGAATCCGGGCGCCGACTCGATGATGAGGATGTTGTCGGCGCGGATGGTTCGTACTCCCGGCACGCGGCGGTAGAGCTCCAGCAGCGGCTGCGCCGGTCGCGCCCCGCGCCGCCGCTCCGACTCGAGCCGCATGAACGGGTTCTCGCGCAGCGGGCCCAGGCTCTCGGCCAGCACCAGAGGCTCGGCGGAGTTTTCGGGCGCCGGGCCCGCGCCCAGGGCGGCCAGCTTGGCCCGCCTGCGCTCCAGGATCTCCCGCTTCCAGGCGGGCATCGCGGCGCGCGGCCCCGGGCCCGGCCGCCCCAGGCCGGCCATACTGCGGACGCAGCCGCCGACGGGTCTGCGCGGGCAGCCGGCCCAGCGGCGCCGGACTCCGAGCGAGCCAGCCTTAGCGCCGCGCTACGCCCCCTCGGGCCGCCGCCCATTGGGCAAGCGCGCTCGAGCCCGCCCCGCCCCGCCCCGCCCCACCTACAGAGGGGGCGGAGGTCGGTGGGCCCGTCGATTGGAAGACCTTGCCTGGGTCCCGCCCTCCTGCGGCCCCATTGGGCCCCGCCCAGGGCCGGCCGGCCCCCATTGGGGAAGAGCCCTCGCGCTGCTCCCGGGCGGCCCCACTTCCGCCTAGGAGTTCAGGGCCCCGCGGCCGGCTGGGGGGCGGGGCCTGGCGCCGAGCCCTGCGGACCCCTGGGCTCAGCTGCGCAGGTGACCTTGACTAAGCGAGGACTTCCCCGTCGCCTCAGCGCCCGGCTTCCTCGTTCCCTCCGCGCAGAGCTCCCACGGGCAGGGTGCAGGCCATACCGGACCCCCACCTCCTGGCCCAAGCCCGGCTCCCGAGTCCTCGAACTGCCCTCGGGCGGCGGGGGAGTGCAGGCTTCTGCGGGAAGTAGAAAAGCTGCTTCCGATTCCGCCCTGAGGAAGCTTTCTCGGAAAACGGGGCTTTGGTCAGCGCCCAGACCTGTAGGTGAACCTCTGGCACACACCCAACAGTCGGCGACCCCGCCCCCAATATCCGCTCTTGTAGGACCAATCAGTAAGGAGAAACGGAGGCAGGGCCTTGGACTGCATTCAGAAGAGGGGAAGCCTGGGTCCCAGGTGGCCAGGCCATCACCGGTCTTTCCACCCCGTTGTCAGGCCGCTGGGACTCTGCTTGAACTCCACCCATCCCAAGATTGGGTAGGGGGTGCCACTGACCCTGAAGACACGGCCTCCCGGCCAACAGGTCTTGAGGAAGCCTAGGGTTTCTTCCTCTGAGGAGAGCTGCACAGTTCCTACATTTTTTTCCTGGCCCAGGGACCGTAAGGCGATTGCTTAGATCCATGAGAACGGGAAATTGAGGGCAAACACAGACGTCCCCGTCTTTCCTTCACTTATCCTGCAGCTTGCTCAGTACCCAAACTACTTCTGTCACACCATGTGCTTTTCAAGGGCTCGGCAGAAGGGCACCTGGGTCTTTGCCTTACCCCTGCCTATTCATTAAACTGGAGAAAATGATCTGTCCTCCAGAAGCCCTTCTCCAGTAACTTTCTAAAGGAAATTTTTTATGCTCATCACTTCTACACCAACCAGAGTGCCAAATTCCAAATTACCAAGACAAAACAAAATAGAAACCTAAATGTAGCATTACAAGGAAAACCACACCATTGGCCAAGCTGCAGTGCTAGAGCAAAGGGCAGCACCCCTGTTCTGTAAGGGGCTAGACAGAAAATGTTTAAGTCCAGTATGTCTTAACAGGGACAATTTTGGCAATATTGGTTGTCACAAGCGAAGGGTGATATTGGTATCCAGCAACTGGGAAACATCTTACATCTTTAGGATAGTCTCCTATGCCACAATAAAGGATGATTCTGCTAAGACTGAGACCTTGTACTCTGCGTGGGTACTCTGCAGGACACATCTGCTCTCAGTCACATATTCTACTTGGGTAGATAGTCTAGCATAGCCTTTGTGGGTTTGTTTATTTATTTATTGTACTAGGGATTGAACCCAGGCCTTCACACTGAGTTATGTTCCCAGACCTTTTAATTTCTTTTATTTCAAGACAGGAGGGTGGGGGATTTAGCTCAAGTGGTGGAGTATTTGCCTAGTGAGCACAAGGCTCCGAGTTCAATCCCCAGCACCAAATAAATATTTTGAGACAAGATCTTGCTAAGTCACCAGGCTAAACTCAAATTTAGGATCCTCCTGCTTCAGTTTCCCAAGTAGCTGGAATTATGGGTGTGTTACTGTACCCAGACATAGCTTTTGTCTTTAACCTTATAAAAATGTAAACTCTTAGCTGAGTGCTGTGGCACAATCCTATAATCCCAGCTACTCAAGAGACTGAGGCAGGAGGATTGCAAGTTTTAGGCTAGCCTGGGCTACTTAACAAGCATCTGTCTCAAAAGAAAAAAATAAAAAGGGCTGGGGATGAAGCTCACTAGTAGAGTATCCCTGGGCTCAATCCCCAATATTGGGGGAAAAAAACATAAAAACCATCCTCAGTTCAAGGGCCATACAAAAATTGGCTTTAGGTCATGGTTTCCTTGCTCTACAGGGCACCACCGAGGCCCATCAATGACCACATGTTGCGAGAAGCCAAAAGCTCTGGTGTCACAGGTGCCACTCAGCAAGTCCTCAACTCCAGCCTAGATTGTCTTCAACCAGGAGCGGGGGAAATTACTCATCTCCTAAAGCAGGAAACGAGGATTCTCCCAAAGTAGTCCCCCACCACTCATTGTGCTCTAGCAACACTTTCTGGTCTACCTACAACATCAGCTCTGTAACCAGCTACTCCATATAGGAGGGAGCATCTAGCATTTGTCTCATTCAAGTCTTGAAAGGTACAAGCACCACTCTTCATTTCAGGAAAACATTCTCTCGTTTTATTTTCATCTCAGCAGATGTTCTCATTTGGCACCTGACATCAAACCAAAGACCTCAGGCCAACAAACCTGGGCCACTCACAAGCTCTCATGTGTAGGTCTCCACGCTCACTGTCACTGGAGCACCTGTTCCTATCTTTGGTCCCTTAGAGAAGCCAAAATCGGTCTCAAATGCGGTAATGGTATTGGCCACAAGGTGGTGGAAAAGTCCGTGAAACTGCAATCTACTACAACAGAAACCCAAGCAATGCCTTGACAGCCGAGTTCTTTACTCAGGTGGCAGATATCCAGGTAAGGTCCCAATCATGGTCTTATTCAACATTTTTCTGTCTCTGCCTGGTCTGGCATGAAGAAAGAGCTACTCTCTCCCATGACATAAGGGAGGTGATACAAGCTGTCTTACATTTTCAAGAGCTCGATCATTTAAGGAAGTGTGGTCTGGAAGGATGGAGCAATGAGCTCTTAGGTCGCTGCTGCTGCTGCTGGCTGGACAAAATCCCCCAAGTCCAGCTTTGCTACTTTTATACAGCAGTCCATCCCCAGGATCCATGGAAAGTACTGAGCCCAGCAGGGCACATGACTTATATGCAGCCTGGGCCCTTCTCAGGATCTCAGTTCAGGATTAGCTACTTAAAGCATGAATAACAGGAAATACATTTCGAGGCTCAAGGCTGCTCTTTTTAGCCCTAATGAGGAAAAAATCTCAGACGTGACTGGCATAGAGAAAATGGGTATTCAGCCGGAACAAGCAGGCACTGCTTTCAGATCAAGACCTCTCCTCCGGTGTACCTCAAGCAGGGGATCAGCTGTGCAGTGCTTCTGCTCTGGCCCCTGCTCCAGACTAGTTGACGCGACAGGCACGGATCATGAGCAGCTGCAGGAGAATGAAGACCGGAGACGTGATCAGGCCAAACCAGAGCTCTCGAGTCTGCTCCACCAGCTTCTGGCACAGCAGCATCTCAAAGACGAACTTGAGGCTGAGAACCGTGAGGACCCAGAAGAGGCGCAGCACAGCTAGCCGCTTTTCCCCGTCTTGGAAGAGACGCACGGACACGATAGTGGTGAAGTAGGTGCTGAGCCCGTCAGCGGCGAAGAAGGGCACGAACACATTCCACCAGGAAAGGCCCGGGGCCAGGCCGTCTACGCGCAGTGCCAGCAGCACGGAGAACACCAAAAGGGCCACCAGGTGCACGAAGATCTCAAAGGTGGCAAAGCCCAGCCACTGCACCAGCTCCCGCAGCGAGAAGAGCATCGCGTCGGTGGGGCGCGGGCCAGAGCCCGGCCGAGCGCGCTCCCTCCGGGGCCGCGCTCCCTCTGCTCGCGGGCCTGGCCGGCGTACGCCACCGCTGTGAGCCAGCGGCCCTGCCCGCCCAGGCCCCCAGCCCCCGGCCCCGGCGTGCAGCCGATCCCCTGGCCCCGGCCCGGGACCCAGTACTGGCCACCCGCGGATGCCTGCCGCACTTCGACGCCATTCCCCGCCCGCGCGGGCCGAACACGTCACTTCCGTCAGACACCGGAAGACGGAAGACGGCGCGGGTCTGGGACCTGGGTTCCCGGCGTGTCAAGATGCCGAAGGTTCAGCTCCTGGTGCTATTCGGTAGCCAGACAGGCACTGCTCAAGATGTGGCAGAGAGGCTGGGCCGCGAGGCCCGGCGCCGGCGGCTTGGTTGCCGTGTGCAGGAGCTGGACTCGTACGCGGTGGTGAGGCTCGGTGGCCCGGGCGAGAGACCCTCGGCCCGAAGGCGTCGCGCTGGTCGGAGCCGATGCAGGGGAAGGGGACGCTTGGCTCCAGGGTGGGGCCTGCGCGAAAGAGTCCCCGCCGGCCCCTTTGCCCAGTCACTCTGCGTGGAGGGGGCCGTGTCGGGAGGACCCTGGCCATGACAGACAGAGCTCTTACACTTGTGTCTTCTCGTTGAGGCGAATCTGATTAGGGAGCCCCTGGTGATATTTGTTTGTGCGACTACAGGCCAAGGAGACCCCCCTGACAACATGAAGGTAAGGCTGGCCTGGTGTGGCTCCCTCCACTCTTACCCCATTTTCACTGCCTAAACGTGCAAGAAGCACTGTAGGTCATTGCCCTTGGAGACACGTTAGAGGTGGTTGTGAGAAGATACCTTTGAGTGGAGCTGGGCGTTCTGGTTGTACTTGCTAATAAATTCTTCATAGCCACCAAATAGCCTTGTTCTCCATTTTAACCCTTTGTGTTTTTCTAGACCTATGTAGGACTCTGGCCTGGGTCTTGTGTGATTCTCCAGGCTCCGTGGCCTTCAGGGAACATTCTTTAATTCTTTGATCACCTTGGACACACAAGTATTCCTGGCACTGGCTAATGCTGAGGATCCAGCTGTGAACCTAGTAGCCACGTTTCTAATTTTCACAAGCTCACAGTAGAATCAACAGGGTTCGTGGGCAGTTACGGTACCAGGAAATGCCTGAATGTTGTGGGAGCCTGAGGCCTCATGCAGAGCTTTCTGGAAGGTGCATAGGCTGAGTTGAAAGGATGAATGGGGGCTGGACAGGGAAGATGGAGCAACCTGTGCGGATGGCCTGGCCCACGTGAAGAGCCAAAAGCAGTTAAGGATGACCAAACCAAGGAGTGCATCAGAGGCAGAAAGCGAAGGGAAGTTAGGTAGGAAGCCAGGACAGATCCAGGGAGCCTAAGCAGCCACAGTAAGGCGGGTGGGCTGGAGATGAAGGGCCGTGGAGACTCAGGTAACAGAGTAATACTCATGTTCTAGCAGTACCACTACCTCTCTGCAGAGGGGTGAGATGACACCAGAGACTTACAACCCACGCAAGAGGTGCTAGTGGTCTGAGCCAGGGCGGTGGCAGAAAACAGGGCAAAGTGGACACATTCTGGAGAGTTAAGGAGGTAGAGTCAGCAGGACTTGTAATTGAAGGGATCTGGAAGGTGAGAAAAGGTGGAATCGTGATGGGGATTTGAACTCTGGAACCAGAATGGGTGGTAGCCACAGAGAGGACGTGGAGGGCTCAGGTGCCTGGGGATGTCAAGGGAGATGTGAGTAGGTCTGGAGCTCTAGGAGGGTCCTGCGGCCAAAATGCGAAGGTGCAAGAAAAACCCTCCCCCAAAACCATTACCTGCATCAAGGCAGAGGGCAGGGCTGTGACCAGGCAGTGGTGGGGTGGGGAGGGGGTGCATCTTCCTCAAGGTGAAGGGCTGGGAGGTGGGTATTTCACAAAGGGCTGCAGCCATTGAAGCCATGTGGAAGTCAAATAAAAGGACACCTGAGAGGCATCCCCAGGATTGTTGGCTAACACTAGTTTTCTGGCTTGTGGGGAGGGAAGCCAAGTTACTTACTGGGAATCAGAGAGTTAGTGGGGAGGGTCTACTGAGGTATTCTGTCTGGATATTTTAAAATTCTGGCTATGAAAGAGCTAAGGAGTTCAAAAGAAGGAGTTTATAGGATGGGAGTCCAGACTCAGCATGTTCAGTGCTGGTGGGGGAAGGATGGGGAAAAAGAGGCTAAAAATGGAAGAATCAGGAGAGGGGGTTGCTGTATGAAGCCCAGGTAAGACTTGAGCACAGCTGGGGCTGTCCTCAGATGGAGAGGGACAGAATGGGTAACAGGATTGAGGCAGGGGCCGAATGACGGGATGGGAAGGCACTGCCCTTGGGAGAGCAGAGGAAAGATAATGAGGCCGCTCTCGAGTCTGGAGTGTGCTGGGCTGTTAGGGCAGCCAGTGACACGCAGGCATGACAGTCACACTGAGACTTGAGACTAGTGGACAAAGAAAGGAAGAATGGCAGGGATGGGCACCCCACGGAAGAAAACAGTGGTGCTGACTGCCCTCCCTGGCCACAGCAGAAACTGGAGCTCTTTTGAGTGGCCATGGACCCTGGGATGCCGCTCCTCGGTGACCATCTGCCTGCTGGGCAGGAAGCTCTGGCCTCTTTGCCGTGCTCTTCTTTGGGAATGCTGAGGCCCTGCCATTCGTAGTGAAGCCCTTTGGGCACCGGGCACATGCCTACATTGCCCGTCAGCCTTTTGAGTACAGGTGGATCATGGGAAACCCCCACATGGAGCAGAGGCTCCAGCGAAAGGTATAGGCCGAGAGGCCAGCAGAAACAGGTTGGACACAGCACCCACAGGGCAAGCCCATCAAGCCCAGCAGGACTGAGCTGGCAGCACAGGGAAGGGTCTTTGAAAGACAAGATGATCCAGCTGAGAAATTCTCCTAAGAGGTATAACAAAGAACAAGGTGGAAAATGGAAGAAAAGAGATCAAAGATCAGCCAGGCATGGTGGCACACTTCTAATCCCAGTATCTGGGAGGCTAAGGCAGGAGTTGCAAATTCAAGCCTAGCCTGAGTGACTTAGTGAGGCCCTGTCTCAATTTTTTTTTTTTTTTTTTTTTTTTGTGCTGGGGCTTGAATTCAGGACTCTGTGCCTGCCAGGTAAGCACTCTGACCACTGAGTTAAATCTCCAGCCTCAAAAAAAATTTTTTTCAAGTTTTTTTAAAGTCTGGAGGTTTAGCTCAGTGTGAAGGCCCTGTGCTCAATCCCCAGTACCACAAAAACAAAAGAACCTTATGCTAGGATCCTCAAAATGATAAAGATAGCAGGGAGGAAATTATCAAGAAAAGTAGCAAAATGTCCCAGAACTAAATGAGATACCAGCCTGGGACACAACCACGTGCCTGAGGCACACTGTGGGTCTAGCTGTTGGGGGCAAAGAGCATGCCCAGGTGGCTGCCGGGGAGAAGCATGACAGCATGCAGGTGGTGCTGCCTTCTCACCTGCAGCTCCAGCAAGCTGGAAGAGCCCAGAGCAGCCGAGGGCCCAAGGGGCACAGTCTTCCCTCCATAGCATTGCCCACAGGCCTGACAGGCAGGCGGCAGGCCTCTCCCTGAGCCCTTGGGCTTCAGGAAATGAGGTCCCAGGAGGCAGAGACATTCGTACCAGCTGCCAGGAAAGTGTCTAGAAGGCATGGACCACCTGAGGCCATCAGGCAGAGCTGGGCACTGACAGTGCCAACACAGCTTTGCCCATTGTGTAGGATTCAAGGGCCCTGCTGCCACCTCTGTCCTTGTCCACAGACAGGGAAGCGGGTGAGGCAAAGTTGACCCACACAGCCCATACCAGGCTGCAGGTAGAGAGGCAACTTGACGCCTCTCCTCACAGAAGGGCCTTGGTGCTGCCAAGGAGGTGTGGAACAGGGTGCTCCCAGCCGGGACCCTCTGGTTCCAGGGATGGTGTGGGATGTGTCCCAGACGCCCTGGGCCTCAGGTGTTGGGACATGGAAAGGCAGGCAGGTGGAGGCAAGGGTCCCTGGGGAGCAGAGGCAGACCAAGGAAGGAGACAGGCTATGCAGAGGTTCTGCTGGTGGTTTACCTGCGGCCCAGGCTGAGCCCTGACCCAGGAATATTGGCATGGGGGAGAAGCTGGCCCCTTGAGCCTGGCTAGAAGCAGAAGGTTAAGGAGCAGGGTACAGACAGCCAGGCTTCCTGGCTTCCTGACACCTTTGGAGGGATGGCTTTTTTTCTCCTTTACAATTTTATGCATTTTCCCAAGTTTCTTGTCTTTGTTGTTGTTTGTTTGTTTTTGGTGGGGTGCTGGGGATCGAACTCAGGGCCTTGTGCTTGCTAGGCAAGCACTCTAACCACTGAGCTAAATCCCCAGCCCTTGTCTTTGTAATAGAATAAAAAACAGTTTTGTTGTTTTGATAATATAAGCTCTTAAGGAGCAAGTAGACATCATGCCCTGGGAAGAAGGCCTTACCCACCATGTGCAGGTCTGGTGCTCAGCACCCACCTTCCTGGCAGTGGGTCCTGGGCCAGCCCTGCTCCTGCCAGCCACCCTTTCAGCCCTTTGGCCAGGTGGTTCCATCCTGTTCTGACCCTTTCCCCTGAGAATCCAACCCCAGACAGTGAGGGGCCAGCCCAGAGCTAGGACCCTAACACAGGCTTTCTTTGACCCAGAACTTCTGGAAGTTCATATTCCGGAAGAACCTACTGGCCACCTCCCTCTGTCAGCTGGACTTTGCTGTCCTGGGCCTTGGGGACTCCGCCTACACCAAGTGAGTAGTGGTGGTGGGTATGTGGGCCCAACATCCTGGCCGGACAGGGACACCTCTCGAGGTCGCGTGAGAGGCTGCTGTTGCCCTGTAGTGGCATTGGCTGTGCCCCTTCTCCACAATGCTCCCTGGTGGGTGCACCAGTGCTGGCAGGAGGGGAGGGCGGCCGGGGAGGAGCACCAGGCTCACACCAGCAGCGTCATACCCTAGCCTGTGACCGAGGTTGACAAGACCAGCCTGGTACCATTCCCCACCAGGTAGGAACCAGGAGCCGTAAGGCGTCTGCCATGGGAGAGGACTGAAGTGGACAGCTTGCTCCTGTCCGCCCTCAAGGCTACACCTTGTCTGGCCAGAATGGCCGGGGGGTTTACTGTTTCAGCATTTTCACAACACAGCTACATCCCTGAGGAGTGTCGTTTTGTATCATTGACTAGTAGATAAGGGCTCTGTGTTCAGGGGACAGGCCCAAGCCTTAAGGATGCCTATCCAAGGGGCCCAAGGTTATCTGGCACCACATGCCTGTTAGGGACCTGTGTTGCCAAATGAAAAGCACAGAAAACAGGAACAGAAGCAACCTAGCATCGAGTTCCACTGGGAAGTTTTGTTTCTGGCTGGTGCACACCAGCGCAGTCCCAGGGGTAAGAGGTCCAAGGGCCAGTTTTGCTTTATAAACGAAACAAAAACTGACCCAAGAAGATGTCTGACACCCCCCAGCTCAAAACTGTCCGCCGAGGAGTGGCCAAGCCCTGGTCAGGGTGAGAACTGACTGGCAGGACAGAACTGTCCCCTCACCAGCTGCTTCCTGATGCACCCTGGGCTGCAGTGCAGGCCCAGCCCAGCCTCTTGGTCCCTGCAGATTCAACTTTGTAGCCAAGAAGTTGCACCGCCGGCTGCTGCAGCTCGGGGGCAGTGCCCTCCTGCCCGTGTGCCTGGGTGACGACCAGCATGAGCTGGGGTGAGTGCAGGCCGTGGGGCTCCCTTGCAGCTGTGGGGACAGGTGTTGGCCCATGGCCAACACCTGTGCTTGCTCTCTCTCTCTCGCAGGCCTGATGCTGCCATTGACCCCTGGCTGGGGGCCCTGTGGGAGAAGGTGCTGGAGCTGTACCCGGTGCCCCTGGACCTTGCTGAGATCCCCCCTGGAGTCCCGTGAGTGAAGTCCTGCAGATGTGCCCTGGCCGGGGACCTTGCCCTGATCCCTCCAAGTGGGCAAGTAGCCCAGGAGGGAGCCTGTGGCCTGCTGCTGGTCCCCCCAGGCCTGATGTCCCTATCCCCTCACCCCACAGCTTGCCCTCCACATTCACTCTCCAGCTTCTCCAGGATGCGCCCATCACGGCCCCCCAGGAGCTGTTTGCATCCAGTCCAGATCTTCATCAGCCCCCATCAGAGTCACAGCCCTTCCTGGCGCCCATGGTCACCAACCAGAGGGTCACGGGCCCCTCACACTTCCAGGACGTTCGGCTGATTGAGTTTGATATCACCAGCTCTGGGATCAGGTGGGGGCCAGCCTGAGACCCCCAAGTGGGCAGGGTGCCTGGTGCCTGGGGAGCCAGGGTGAACAGCAGACCTGGGACTCAGAGGGGTCTACAACAGCTGAGGTGAGGGCGACTGAACAGCGGGAGGCCTCATCCACAGATCCTACCGCTGCCCCCGCAGCCCCATCTCCCCCCCCGCACATGTTCCCAGGCCCCAGCACACCACCCTTCCCACACTGTCCCACACAGCTTCACTGCCGGGAGTGTGGTGCTGATTCAGCCGTCCAACTCAGCTGCCCACGTCCAGCAGTTCTGCCGGGTGCTGGGTCTGGACCCCGACCAGTGGTTCACCCTGCAGCCACGGGAGCCAGGTGAGCAGGGAGCCAGCCACCCACCTGCGCCCAGCCAAGGCCCTGGCTGGCCCATGACACCTCCACTCCCACTGCAGGTGTGCCCTGCCCACCAGGGCTGCCCCAGCCCTGTTCCGTGCGGCACCTTGTTACCCAGTACCTGGACATTGCCAGCGTGCCCCGCCGCTCTTTCTTTGAGCTTCTGGCCTGTCTGTCCCCACACAAACTGGAGCGGGAGAAACTATTGGAGCTCAGCTCGGCCGCAGGCCAGGAGGCGCTGTGTGAATACTGTAGCCGGCCCCGCAGGACTATCCTGGAGGTCAGGGCCAACCCAGAGGCCAGATGGTGGTGGGTGGTGGGCTCTGAGCCATGGGTCATGAACCCGTGCTGAGGGTCCTCTGCCCAGGTGCTGTGTGACTTCCCACACTCCGCTGGCGCCATCCCCCCAGACTACCTGCTGGACCTCATCCAACGGATCCGGCCAAGAGCCTTCTCCATCACCTCGTCCCTGCTGGTGAGGGCCAAGGCCTGGGCTTCGCAGGCAGGGCCGCCTCTGAGCCAGGAGTAGCCTAGAAGCTGTGGTGCCCAATGTCCCTCCAGGCTCATCCCAACAGACTGCAAATCCTCATGGCTGTGGTACAGTACCAGACTCGCCTCAGGGAGCCCCGTCGTGGCCTCTGCTCCTCCTGGCTAGCCTCCTTGGACCCTGGGCAAGGTGACCCCTGCCTCTAGGAGGATAGGGTGGGGACTGCAGCCCAGCCCTCTCACTCTGCCCCATGCTCACAGCCAGTGCCCTTTGTCCTGGCCTTTGAGCCCCTTCATACCATCTCCCTCCCATGGCAGGACCCGTCCAGGTGCCCCTGTGGGTGCGGCCAGGCAGCCTGGCCTTCCCAGAGTCCCCAGACACACCTGTGATCATGGTGGGGCCTGGCACTGGCGTTGCCCCCTTCCGAGCAGCTATCCAGGAGCGCGTGGCCCAGGGCCAGACTGGTGAGTGCAGGAATCCTAGGCTGGGCCACTGCTGGGGGTGGCACCACAGGACCCCCAAGGGTCTGTGTCTGGCTGAAGGCCACCCTGTACTCCCCAGGAAACTTCTTATTTTTTGGCTGCCGCCAGCGGGACCAAGATTTCTACTGGGAGGCTGAATGGCAGGAACTGGAGAAGAAAGGCTGCCTGACGCTCATCACAGCCTTCTCCCGGGAGCAGGTGGGTGTGCTCTGGAGTGGGGAGGGGCAGGAGAAGGGCAGCAGACTCAGCTCCATCACCTTGCAGGAGCAGAAGGTATATGTGCAGCACCGGCTCCAAGAGCTGGGGCTACTTGTCTGGGAGCTGCTGGACCGCCGTGGTGCTTACTTCTACCTGGCAGGGTAACCCTGGGCTGAGAGCTGGGTGCAATGGTGGGGTGGGGCAAGGGCAGCCCTGCAGGGTCCCAGCTGAGTTGTCTGTGGCCTGCCCATCTAGCAACGCCAAGTACATGCCGGCAGATGTCACCGAGGCCCTGATGTCCATCTTCCAGAAGCATGGTGGGCTCTCCAGCCCTGATGCAGCGACCTACCTTGCCAGGCTCCAGCAGACACTGCACTTCCAGACAGAGACCTGGGCCTGAAGGGCTGCCAGCCCACAGCCACCTTGACAGCTGTCCCGGGGCCCTTGGGAGAGTCCAGGGGGAAGCAACTGGCAGAGGAGCCTGCAGCACCTCATACCCCGGTCCTTACCACGCTCTGGGGGACCAGAGTCCAACACTGTCAGCCTACCCCACTGGCTGCCCTAGACACACCCCACCTTGTCCATGCCCTGCCCTGCCCTGCCTCACCAGCCCGGCCTGGGTCCCCCACTCAGGCATAGAACACTGCCACCTTCCCTGGGGATTCCTCAGCCACTCCCAGGTAGCCTGAGGGACCATGCTTATCCTAGTTGCCCCACAGCACCCACAGGGCCCAGGCTCAGGCCAGAGGCTGCCAGGACCCCCACAACTTTCTAAGCAGTGTGAAGAGGCCAGGCCAGACTCTTCCTCTCCTGGTTCCAGAGCCTGGGCATTAAATATAGCCTCTGGGTGGCCGTTCATGCGTGTTGTCTGACCTTCTGCTCCTGGTGCTGTAAGTGGCAGGTGGCCCCCTGTGTATCTGCATGGGTTGAGGGCAGTGGTGAGCCCTCCAGTGGTGCAGGCACCTGCATGTGTACTGTTGCACAGCAACCTTGCCCGAGTCACCCTGTACTTGGGTGACCGGTATAACGTGAATTCAGGGTCTTGGAGACACCCAGCCAAGCCTGCCCTACATGCACTGGCAGCCCAGAGCTGTGGGGAATGCAGGGGCTGGCCAGGTCTCCCTTCCTACCCAGAAACGGGAGGGTGAGAGGCGGGGTGTGTGGTCCCCGCCCCCAGGCTGCTGCTGCTTGAGCTCCACCTCTGGGAAGGGCAACCCTGCTGGAGGAGTCAAGCCAGTGAGCCGACCAGCCTGGAGCGGAAGAGCATTTATTTGGTCAGTCGGTCAGTCGCTGACACGGAGATTGGACTTGGTTGAGGCTGGGTGCCGGCAGGATCTGACCAGGAACGGCTTTACGTGGGCCCAAGGAGCTGCCCAGAGTAAGCACGCCACTGGGGCTCAAGGGAAATTCCTGTGGAGCCAGAGAACCCAGAGGTGCAACTGGAGGTCAGTACTCAAGGGAGTGCCGGGTGGCATCCAGACCCTGCCCGGTCTGAGGGCTGCACTGACCTCGCCTCCCCCCAACCACTCCCACAGCCTGGAGCCCCTGCCCACCCATCCAGACTCTGGCCCTAGGGACCCCACTGGGGGCCCCACAGACCCCAGCTCTGGGCCTTCCAGTCCTCCATGGGCCTGTCTGGGCCCTGAGCACCTGGACTCGCTGTGCCAGCCTCCAGCAGATGAAGGGGGAGGCCTCAGGACCCCCCAGGATGCCAGGACTCCAGACAGTGAGCCCCTGCTAGGGGCAACAGCCTCAGCCAGCACCTGGGCCCTGCCAGAGGTGGGAGAGCAGGCGGGGGACCACAGGCAGGAGGAGGAAGAGTGCCCCATCTGCACAGAACCCTATGGGCCCAGCGAGCACCGCCTGACCCTACTGAACTGCGGCCACGGCCTGTGTGTAGGCTGCCTGCGCCAGCTGCTGGGCACAGCCCCCGGCGCAGACCTGGGTCGCGTGCGCTGCCCTCTGTGCCGCCAGAAAACACCCATGCTGGAGTGGGAGATCTGCCGGCTTCAGGAGGAGCTGCTTCAGGCTGATGGGCCCCAGCGCCCACCACCCCCCACACCCCCCACACCCCCCGGCCGCAGGCCTGGGCCTTGGGGCTCCCTTGAGCACCGCTACCAGCCACGCTTCCTGGTAGGGCCTGTGGGCAGCCGGGGCTGCCTGCCCTTTCTGCCCTGTCCACCTTGTCTGGGCATCCGGCTGTGGGCACTGCGGGAGCGCGGACCCTGCGCCCGCCGCCTGGTGCTGCTGAGCCTGCTGGCACTTGAGCTGCTGGGACTGCTGCTCATCTTCACGCCCCTCATGCTGCTGGGGCTGCTCTTCATGCTCCTGGACCGTGCCAGCCACTGAGCCCAGCTGGGATGAACAGGCTGCAAAGCTCGAGCTCAAACCAAGCCCTGGCCTTCAGCTGAGACCTGCCATCCCAGAGCCCCAGACACTTAGAGCCTGGCCAGAGCCCACTCCACCCTGTAGCCCGGGAACAAGCTGGGCCCAAGGACACCATGCAAGGACAGCTGCTGGAGACGAGGGCAGCAGGAAGGACCACAAGCCAGGCTCTCCACTGGATGTGGCAGGCCCCGGGCCACACTGCCCCCTCCCAAGGCCTGGCTGTGGAGGGCAACCAAACAGGCAAGCACCCAGGAGCAAGTGCTGCTGGAGGAGGGCAGGGGCCACAGGAGCTGACCTCCCTATGATCCAGATCAGGGCTAGCGCCTCCTTGAAGGTCACAGCAGCCAGGGGAGGAGCCTGCGCAGCACCGGGCTGGGCCACAAGACTCCGTACCCAGCCCAGCCAGGACCAGAGGTGGCCTGGGGCAGCCAAGGGCTCAGTGGTGCTGGCTCCCAACACAGAGCCTGAGGCCCTCACCTGCAGGATGCCAGAGTTGTGGGTGAGTGGTGACTTGAGGTAGGGTGCTAAGCATTGTGCCTGGCACAGGAAGTGGCTCTCAATAAACAAGAGCTCATGACAGCATTGTCAAAAGGCCTGGCTGTCTTCCTTGTTACCTGGTCTCCATCATCAAGAGTCCCCCCATACCCTGGTGCACAGGGACCTTGCTACAGCCCTGGAGGCCCATGGTCCTCATGCCCCTCGCTGTGACCCAGTTCAAAATGGCCACAGGCCGTTCCCCAGCCATAGGAGACCCATGCAGGGCAGGGGCATAAGGAGAGAAAACACCTGAGTCTTCTCTCACACCACCAGCCAGTGCAGAGGCTAGGTCTCTACCCAGCTAGGCCAGCTCTGCACCCTGGCCACAAAGCCTGTGGATACACATTGGCAGCACACTGGCGAGCCAGAGCAGGCCCTCCTGAGCAGCACACCCCAGCCTGATCCCCAAGCAGCAGGGCAGGGCCTTCGGTGGTTCCAGGCTGCAGCAGTGGGTGCCTACGCTGGGCCCAGCCCACAGGAGTCAGCCTCAGTCCAGGGAACAGGTGCAAACTTTGGCAAAGAGTTTTAATGGCAGAGTTGGCTGCAGCGACAATGCCACTCGGGATAGGGCCACAAGTCATGGTGGGTGAGGAAGGGTCAGTGGGCGACAGGGCAGGGCTGGGTCCCTGAAGAAGCAGCGAGCGAGGACCAGTGCCTGGTGGTGGGCAGGTGGGCGCTACATGATGGAGCAAGCGGACAGTGGGTTCCGCACGTGGCAGGTGCATGCGGCCCCACAGTACTGCCGGAAGGTCTGGTAGCAGCTGCCTTCAGGCTCGCCCCCCCACTGGCCACCAGACGGGGCGGTCAGTGCCTCAGGCGGCAGGCGGCTCAAGATGGACGTGTTGACGGCCAGCGCAGCCAGGCCATAGTCAGTGAAGAGCACAGTCTCGCGGCGGCAGGTGGGGCAGGAGATGAACTTGTACTTGGGGCAGGACTCGTACAGGATCTGCAGGCACTGCTCACACACCGAGTGCAGGCACGACAGCACGCGGGGCCGCCGCTGGGTGACGTTGTAGGTGTGCCCGCAGGTGGGGCACTCCAGGGGCTCCCCAGCCACTGCCACCCCTGATGATGACGAGGAGGAGCCCACCGAGGCTGCAGGGCTGGGCCGGATCACGTACTGGTTCACAATCACCTCATCCGCCGGTGCCACTCGGGGGAAGCCCAATTCCGAGCTGCCTTTGCGGGGCCGCCGTGGCAGGGGTGGGGTGTGGGGCGCCCCTTCCAAGGCAGGCATGTCCCCACTACAGGCCTGGTTGACAATGATCTCCGTATCAGAGGGCCAGGCACGCTTGGGTGCCAGAGTGGGGGTGGGCCGAGGTGCAGGTGGGAAGCAGGGGGCGGCCGCCGGAAGATCAGGGAATTTTTCAGGGTGTACGATCTTCATGGCCTCCATCTTGAGGATGACATGTGGGCCTTTCAGGCAAGACATGAGGAGGCCCGGCCAGCCGCTGCCCACCTCGGACCCAGGGTCAGCCGGCATCCGGCTGTCTGTAGTCACACCAGACGTTCGGGTGGGCGGTGGCGTTGGGTGGGGGTGAGGGGGAAGACAGGGATCACCATCCTGGTCCTGTCTGGCCTGATGGGGACCCCGGCCGCCCCGTGGATTCCTGGGGGCGGCCGGCGAGACCTGGGGGGGCAGAGTGCCCCCCAGTGGCCACAGTGCCCTCTCTGGTCCAGTCCTGGGAGGAGGAGGCAGGGGCGGGGGCAGAGGCGGCAGGCGGTGGCAGGGGAGTGTGGAAGACTGCCCTGGGCAGGGGCTCTGGCCCAGGCGCTCACCCGGGGTCTCTGGCTGCCGAGGTTGGCCAGGGGGCGCTGGGGGGGCTCCCCCTGCAGCCAGGGTCAGCAGTCCCTGGGCCGGGACATCGGGGCAGGCAGGGGCTAGGTGGGCCCCATGGCTCCAGGACAGGGCGCCCAGGGAAGGCAGCTAGCCGGAGCCCCGGCTGCAGGAGGCCCCGGGCTGCAGGCTCCGCGATGCGAACAGAGGCGAGGCCTGCACCAGGCCCGAGCTGCGGGCGAGAGGCGGAGTGAGCTCAGCGCCCGAGCCCACCGCCCTGCGCACCCTCGCCCTCGCCCCCGCCCCGCACAAAGGCCCGGGCGTCCAACCTTTGACCCTGACCTCTGCCGCGGGGTCCCGACCTCACGGACCCGGCCCCTCCCCTCTCCGACCGAGGCGTTCTGGCACCCGCGACCCCGTCGCGGCGAGCAAGGCGCCGAGCCTGGCCGCGTCCCTCCCCCGCTCACCTGCCCCAGCCTGGCGTCCCCGGCTGCGCGCCGCCGCCGCCGCCGCAGAGGTTGTTTCAAAGGCAGGCCCGGACGCTGCGCCCGCCCTCGGCCGCCGGCTTCGAGGCTCCCGCGGCGACCCCGGCGATGGCGGGCGCGGGCGGCACCCGGGGGCGCGGGCGCGGGGTTCGGCGAGGCGGCGGCAGGTGCGTGCGAGTGTGGCGCGCTCTGCGGCGGAGGCGCGGGGACCGCAGTGCGCGCGGCGCCCGCCCGCGCCCGCAGCGCCACCCCCCGTCTGGGGACCCGCGCGGGGTCCGCGGGGCGGGGCCAGTCTCTCACCGCCCCTCGGTCCGCTCAGGGCCCGGCTCCCGCCTCCCGGTCTCCCTCCCGATGGAGGAGGGTCGGGACCCCCGAGACGCTCGGGTCCTCCGCGTCCCACCTGGTGGACCCTGGATTCTGATCAGCCCCCCTACCCAATTCTGGAAGGGAAACCCTTTCTCCTCACATCTCGAGACCCCACAATGCCCACGTGGGAGGGGGGAACCTGCGGGGGTCCCCCTTGCGTCTGCCTTGCGCATGCCCGGAAGCAGGGTCTCTGCTGCCCCCCATGGGCGCAGCGGGTGCCTGGGTCCTCCGCTCAGCGCTGCGCCCAGGACCGGCCGGCTCGGAGGGATGAGCATTGGCGGTCGAGGGGTGCCAGGGTGTGGGCGGAGGCTGGGGACCCCGGGGAGGTGGGAGGGGCGCGGAAGGGTGGAGCGCCGGCACGCGGAAGGCAGGGGTGTCCGGCCGGCCACGTGCTGGGCGGAGGGCCGCCCGCCGACGACAGTCACCTGCCCCGGCAGGGCGGCTCTGGCATCTGGTCGGGAAAGCACGCGCGCCGTCACGTCACGCCGTGCGTTAACCTGACCCACCCGCGGGGAGCCCCATTCCTTTCTGCTTCCTCCTCCTGGCCTCTTTGCCCCAGCGACACCCGGGTGGGGAGGACAGAGGACAAGCTGGTGACAGCGGTCTGAAGGCCTCCAGAGTGCCATGCCCTGCCATGCCAGGCCACCCTGCTCTCCTGGGCCCTGCACGGATCTGGACAGCCCAGACCCCCTGCAGGCCGCAGCCCCTCTGTCCTCTGCACGGTGTTCCTGGGGAGCAAAAGAGGGCCCGGCTCGGTGGCGCCATGGGGCCCCGTGGAACCCCGGGCGGTGTCTGGCAGATGTGAGGGGTGTGCCGTGGGCAGGAACGCGGTGGGCACGATGGAGGCGACCGGGGTGAGGGCGGCCAGAGGAGGCCCGGACACCCAGGGGCCTCTGGTCACTATCCCTAACTCCAACGCTCACCCCACCCTAAACTGGCCGGCACGCCCCCGAAGAGGTACCTGGCCGTAGGTCCCGCCCCGTGGCTAAGGCCCCGCCCCAGGAAGAAACCCCGCCCCGGCGTTCAGAACTAGGCGTCCGAACCAGGTCTTTGGGAAACCCTGAGGCGCAGCGCGGAGGCTTGTGGGAGATAAAGTTTCCAGCCAGCACACCGCCCCCCCCCGGCCTCACTCGCGCATGCGCCAGCCTCCCCTCGCAGTGAGGGGCGGAGTTTGTCAGGCTGTGGGGGGGGTGCTTCCGGCGCCTGCGTAGTAAGCCGTGATGGACTCCCTCCGAAGTCGCGAGTCTGCTGACCCACTTTGCCCCACTGGCCGGGTCCCGGGCATGTGTTGGGATCGATCTGCCCAGCCCCATGCAGCCACCCTGGTCACCCTGGACTGCAGCCACCTTCAATTTGGTCCCGCCTTCCCAGTGCTTCCCGGGGTGCGAGGACTGCACGTGCCGGGCCCAGGCCGACACCCCTTTACGGGTCAGAGTCAAGCAGAGGAGCACGGGTGCCAGGCCCCACCCACTGCATGCACCCATTGTCACCCCAGGGCAACCCCGGGGGGCTCCGGGGCCAAGGATGGTGCGCAGGGCCAGGAGCATTCCCCTAGCCATCTTTCCCTAGCCGGGAAAATGTCACTTGAAGGCAGAAGCCCATGTGGCTAATTCTGGGATCAGTGAAATTTATCAACAAGGATGTATCAATCGTTTTTATTATTTAGAAAAGTGTCCCAGAACTCTGGCCTCTGCCCCGCCCGGGGCCTTGCTGGTGAACAGGGCCTGTGGAATCCGGGGCCTGGCCCCACTTCCTTGGCCCACGTCCTCCCTGCTGAGCCACAGCCTGAATTCCTGTTCCCCGAGTCACCTGGTGTGGCAGTGCCCCTTGGAGCCCAAACTGTGGCTGCCACCCACCTGAGGACAAGGGGTGGGCCAGCTGCTTTGCTCCAGTGGCTGGGGCCACAGGATTTTAGGAACCCCAGTTTTGAGTCCCGCCCCAGGGCCACACCCTTCCCTAGGAGGGAAAAGGCAGCTGCTCACTCCATGCACAAGCACTGGGAATACAGAGACACTACTACTGCTGCCACTGCAGGTGAGTCCTGGCCTGGAGACAGGCCTGCCCTTGGTAGGGGATGACCCGCACGCTCCCTGACCACGTAGTTGTGTCTCCCAGCTCCCTCCCTCCATCCCGGATCTGTCCTAGAGACAGTGCCCAGACACCAGAGGTGGCAGCTGGAGATGCTGGCTCTGGCTCACATCTGGGTTCACCCCACACACATGGCATTGTACACACAGCATCTTCTTGGTGCCTGGGCACCAGGGCCTTGGCGTTGCAGCCCTCCACAGGCAGGCTCCTCCTGGGTGGGTGCTATCTTGGGTTGCAGACTCTTGGACAGCTGTCCTTGCCCTTCAGTCAGTGTCTCTGTCTTTGCCCACCCCGCAGCCTGGCCATGGACCCCCACGAGATGGTTGTCAAGAACCCATATACCCACATCAGCATCCCACGGGCTCACCTGCGGCCTGACCTGGGGCAGCAGTTAGAGAAGGCTCCCTCTTCTTCCTCATCCTCAGAGAATCAGCCTCTGCCCATGATGACCTGCACCTCAGAGCTGGCTCGTGTCCTTCAGCCCACTGAGGCCGAAGTGTCCAAGGGGGCTAAGGGGGGTAAGGGGTGTGTGCCCGGCCAGAGCCAGCAGTCCTGGGAGCAGCCCCGCAATCCCTATGGCAGTGGACAGCGCCCAGCAGGACTGACCTACACTGGCCGGCCACCCATGGGGCGCGGTGATGACATTGCCCACCACTGCTGTTGCTGCCCCTGCTGTTCCTGTTGCCACTGCCCGCCATTCTGCCGCTGTCACAGCTGCTGTTGTGTCATCCTCTAGCCCACCCACTGTGGGGCACTGGCCTCTGCTTGTGGCCACAGTGGTGCTAAACATTAGCGATGACCATTGTCACAGACTCTGGCCACTTCCTGCCCTGGATGGGGACACTGCCCACCTGGCAGGCTGCCGGCTCAGTAGGGCCCTCTGGAACAGTCCTGAGCACTGGCTCCAGGCAGCAATGGGGACACCCTTGACCACTAGCTGCAAGGGCCCGTGTAATAAAACAGGGTGAGCTTTGTACCAGCAGTTGCTTCTTTTCAGCCGGGCCTTTTGGGAGGGTGCCCCTGGCCAGACGACCACATCGGCACCCACGCATCTACATGTTCGTGCGTGTGTGGGTGCACACACACAGTGTCCCCCGCCTCATGGGACTGCTCAGGGATTGGGAAGCCACTGCCTCATGACATCCCCACTTAACCAGCCCTGCAGGTCTTGGTTTGCCTGGGAGTTGATGGGGGTGGGAGTGTGTCTGCCACCAGGGCCAGGTTAGACCACCCTACACTCCCTGGGCCAAGGCTGGGACAGCAGACAGGGTCAGCCCCAAGGCACATGGCAAGAGATGCCACGCGTGTCACTTGGTGAGCCCCTCAAGAGGCCTCCAGCAGGTTGGCAGGATGGTGCAGGTGGGGCTGGTGCTGAAGGTTTCGGGGAGGGGGCAAGATGGCTCAGGACCAACCAGCCCAGTATGAGTCACCTCCCAGTCTCGGTCAGGCACTTTTCTGCTGTTTTCCTTGTGCTGGGCTTCCTGGAATAGGTGGCCTGGACCAGGCCTTGAGGGCAAGGCTGGGAAGGGGCTGGAGGAGGGGCCTGTGTGTTTGAGTGTGTCTGAGTGCATCTGAGTACGCCCGCCCGTCCAGGGCACACAGAAGGCGCTGGGCTGCCAGGGCAGGGAGCATACGGGGAGGCAGCGCCCGGCACCCGCCATTTCCAGAGCAAGGCAGACAGGGCACTGCATGGAGGTGGAAGCAGAGCTGGCCTCACAAGACAGACGGGTCCTCCTGTGGCTGGCTGGCCCCTGACACATCATGCCTGGTCATACAGCAGGGCAGGGTGGTGCATGGTGTGCAGAGGTCCCCGGGTGTGGGACAGACAAGTCATTGCTGGACTCCCAGCCGGCTCTGGGACATGAACCTGTCTGACTAGTCCTGCAGGCCTACTAGTGGGTGTGTGTGTGTGTGTGTGTGTGTGTGCACACTCTGCCCCAGGCTTCCCTGTGGGGCTGTGGAGGGGTCCCAAGGGTCCCACCGACCTGTCCCCATCCCACTGGACCCCCAAAGCCTGTCATGCCAGTAGCCCATAACACTGGGCACACTGGCCACACATCCCAGAACCATTGCTCCCTCTCTGGCCAGAAGGCTACAGATGCCAGCTATGATAGTCCCTGTGAGAGAGGGGACCAGGATGCCACGCATGGTGTGTGAGCGCCACCTTGGGGCCATCACGGGAACACCATGGCCTCATCCTGGGCAGGGACAGGATGGAGACCCACCACCATCACAGGGACCCCACAGCAGGATGGAGCCTGCTGCAGAGAAGGGGGTCTGGGCAGGCTTCCTGAGGGTGGTGATGTGTGCTAGGGCTGCAGGGTGGGCAATGCCAGCCAAGGCGGAGAAGAGTGGGATGAAGAGGGCATGCAAGTGAGGAAGGGGGCCTTTTATTTTTCTTAGAAGTTGTAGAAATTGAACCCAAGACCTTGCACATGACAGACAAGTGCTCTACCACTGAGCAATATATCCAGACCTATTTTTCTTGAGGAGGGGATCCCTCTTATGTAGTTCAGACTGGCCTTGAACTCACTGTGTAGCTCAGGATGACCTCACACTTGCACCCATCCTCTCTCCTCAGCCTCCCCAGTGCTGGGATTATAGGTGTGCACCACCACACCTCACTCAGAACTATTTTGGGGGGGTGCTGGGGTTCAAACTGAGGGCCTTGCACTTGCTAAGGAAGCACTCTACCACTTGTGCTAAATCCCCAACTCCCAGATCTGTTTTTTGAGACAAGGTCTCCTAAATTGCCTAAACTGGGTCTGAACTTGAGATCTTCGTGCCTCAGCCTCCTGAGTAGTTGGAATGACAAGAATGGGCCTCCTTGCCTGGCAGAGGGAAGTCTTTGCGGGGAGCAGTGAGACCAGGCCTGGGGTGGGGGTTGGGGAGTGGGTCTGGGCTGCAGCAAGTGCAGGAGGAGGGGTCACCTTATCTCCTGCCAAGCGGGTGCTGTCAGATCCAGTTGCAATGCTTTGTGGCTGAAAGGGGAGCCCACTCTGCAGCCCAGCCGCCACCTGTCTCCTGCTGCCTGGCCCATGTAGGCAGTAATGTGAGCTCAGGGAGGGAGCCCCAGGGTGCCCCAGGGTCCTACCCCCCGTTCCGGCCACCTTCTGGCTGGGCATAGTGGCCTAGAGAAGCAGATGCAGGTAAGAGCGGCTGCGGTTCTGGCTGGCAGGGTGGATGGGGGACAGCACCCAGCAGGAGTTGTGGGCGACAAGGGGGCCGCAGCTAGCTGGGCAGGATGCTGCCCAGACCCATGTCCTGTTGCCCCCGGCTGCCCCCAAGGTGTGCAGATGCCTACTAGCCCCGTGGCCCGGTTCCCATCCTCTGGGGCCAGCACCCCACCCATGCTGTGTGTCACGGTGACAGGCAGCATGGGCCACCGTCTTGGCCACCTTCCCATACAGGATGCTGCAGCCTGAAGGGTCCTGTGCCCTGGAGGAGGGGGTGGTCCCCACAGCCCGGCGGAATGACTGCATCATCTGCTACTCAGCCTATGACCTCACTGGGCGCCTGCCTCGTCGCCTCTACTGTGGCCACACTTTTTGCCAGGCGTGCGTGAGGCGACTGGTCGCTCGGGCCCACGAGCAGCGCTGGATCCCCTGCCCACAGTGCCGCCAGAGCACACCCACACCACATGGAGGGGTGGCCATGCTGGACCTGGACCTGGCTGCCTTCCTGGCTGTCAAGGCTGAGCGGGAGCCAGCGAGAGCAGAGCCCCGGGTCCCTGCACCCCTCAAGGCCGACGCTGCGGTCACCGAGCAGCCAGCCACACTCTGCCCTGCCCTGGGCCCCCAGCCTCACTTTCCCCAGACCCAACGCTGCTCCTGCTGTGGTTGTGGCAGCTTGTGCTGGGGACCCCCCAGCAGCCCTGAGGTCTGAGCCCTGGCCGCTTTTGCAGGGGAGCCACTGTCCAGGGCTCGCCCACCAGGAACTGCAGGCCACACACAGTCCACCCAGAGCCACCCGGTGGCTCAGCATTCAGGTGCAGCCCCAGGTGGCCTGACACGGTGCTGCCAACCTCAGCGTGGACACCTTCAGGCCACAGCCACAGTGCCCAGAGACTGCACACGAGGTTGGTGACCTCCACAGCCCTAGTGGCCCAACTGTGAACCTAGCCAGGACCCTGCTGTCAGAGTGACCCGAAAGCCAGTCCTGGGCTCAGTTCAGACACGGCTGCTGGAGGCTGCAGTGGCTGATCCCAGGACTCAGACCCAGACCAAAGGGTAGGGCCAGGCCACAGCTGAGTGGGTAGAACCAGGCAGGGCCCCCTTTCCCGGGAAGAGGGGTGAGCTAGGAGAGGGGCAGGGCCACCTTCTCCATCCCTGACCTACACACAAACTGTGAATTTCACCTACTCAACAATGTTAATTCCCTGAGCTCCATCACGTGTCTGGCATTGTTCCAGGAGGGTCCCTGCTAGGGCAGGTATCAAGGATTCAAGGATAGCATCATGGGAGGCCAGCTCTGGGGCCGGCCTGCGACTGCACAGCTCGCTGGGCCGTCCAAGCTCCTGTAAGGCCGACACAGACCTTCAGAGGGGTGGCAGAGGCCAAGGCACCTGCCCCCCAAGTCAGGGCTGCAGTGCCCCACAGGAAGGAGCCATTATCTGGGCACCCCTGAGGGCTCCCCCTGCAGGGGGCAGGTGGGATGAGGAAGGAAGAGAATTCGCTGAGTGGACACCAGGCCTCCTCCTCGCCTGGGGCAAAGTCCCCCACACTCCTCAGGATGAGCCTGGCCCTCCCCAAACCTCTGCAGCAGCCAGGAACCATGCCCCAAACCATGCCCTACACCTGGGTCAGAACCAACCCTCCACCTGAGAAACCTGCCACCCCCACGTGCCTGGGGCAAGGGCTTCCCTCCCGCAGCTGCAGGGGTAGGGAGGACCCGATGATCTGCAGAGCTCCGAGGAACGTGGTGGGGAGGACCAAGCCACAGCTTCCTCCTCAGGGTGTGGGCTGTGTCCAGTCACAGACCCCGCCTGGTGGATGTGGGCATCCAGTGTCCAGCCCAGCAGTGCCCTGGCCTGAAATGGGGTGCACCCCCAGGAGACACCTCACTCTGAGAGGGCTGCTGGCCAGGGCTCAGAGCTCCTTCTGGGTAACAAGGCCAGGCAGGGTCCCCCCTGGGGCCTCAGCACCCGGGTAAACATTAATGGGGCTCAGGACATAGCAGGTCATGTGGGCACCCAGCAAATCTTTGACCTGCGCCTGCTCTTGCTACCTCTTCCCCACGGGTACCCCTCACCACCCACGCAGGTAGGAGCTCCCAGAACATGGACAGGGAGGACAGGGCCCAAGGACACAGCGACCAGGGTGGGACCCCGTGCTGAGCCCCCAGGACCTAGGGGCAAGCAGCACCAGCCTGGGTAAGGCAGGACAAAAGGGCTGCATGTGCACCCCTGAGCTGAGGGCAGAAGGGAAACTCCAGACACAGTGGGCCAGGAGGAGAGCCACGGGGAGAGGAGCCGCGCGGTGGGGTGGGGGTGCCTGAGCCCCTTGCCTTGCCTCTCATCTGGCACCATTTGTATCAGATGCCAAAGTCTAAATCCAGGTCATCCACCGTGTCCCAGTAAACCTAATAGGAGAGGTCTTGGGGCTCCCCAGCTCCTGGAAACCTCAGTCTGTGCCCCAGAACCAACCCTGTACCCTGTGCCTCCACCAGTCCTACTTCCAACTAAGACCAGTGAGGGAGCCAGGGCCCCCTTGACTCTACCCCCTGAAATTGGCCTGGGCTTGTCTGACAGCCACTGAGGTCACTATAGCCACACCCGTGGACAGAGGAAAGGCAGGGCACTGTGCCTGCAGGGGCAGTGAGGGATGGCACAGGCCTGGGATCCTACAACTCAGCCTGGAATCCTCAGCAGTGTGGGGGCAGTATGGAGGGACCAGCTGTCTCTAACCCACTCTCCCCCTAGCATATCTGGCCTGTGCCTGGGTCTGCCCCTGCCCGAAATCCATGCCGAATTCCCTTGCTGGTGGCCAGGTCCCCCACCCCACTCTGGCTACAATCGACCTGGTGGACAGAAGTCTGAGAAATGCAGGTACCAAGAACCCCAGCCTGCCCCCCGCCTCCAACAGCACATCCCAGATGGGAGGGAACCCTGCGGCCCTTATGCCTGAGCCCCTCCCTCGCCCATGTCCCTTTCAGGGAGAGGGTTCTAGAAACAGCCCTCCTTGACCTGACCCATGCAGGGACCTCCAGTTCTGTCCCAGTCTTACTAGAGGACAGCATGGACCCCTGGGCCCTCCCTCAGCTGAAGGACACAGGCCAGCTTAAAGGTAGGCCCGGGGTCAGGGTCAGCATTAGGGTTTGGGCCATAGTGCAAAGTAGTACTCACCCAAACAGACCCCAGGGGAACCCACCCAGCAGCCACCATCCAGGACACCTGTGGCCCTCAGCTCAGCTGCTGCCCCATCCTGAGATGCAGGGCTACCCTGCTCCTGCCTGTCCCCTCTGCCTCGCTGGTGGTCATACATGGCTATCCTGCAAGAACAGGGGCCGGGCACACAAGTGACCCAGGCCCTTCCCTGGGGACACAGGAGAAGAAAATGGCCCCCTGCATGGAAGGGGTCCTGGGCTCAGCCCCCTTCTGTGGGGCAGTGGAGGAAGGGGTGGAGGGTGTTGGGCAGGTGGAAGGTGGGGGGGCTGGCCGAGGACTGCTGTGCCCTGGGTCCTCAGAGTTCATCATGGCAGGCAGGATGTGCAGGATGGTCATCGGCTTCCTCAAGGCCTGCGGACTCTTGGGCAGCCTCTACTTCTTCATCTGCTCCCTGGACATCCTCAGCTCTGGCTTCCAGCTGCTGGGCAGTGAGTGGCTGGAAGGGCAGCGGGGTGGGGACGGGCAACTGGCCCTCTGCAGCCTCAGTGCATCTCTGTCCCGGGTGTAGGCAGGACGGCCAGAGATGTCTTCAAGGGTAACGTGGTGCTGTCCAACCCCGTGGCGGGACTGGTCATTGGCGTGCTCATCACAGTGCTTGTGCAGAGCTCCAGCACATCCTCCTCTATTGTGGTCAGCATGGTGGCTTCCAAGTGTGAGTCCCCACCTCCACAGGCAGTGGCGGGCAGGTGGCCAGGGTGGGCAGTGGCTGAAGCGGCATTTCCACAGTGTTGACTGTCCAGGCCTCTGTGCCCATCATCATGGGTGTCAATGTGGGCACGTCCATCACCAGCACCCTGGTCTCCATGGCACAGTCAGGGGACCGGGATGAGTTTCGCAGGTGAGTCTGGATGGGGGCAGGATGGAGGGTGGCAGCAGCCATGGCCGCGGCCATCAGACAGCCTGTCTTGTACGGCCACAGGGCCTTCAGTGGCTCAGCCGTGCATGGTATCTTCAACTGGCTCACGGCGCTGGTGCTGCTGCCACTGGAGAGCTCTGCGGCCCTCCTGGAGTGGCTGAGTGCCCTGGTCCTGGGCGTTGCCCGCCTGCAGCCTGGGGGGCGGGCCCCCGACATCCTCAAGGCACTGACAAAGCCACTCACAAGCCTCATCGTGCAGGTGAGGCACAGAAAGGGGAGGCAGAGGTGCTGTCCTGGCCAGGAGAAGACGGGGTGGAGAGGGCATCAGGCTCCTGCTGAGTCCTGGCCCCTCCACCCAACAGCTGGACAGTGACCTGATAGCCAGCAGTGCCACTGGCAACACCACCAACAGCAGCCTCATTAAGCAATGGTGCAGCCACAGTGGGGAGATGGTGAGGTGCCTCTGACCCCAGCCCTGCACTGACCTCTGACCTACCGAATTTCCCTACCCACTCTGACTGCCTACCAAGTTGCCTGAGTCCTCCCTGCCCCCACCAGAACCAGAGCCACAGCGACACAAGTGGAGCTTTCGGCCCCTACACTGGGAAGAACGGCTCGGCTCCCAAGGATAAGCTACCCTGTGAGGTCCTGCCCATCTGTCCACCCGACTTCCTGCCCCTGCGCCCAGCTGCCCCACGTCTACCCTGCTCACCACCCTGCCCTGCCCTGCCCTCTGTCAGGCCGCCACCTCTTCATGGGCTCAGTGCTCACAGACCCCGCTGTGGGCTGTGTCCTGCTGGCTGGCTCCCTGCTGGTGCTGAGCACCTGCCTGGTCCTCATCGTCAAGCTGCTCAACTCCCTGCTTCGAGGTCGCGTCGCCCGGGCTGTGAGGAGCGTCATCAATGCAGGTGCCAGGGAACCTGGGACCTGGGACTGAGGGCAGAGTGGAGACTGGCCTGTGACCCCGCCCTCGCCCCCAGACTTCCCCTTCCCCTTCGGCTGGCTCAGTGGCTGCCTGGCCATCCTCGTGGGCGCCGGCATGACCTTCCTGCTCCAGAGCAGCAGTGTCTTCACTGCAGCCATCGTGCCACTCATGGGTGAGCCCAGGAGGGCGGGGGGGCCTGTGGTGTGGTGGGGGCTCTGCCTGGGCCTTGTGCTGATTCATGGTTGCCTAGGGATTGGGGTGATCAGTCTGGACCGGGCATACCCCCTGCTCCTGGGCTCCAACATCGGCACCACCACCACAGCCCTGCTGGCTGCGCTGGCCAGTCCCGCGGACATGGTGCTCTTTGCTGTTCAGGTATCGCCCGGGTCCCCTCCCAGCTCCTGCACAACCTGGGCCTCTCCTCTGGTTCCAGCCACAGGCCTGCAGCCCCAGCTCCTGGACCTGGCTCCCACCTCTCCCCAGAGTTCATCCTTCCCAGGGCTGCTTTCTCATCATGGCTGGGGCCGCCCCTGGGTCCCACTGCCCCTCTGTCTCCCACGGCTTCACTGTGGGACCCCTGCTCCTCCACCTTCCAGCCTGTGCCCTTTGTTGTGTCCCCTGGACACAAGGGCCTCAGGGTGCTGGCTTCAAGCTCTGCATTCTACATCTCTGAGCTGCCTCTCCCTGCCCCCCCCATGAACCAGCTGCCCTAACCCAACAGTGGCCACCTGGGTGGGCAATGCCTGTCTTCCCAGTCCTCATCCACAGAGACCCCACCCCACCTGTGATGTACATTCAGGCCATGCCCAGTTGTGGTTCTGCTTCTAAGGTGGCTCATCCCCAAGCGCCCCTGCTTGGTGCCCCACTCCTGGGCCCAGAGCACTACTGATTCTTTCCCTAGAGCACCCCATGCTGGCTGGACCCTCCTTTTGCCCAGGAACCCACACAGGTTCAGCTCCTGAAACCCGAATCACACTGGACTGCTGCTCCTGACTCCCACTGAGTCCTCCCCTGGCCCTCCCAGGGCAAGGCCCTTCCCCACCCCTCCCATTCTTGGAGGGGTCATGTGGCCCTGGGCCTCCTCCCTGGCTGGCAGGGATGCAGTTACCAACAAGGGCTGCTGGCCCAGGCTCCTGACTCTCAGGTGTGTGCTCAAGGGTGGGTGCCCACACGTGGCTGGAAGCTGCCCTCCCAGGGGTCCATCTGAGTTGCAAGCAGGATGAGCAGGACAAGCTTCAGACACAGGCCCTTTCTGCAGAGTGGCCAGGGACAGAGAGCCCGGGTGATCCCCATCACCTGACCCAGGCTCCTGACCCCTCCTGCTGACACTGCCCACCAGGTTGCCCTCATCCACTTCTTCTTCAACCTGGCTGGCATACTGCTGTGGTACACAGTGCCTGTTCTGCGGCTGCCCATCCCACTGGCCAAACGTTTTGGGGACCTGACTGCCCGCTACCGCTGGGTGGCTGTCGTCTACCTGCTGCTCACCTTCCTGCTGCTGCCCCTGGCGGCCTTTGGGCTCTCCCTGGCAGGGGACATAGTGCTGGCCGCGGTCGGGGCTCCCCTGGTGGGACTGGTGCTCCTCCTCATCCTGGTTAACATCCTGCAACAGCGCCGGCCATCCTGGCTGCCGCGCGGCTTGCGCTCCTGGGTCTGGCTACCCCTCTGCCTCCGCTCTCTGGAACCCTGGGACCACCTGGTGACCCAGTGCTGCCCGGGAAGGGCCTGCAGCGGCCCCCAGACAGCCTCCAAAGAGGTTCACCGCTACGAGACCCCTGAGGTCTTAGCCTCCCAGCAGTTCTGAGGGGCGGGTACCCAGCCACCACTCCGGCCCCATGTGGGACTGGCGAATCTGGAGAGCCGACCCACCATGTGTCCCTGTGCAAGGACTGCACCCTTTTACAAATAAATGAGGCTGTTACCCAGGAGTGGTGGTCTCTCCCTAGAAATGGCTTCCAGGGAAGGGGCCCACTGGAGCTGGAGACGCAGCGCAATGATGCCCCTAGCGGACACTCGGGCCAAGGGCAGGTGACCTTCCTTCCTGTGGCCCTGGGGACAGCTGGCCTGCAGGTGGAGGCCTCCCGCACAGGAGCTGACGTGTGAGATGTATGATGGACGCAGGTGCCCTTTTCCCACGGTGCAGGAGGAGGCACCGCCCAAGCTCCCGAGACCTCTCCGTCCCCTGCGCTGCCCCAGGGTGCTCGGACAGGCGTGGCCTGGCACGGACTTCGTGTCAGGGCGGGACCTCGAGCCCCCGAAGCGGGTCATGCAGGGGCGGCGAGGTCCCGCTGTCCTTGAGGCGCCCTGCCCTGTCCTGCCCTGCAGGACCTTGCCGCGGGTGGCGTTGTCTCTCTCTGGCGCCAGGGGGCGCCCCTCCTCCCGCAGGGCCCGCCTCCAGAACCTGCCCAGGAACCTGTCCCACCCACCAAGCCCAGGGCGACCACACCTGCGGTCCCCGCCCATGGAGTGCCCAGACCTGCGCCAGATCGGGCCGGTTCCCACACCGGAAGGCTTGTCTGCCACGCGAGTAACTGGACACCAGGGATGTCCAGGGCCTCCTGCCCTCCCAGCCCCACTCCCACACCATGACCAGGGAAAGCTCGCCTCACTCCAGAACTCAAACACTCAGCTGGGGACAAATCTGGTTTGTTTCCAAGGTCCTCCACCACGACCCACGCCCTAGGCCTTCCAGGCCTGGGTTTCACCCTCTGCCCGAGGTGGGTGACCCTTGCTCTGGGAGCCATAGAGCACAGGGTGGGGCTGTCTTTGCTGCCTGGCCTTGGTTATCCCCCTTAGTGACTGTAAGTGGCTCCAGCAGAGCCAGCTTCAATTCATGGTGCCCTTTGTGGACAGAGCCTGGCTGTTCCCTGGGGAGACCTGCTGGGGAGGCAATGAGGCCTTGTGGAGGGAGGAAGCGCCCAGGACACCTCTCCTGCCAGGGCAATGGAGGTCTCCCACAAAGGCTCACCACAGGGTCCTTTAAGGCCACACTGCCTGTCTGCCTGCTGCCCCTGCCTGGCCGTAACACACCCTCCCACTGGGACCATGGCTACCGGTAAACAGAGCCTGCCTTGTGGACGCCTAAACAGCTGCAGGCTGGAGAACCAGGGCAGGTGCCCAGTGCTCCCATGGCCCCTCCTGCTCTCTCTGATGTGCATCTTGCCTGGCCCCTCCTGCCTTTTACGGTCCTCTCCCCTGCAGGGTGAACCTGAGGGCCCCTCCTCCAGCTCTGTGCAACCACTGTCTTGTCCCCAGCCATGAGGGCAACATGAGGGGCCAGGCAGTCTGGTGCCAGGGAGAGCTCTGGCTCACACCTGGGCAAGCATGCAAGCTGTTTTGCAAACTGTAAAATGGAGGTGCCACTCTGACCTCCCAGCCCTGTGGGCACTGGTCAGGGAAGCAGGGGCCTTTTCCAGTGGGGGTGTGCCCTGGGGTGGCTTTGAAGGTGCAGGAATACTAGAGCCCAAACACTCAAAGAGCAGCCATGGCAGGGCTTTTGCACAGTAGGGAAAACACTGGACTTCTCTTCTTCTCAGTTGGTGTAAAGGGAGCTGTAAAGGGCCTCCCTGTCTACTGCTTGGGCAGATAAACTACTGGGCAGGGCCTGAGCCAACTCCAGGACCTTCTGTTTGGGCACCAAGAGGACCCTGTGCACCCCATATGCCGATGTAGACTCCAACCCTTCTTTGAGGAATAAGTCCTGTCTGGGGATGGTCACAGGAGCGAGGTCCCCCTTCCTGGGACTCCCTCCCTGGGTTACCTGGTGACTCACCCTCCTGGTAGGGATGGAACACCTGGACAGCAGCTCCCACCCCACCCAGCCGAAGCTAGATCACTGTGGCGTGGACGCGGGCATGGACTGCTAACCTTTCCCCACACTCGATGCTGCTTGTCCTAGCAAGTTTTCCAGGACAGTTCCGGTCACTGGATATCATAACCCTGCGGTATTGTGCATTTTGTGGCAAGGGAAGGGATGCTCTTCCTCTGTGAAAATAAATACATAAGCAGGTGTTGTTCTAAATACTCTCGGATTGCGAGGCAGAGGGTCAAGTTCACCCCGAACGTCAGCCTCAGCCTCGTGGGGCAGACACCACGATGTGAATTACTCCTTTTAAAAACATTTTAAAATAGAATGAAAATATACTGTTTTCCAAGCCGATTAATGGGGCAACTGCACGTAGTTTAACGGTACTTCCTTCCCTCTCGAGGACAAAGCGCGTCGTGGCCGGGCATGCCGGGCGCTCCGTCTCCACGCAGCCCGGCTCCTGGGCCGCGGCTCCAAGGCGACCGGCGCGTGGCCAGCGCCGTCTCCACAACACAGCGCGCGGGCGGGCGGGGACGCCGCGGACCCCCGCCCCTGCGCCCCAGCGGAGAGCGCAGCGCCACCGCCGCACCTGACCCGTTCCCTTCTAGTCCTGCGTGGCCCGCAACCAGCTTCGCCTTGGAGGCCCTGGGGTCCGCGGTGCACAGGAGCCCGCTGGTCCAGATGTGTCCGCGCCGCCCCGCCCCGCGTAGCTCCACCACAGCTGCTCTCGAGAAGGCGCAGAGGCCGGCCCACGAGGGCTCTCGAGTCAGCCCAGGCCCGCGACCCCGACCGGAAACCCACATCCCTGCGCCCGCGCCACTCGCCTGTGTGCGCCTCGCGCTGCACTGCGGCGGTTACCAGGACGCCAAACCCGCACAGCCAATAGCACCAGCCCTCCCGGGAGACAGCCAATAAGGAGAGTAAATCAATCATTTGAAACGCCCAATGAGCAGAGCACTGCAGCGCGGGGGCGGGAATGTGATAGGAGGATCCGCAGCCGTGGCTGACCAATAACAAGTAGAGGTCGTTAGAAAGGCGGGCCTTAGACGGCTCGATTGACGGAAAATTTAACCAACCAGATGAAGAAACTCGCTGGCCTCGTTCTGGAAATCCAATCCGAGGCCAGCGGAGGCGGGCGCAACGGTTATATAAACACCGGCGGAGCGTCGGTTGTAGCACTCTGAGCGTTCGGTTTTTTGCGTCTGTGTTCTCTGTAACGTCTGTGCCGCCGCCGTTGTCGCCATGCGGGAGATCGTACATCTGCAGGCCGGGCAGTGCGGCAACCAGATCGGCGCCAAGGTGAATGGTCGGGAAGCGCAGGACAGATCGGACCGAACCGGGCGGGCGGGCGGGCAACTGGGGAAGATGGCGGCAGCGGCCAGGCGAGCGGCGCCCTGCATTGCGGCCCGGGTGCTCGCGCGGGGCCTGGACCGGGAAGGGCGGCCGGCGTTGCCCCCAGCTCCCGGCGGCGGGCAGCGCAGGTGGGGGGAGGGGAGCGCTCGCCGCGCCCATCCGGGGCGGGGCCGCTCCTGGGTGTACCGGTCGCCGTGACTCAGCCGCGCCCGCCCGCGTCCCCTGCAGTTCTGGGAGGTGATCAGCGACGAGCATGGCATTGACCCTACTGGCACGTACCATGGAGATAGCGACCTGCAGCTGGAACGCATTAACGTGTACTACAACGAGGCCACCGGTATGCGTTTCTGTCCCCACCCCCGCGCGCCGGCCCCCTCCTGCGGCCCGCGGACATCCCCCTCACTGACACCTGTCCTCCCCAGGTGGCAAGTATGTACCCCGCGCCGTGCTGGTGGACTTGGAGCCTGGCACCATGGACTCTGTGCGCTCGGGGCCCTTTGGGCAGATCTTCAGGCCTGACAATTTCGTCTTCGGTGAGTGCGGGTGGGGGCTGGGCAGCCCAAAGGTCAAGGGGCTGCCCCAACTCAAGGTCATTGCTTTTGAACCTAGTAGCCAGGAGCCCACAGGACATTTTCTTGCCCTCTGAGTCATTCAATCCCCTTGCCTAAAGCGGCTTTGGGAGAACGACCCAGCTGTTTGCCTGCGGGCAAGGACAGGTAGCTGTAATCTTACTGCGGTCTAGGGGGAGTCCCTGCCTGCTCTGTCCTTGGGAATTGGCAGGGGTTATCGAGCTGTCTTCTGTGTGTTGTGGGGTTGCACAGGTGTTGATTACCACGCTGTCTGGCTAGAGTGTGACCAGCTGCTGTCTCTTAACAGGTCAGAGTGGTGCTGGGAACAACTGGGCCAAGGGGCACTACACAGAAGGTGCAGAGCTGGTGGACTCAGTGCTGGATGTCGTGAGAAAGGAGGCAGAGAGCTGTGACTGCCTGCAGGGTTTCCAGCTGACCCACTCCCTGGGTGGGGGGACTGGGTCTGGGATGGGTACCCTCCTCATCAGCAAGATCCGGGAGGAGTACCCAGACCGGATCATGAACACATTCAGTGTGGTGCCCTCACCCAAAGTGTCGGACACAGTGGTTGAGCCTTATAATGCCACCCTCTCAGTCCACCAGCTTGTTGAAAACACAGACGAGACCTATTGCATTGATAACGAAGCCCTGTATGACATCTGCTTCAGAACCCTAAAGCTCACCACACCCACCTACGGTGACCTGAACCACCTGGTGTCTGCCACCATGAGTGGGGTCACTACCTGCCTGCGCTTCCCTGGCCAGCTCAATGCTGACTTGCGGAAGTTGGCTGTGAACATGGTGCCCTTCCCCCGCCTGCACTTCTTCATGCCGGGCTTTGCCCCCTTGACCAGCCGTGGCAGCCAGCAGTACCGTGCTTTGACAGTGCCTGAGCTCACCCAGCAGATGTTTGATGCCAAGAATATGATGGCTGCCTGTGACCCCCGTCACGGCCGCTACCTGACGGTGGCCGCCGTATTCAGGGGCCGCATGTCCATGAAGGAGGTGGATGAACAGATGCTTAACGTCCAGAACAAGAACAGCAGCTATTTTGTTGAGTGGATCCCCAATAATGTGAAAACGGCCGTTTGTGACATCCCACCCCGGGGGTTAAAAATGTCTGCCACCTTCATTGGCAATAGCACAGCCATCCAGGAGCTATTCAAGCGCATCTCTGAGCAGTTCACAGCCATGTTTCGGCGCAAGGCCTTCCTGCACTGGTACACAGGTGAGGGCATGGACGAGATGGAGTTCACCGAGGCTGAGAGCAACATGAATGACCTGGTGTCCGAGTACCAGCAGTACCAGGATGCCACAGCTGAGGAGGAGGGCGAGTTTGAGGAAGAGGCCGAGGAGGAGGTGGCCTAGAGCTGTCTGTCAGCCGGTAAAGTGTGGAAGCAGTGTAAACTCTTTATTCACTCACAGTCTGCTCTGATAGCTTTTTCTCACTGTGTACACTGCTGTCTTTCTCTGGACATCACATGCTGTACAGACACCACCATTAAAGCATTTTTCATAGTGTGTGGTTTTGCTTCTCAAGTTCCTTCTGATAGGCCTTTCGAGTGCTGTTGCCAAACGTCATCGCGTAGCTGTCTTGCATGGCTGCAAGGGAACAAGGCTTGAGCTGAGCTCCTGGGCTTCTGTGTGACCAGGGGGAGCATGCAGGTGACACCCAGCGGGGCTTCTCAATTTGGGGGAGCCCTGGGTCATGGGTCTGAGCCTCTGCCTCTGCTTGGGGAGGAACAGCCTCTGTCTAGGAAGTGGGAGGGGCTGCTGAGGCCTTTGGGGACCGGGTTGGGATGGAGTGTGCAGTTCTCAGTGGGACTGGGGACAGTAGTCCAGTGAGGGGTTGGGTAGGAGGGTAGGGTACAAGGCACCCACCTCTCCCTGTGGCAAGCTGGTATGTCAATGGGACCTTGTTCGGGGAAGGAGGAGGAGGAGGCCCTGTAGGGAGCAGTACTCACAGGGGATGAAGCCCATGTAGAAGGGAATCAGGCCCTGGTCTCTGTAGATGGTGCTGTGGGGCCAGTGTGTCCTGGGCAGCCTCTCCCCCAGCAGGCAGGCAGGGTTTCTGGACAGGAACTGAAGAGGGGCAGGTGCTGATGGATGCTGGGCCGTGCCCCGCCACCCCTAAGCAAAAAGGCAGGAGCTGGCCCCCCAGGAAGAAGCCCCCTTCCCCAGGCCTCAAGCTGCCAGGGAGAAGTGGAGACCGACTGTGCACCTGCTTTAAAACTGTAAAGCTGCTATATGGGCAATTGCTGGGGCCTGGATGCAGGCCCTGGATGGTGTTCTCCTACCTGGTTCTTGTCAAATTCATCCATAGCCTGTGTGACTCCATCGAGGTAGTTCATCCCCATCACCCAGGTGAACTGGGGGATAAAGCCAGCATAGCCTGGGGGGGTGGGGTGGGGTCAGTATCCCCAGAAGTCCCCTGGGCAAACCCACCTGCTCCCAGATGTGCCAGGAAGCCCATCAGGCTTTCTTCACCTAATGATGGTGACTATCTTGAGACCACACAGGAATAGGTGGGTAGGGGAGAAGCTGGGCTGGGGAGGCCAGGTCTGTTCCCAGAGCAGGAAGGGGCTGGGGGGCAGCCCTGTTCCTCTCGCTCTTTATCTTGCCTGGGCCCCTGGAGCCCCATGGGGGCCGCACCTGAGATGGCCTTTCTTTGGATCAGGTTGGGGTGGTCCAGCTGGGGCAGCCGCTGAAACCTGCCCACGTCTAGTGTCTCCAGCTGGTGAGGTGGGGGCGGGTATTCATCCCTCCTGCAGTGGTACAGCTGGGAGGGGGAGGTGCAGGTCACTGCCAGCTCCCACCTAGGTGGGGCGAGGCCCAGGCCTGTACATCCTCAGTTACCTGGAGCTGCCCTGGAGTCCTGTGGACAGGGTTGGCACTTTTCCAGGCCTCTTCTCCATATGCTAGTCTCAGGCCCGGGTGTCCCATATCACTGGAATCCCCCTTCCTGCCTGGCGGGCACGGCGGGTAGGGAGGATAGGGCATAAAACCAGTGGGCAGCACAACTTGTCTGGACATGTTCTTTGTTCCTGGTGGCCCCTGGGTGTCCACCTTCTGTGGTGGTAGCTTGCCCAAGATCTCAGAGTTCCTGTAGGGCTTCAGACCTGCACAAACAGGTGGCAGGTAAGCACATGGGTGGGAGGCTGGGCTGTGGGGGGCAGGGCCAGGAAAGGGCAGCTCACCAGTGTAGTGAGGGATGTGGGGCTCAGCCAGGTCCCGACAGGGAACCCAGGGGGGCTTGGACCTGCTGAAGTCCTCAATGAACTTGGGTCTGGAGACAGGGGACAGCACAGAGCAGGGGCTCTTCTGCACACTGGGATCTGTGAGCAGCCGCACTGTGGTGTGTCCATAGGTGCTCCCCACCTGGTAGCGCAGCTGCGGGTAGAAGCCAGCATAGCTGCGGGGAGAGGAGAGGAGGCAAGGGCAGCCCCAGCACAGGGCAGGGCCTTAGGGGCAGGATGCCTGCCCCGTTTGCCTAACACTCAGCTGCTGTGTGATGCAGGGCGCCTGACCGCCACTCACCTGTGAAACAGAGGTGGTGGAAGCCAGACTTCCCCAGGCTCTTAGGGTGAGGTAGCACCTGCCCCTGCTGAGCATGCGCCTGGCCTGGAGGAGAGCTTCACGGCATTAGCGCCATCGATTGTCACCACCCTGTACCTGGCTGTCCTCCACCCTGCACCTGTCTTGCTGACTCCAAGGATGAGGGAGATAGGAGCTCTGCCCCGCAAAAGCAAGCGCAGGGACTGACAGAATTATATGAGGGCTGGGGTTTGAAGGTGAGTGACCCTTTACATGGGGAAGTCCAAAGTCCCTGGTGGGTAAGTGGCCAGTGGTATATCCCTGCTGTGCGGTCACCCAAGGAGGGTGAATTATCTTTTTGGAGACAGGTGGCCTTGAACTTCTGTACTGTAGCAATCCTCCTGCCTCAGCCTCCTGAGTAGCCAAGACTACTGTGCCCTGTTGAATTTTCTTTTCTTTCTCTCCCCTCCCCTGACTTGTCTAGTCTTCTCTTCTCTGCTCCCCTCCCCTCCCCTTTTCTTTCTCTTTTGTGGTACCAGGGAGCAAACCTAAGGCCTTGGCAAGTGTTCTGCCACTGAACTGTCCCCCTGGGCTGAATTGTGGTCTCTCTCCATACTCCTCCTCTTTTTTTTCTGGTATAGGGGATTGATCCTCAGACTGATTTTATTTTTATTATTTTTATTTTGGTGCTAGGGATCGAACTCAGGGCCTTGCACTTGCTAGGCAAGCAGTCTAACCACTGAGCTAAATCCCCAGACTGTATTTTTTGAGATGGGTTTTTACTAAGTAACTAAATTGCCCAAGATAGGCTCAAATTCGCAGTCCTGATTCAGCCTCCCAGAATGCTGGGATTATAGGTGTACACCATCATGCCTGGCTCTGAATTGTCTTCTTTTTAAAAATCGCCTGAACTAGGGGTACAGCTCGGTGGTAGGAGTTTGCCGAGTGTGTTCTAGGCCCTGGGTTCTAGTCCCAGCACCAGGGGAAAGAGAAGAAATCTCACCAAGGCTACCACAGGCTGGTTAGTTAAGAATGGTGAGAGTCTGTCTTGGTGCCAGTAGCCCCAATTTCCTGTGGTTAAAAGAAGGCTGGGAGGGCTGGGGATTTAGCTCAGTGGTAGAGTACTTGCCTGGCAAGCACAAGGCCCCAAGTTCGATCCCCAGCACCACCCGAAAAAAAAAAGGAGTCCAGGAGCATGGTGGTGCACGCCTGTAATCTCAGCACTTGGGAGGCTAAAGCAGAAGGATTACTGAGAGTTCAGGTTCAGCCTTGGCTACATAGTGAGTTCAAGGCCAGCTTGAACTTCATATCAAGCGAGACCCTGTCTCAAAAAAAAAAAAAAAAGAGGCCCAGGTCCACATGTCCTGTCCCTGTCTTAAGTGCCCATATGTGTACCCACATCCCACAATGTGTTTTACTCTTTCTTGAGGGGGACCTAGTGAGGTGGCCTCCCTGGGCTTCTCCAATATGGGAAGCTCTGTGGTGTCTGGCATTTACTCTGCCAGCTGTTCTTCTGGCCCAGTTTCTGCTTCTGATGGACGTGCTGGCCACCTGGTGTGGCACTGGAGCCAGGGTGGAGGCGGTGAGGCCTGGGCTTCTACCATGCTCCAGCTTTCCTGTCTCAGAGCTTTTTAGCCCTTGGGGGACCTCAGTCCCCACTCTCTGGCAACTCTGACCTCCAGTCTCCTCCGCTTTGGCCCTCAGGCTCCTGGGGTCCAGGTGGTTCCCCATCCCTTCACTCAACCACCATCAGGGCTCCCAGCTCTTACCCAGGGATATAGTGAGGTTCTGGCGTGAAGAGGGTGTGTTTTGGAGTAGCTGTCATTGTGCCTCTGCTCCCTTTGTTGGCTGTGTCCCTTCTCCCTATGGGGAGTTCTGTTGCCTGGCAACCATTATGAAGAGGCTCAGCCACCTCTTAACCCTGAGATGTTTCACAGGTGGGACAGTCAGGCCAGGTGGGCCTGGAAGGGAGCCGTGAAAATTGCCTGGATTCTTGCTACCCAAGAGCCCAGGCCCCACATGAGAAGCAGCTGCCCCCCAGGGAGAGGCTCTTGACCCTTGTCCCTCTCCCCTGACAAGGCCTGGGCTTCCCCAGCTGGACAACAGTGTAGCTCTTACCCGGAACAGGGCAGAGGTGTGATCCAAATAAACAGTGAATGTTCAAATATGAATAATTTATTACAGTAGGGACACATTGGGATTAATTCCTATGCCCCATCTCCCCCGGTCCACCACTGAACATACTTTTTTTTCTTTCAAGACAGGATCTCACTATAAGTAGTTTAGGCCGGCCCCAGACTCGGGCTGATCCCCCTGCCTCAGTTTCCTGAGTGCTGGGATTGCAGGCAGGTACCTCTGTGCTTGGCTTCTTGCCACTTTCTGAGGCAGTTCTGGAAGTTCTTTCCTGAGTGTTTTTACAAGGTGTGATCAGAAATTCAGTGAATGCTGCTGCGTGCCATCCAATGGAAAGGCAGCTCATAAAAACAAGATGGTGCCTCCTCATCCCTCTTGTTCCCTGAATCTGGCACTGTGGGGCTTCTTGCTCTTCCTCAAAGTCAAAATGACCATGAAAGAGGCACGTTTTGAATCAATTCAGGTCATCAAGCCAGCTATGACAGTGCAGCTTCAGGAAGGGGTGAGAACAATGGGGTTCAGAGTGAGGAGTGAGGAGCATGTTCCGAGGTTGATTGATGACAATGTGTCTTTTTGTGTGTGTGTGTGTGTGTGTGTGTGTGTGGTGCCGGGGATCAAACTCAGGGCCTTGTGCTTGCAAGGCAAGCACTCTAATCACTGAGCTAAATCCCCAGCCCCTGACAATGTGTCTTTTATATAGTTTTACCTTTTTTTGTTCTGGAGATTGAACCCAGGGCTTCATGCATGAAGAACTCTACCACTGAGCTACACCCTCAGCATGACAATGTGTCTTTTATTGTAATAATTTTTTAAAATTTAAACATTCACTGTATTTTTCAATCACACATCATATTTCCCCTTTTTTATTTTTTATTTTGTGTGTGTGGTTTTTTGGTTTTTTTTTTTTTTTTTTTGGTGTTGGGGATCGAATTCAGGGCCTTGCAAGGCAAGCAGTCTAACCATTGTGCTAAATCCCCAGCCCTCATTTTATTTATGTTTTTAAGGTTTTTCGAAACAGGGTATCACTGTGTAGTTCAGGCTGGCTTTGAACTCACTATGTAGCCCAGGCTGGGCCCAAACTCATGGCTATCCTTTTGCCTCAGCCTCCTAAGTGCTAGGATTACAGACATGCACCACCACGCCCAGTTGTATTTCCCATTTTACTTATTTTTTTTGTTGGGGTTTTTTTTTTATTTCCCTTTTGTGTGTGTGTGTGTGTGTGTGCCAGGGATCGAACTCAGGGGTTTGCGCTTGCTAGGCAAGCACTCCAGCCACTGAGCTAAATCCCTAGCTTATTTCCCATTTTAAACACATCTTTTTGAGAACTTTCTAAACACAAAACTAAAGATATCATAAATTAATAGGTTCCATTCTACATTTTCCAAAAAGTATAAATAATACTGAAAGGCGAAGTACAAACTAGAAAAAAAAGTTCGCCACAAATGTTGCTAGCAGATATGATATCAGCATAAAATGTTCTCATGAAGTAAAAACATGAAAAATGAGCCTCTTGTACTAAAATGCAAATGTAATATGAACGTTCTAAGGGAAAAGAAAGCCAATACATGCATGAAGGTAAGATTGAAAGTGGACCAAATAAATACTAATCAAATGGCCAACAATGGCTGTGGCCACTTTCCAGAGCATGGTATTCCCGTGTGGACCAGGTCTGCATGAGAAACTGTGTCTGCCTCGCTGGGGACCCCGTGCAGTGTCAGTCTCCAGGGTGCCTGGACAAAGACAAGGGCTTCCTTAGCAAAGGGCACAGCGGTTACATCTACAGCCACTGCCAAGTAGGTTTTTAAAGAATACCGTGGAGCGTGGAGGGGCCCTGCAGCATGGGAGTCCTCCAGATCAAACACATTTTCAACCCTCTGTGGCCAGAGCCTTGCGTGCGCAGCAGCACTGGTGCTGGTAGAGAGGGATCTGGGGAAGAAGAGATGTAGAAGGGTGGAGGAGACTCCATGACGGGGAGAACTAAAGCCAAAGTCAGAACCTGGGCAGGCCAGCCATTCAGGGCCGGAGGCCACTCTGCAGAGCCTGGTGCCCAGATAGGCTCTTGCTCCCCCCAGCTCATTAATCTTTTGCAGCTCAGCTGGGCAGCCCAGTTCATCTGTGTGCCTTCTGGTGTTCTTCTGGCCTCTGTTGCCCCAGACAGAGGACGGGGCCTCACAGCCAACCCTTGTGGGGAGCGCAGTTCCAGAGCCGGGCCTGCCCTGTTCTGCTTTCCCCATGCCTGAGTTTCCGGCTGGGCAGTACCTCCAGTTCCTCTTCTTCCAGGCAGCCTTCCTGGGTCCCTCTCCCTCCTCGCCCCCTCCCACCAGGCATCTCAGGACTTGGAAAATACTTAGAGGGTCCTGCTCCCCTCTCCACCCTCGGCCAGGGCCCCAGACCTCCCAAGCCCTGCTAGGGTAGACAAGGAAGGAGGGTGGGGCAGGAGTCCCTGGGCAGGTTAGGGATCCTCTTGACCCAGGCTGACCCAGGAGACCCACTCAGCAGGCTGGGGTAGGGCAGCTGCAGGTGGGGGTCCCTGGGGCAGCCCCTGTGGAGTGGACAATGCTCCTTTCCTAGGGAGCTCTTGGCAACCGAGGGGGGCCGTGACCTGCCATTGAGGTCACAGAGCCCCAGGGTGCCCTCAGGGAAAACAGTGCAACCCTGAGTATGAACTTCGACCAGAAGGCTGTGAAATTCCTGGCCAATTTTTACATCAATGGGGGCAAACACTGGACCCACGGCGGCCCCCTCAGAGAGAAGGGGTAACTTCAGGAGGCATGGGTGGGTGGGCGCAGCCTGGTGTAGGCGACCGGGGGTTGGATGGACGCTCCGGTTTGTCGGCAGGTCCGAGGCTGCCCTGCTGCCCTGGGGCACGGATGAGATGAGGCCCACCAGCAGGAAGGGGACCCCAGTAGGCCGGAGGTCACGTGTGGGCTCCCCTCGGAAGTGCCCACCCGCCCGCACCCGGACCCTACGAAGACTGCGTGAGTGAGGGTCTTGGCTGCAGCCCAAGCCCGTGGCGGGGTGGTGGAACAGCCTAGGGTCGCCGGACCCAGAGCTCGCCCCTTCCCTCAGTGCTGGAGCAGCGCCCCCCGCTCCTGGCGGATCCGGACGTGCCGGGGCCCGCCGAGTACGCTCCCGGCACCTTCGTGCGGGAAAGCTCTCCGCACCCCCACTATAGCATCGGCCGCAGGCGCCCGGGTCCAGGTGTGT
>PVJO010000273.1:72367-269854 GCA_004026905.1 Hystrix cristata | reverse complement strand
TTTTGTAAAAGACACTTAGGAAAGAGGACTTCCAGAACTGCTTCAGAAAATGGCCAGAATCATGGGATAAGTATATTGAAAGCTAGGAAGGGGATTAAAGGCAGTATGTGTTTTACCGTAACAAAAATTTAAATTTAAACTTTCACTGTATGTTTTGATCACCCAGCATGTGACGGCTTACACTGACTTGCCCCAGCGTCCCCCAAGCTTATTTGAGCTTAGGGAAGTCTATGCACATCCTAGTTCTGTGGAACCTGCATTTGAAATGTACAGGGTTTGATAGTCACTGGAATAAGTGATGGGGATGTCACAGGTGGTTAGTGTCCCGACTTTTCTCCCTCTGTAATTTGCTTGTGGCCGGCCCAGCTTGCCCTGGCTTCCCTCTGACTCAGTCCAAAGCCACCAGCTTGTACATGGCTGCCAGCGTCCTCTCCCGTCCTGGGTGTGGACTGACTTCTCCTTCCTTCCTCCTGCCTCACCTTAGTAAAGAGAGATGTGACTCATACAGCAGTGAACAAAGATGAGAGTGACATATTATTCAAATAGAGGTGGATTCTCTGACACAAATGGGTGTTTGGCTTAGACTCTTGTTAGACTCTAAGGAAGGATGAGAGTAAAGATTCTAAAATAGCACTACAGACACAGAAATGGGGGCAGCCCAAGGTTGGGATCACCCACAGAGTCCCAAAAAACTAAATGGCGCCGTCCTGTCAGCCCAGTGCTGTCCCTCAGGATGGCAGGGAGCCCCCAAACCTTTGCACTCTAGGCTTGAGCATTTTTAGGGACTTACCCCCTTCCACCCCTTCTCCTCAGAGCTCTCAGCTTGGGGAACCCAGGAATCCTTTAGAAGAGAGGGAAGTTCTAGGGCCAGCCCAGGCCCCACCCTGGAGGCTCCGTGCAAGTCCTCAGCTCTCCCCTGAAAGAGATATGCACGGGATGTGGGGAGTTTTGATGTCCTCCACTGTGATGTGATGGTCTTCTGTGGTCTGAATGTGTCCCCTCAAAATCCCATGTTGGGAACAATCCCTGGCGCAGCAGTGTTGGGCCATATTGAAATCAGGAGGGCTCCACCTCCCGAATGGCATAATGCCATCGTGACAGGGCTTCATGGAGGAGTTCGCTTCCCCTGCCTTTCTCCTTTTCACCTTTCTATTCCTTTCACTCCCAGGAAGACGCTCTCTGAAGGAAGCAGCAGCAGGGCGCCATCTTGGAAGTGAAGACTGGGCTCTCACCAGACACAGAAACTGCTGGCATCTTGATGTTGAACAGCCTCCAGAAATGTGAGAAAATAACATTTGTTTTTTTATAAAGTACTCAGGCTTGGGTATTTTGTTACAGCAACACAAATGGACTAGGACACCTTCCATTACAATGGCACATGGACCTTCCATGGTTGGGTTTCCTGAGGAAAGGAGGAATGTTTTGTGGTACTCTATCTATGTGTGAACCATCCGGTAACCACCTGGGGTCAGGACTCTAGGAGGGAGGCTTTTCTCCTCCCAACTCCTCTGGATTCCTCAGTAACTTGGACCTTGGGCCAACTTCCGGTGGAGTCTATAGTAAAGTGTAAGTTGGAATATGTGTATCTATTCCAACTTAGGTGTAGGCTGGGGATCCTGTTTCTACCATTTTGTTTCCATGACAACTTCTGCTGACTACCGTATGCCGAGCACTGTGCTTGGTTCTGGCCGTACAAAGACCAGTAAAACACAAACTCTTGCCAAAGTTCAGACTCGAATTCTCAAACTCAAAGTTCTGTGGCTGGAAGCTGGCCTGAAGTCAGGGGTGGGGGCAGGGCTAGGGTTAGCAGACGTTTTTTAGGATGAAATAAGGTGTTCTTTTAAAAATTGTTTTGCAATGGGGAGTGACCTTCCTGGGCACTGGAGCTTCCCTTTCGGGTAATGAGAATGCTCAATCACTTGAGAGAGGTAGTGGTTGTGCAACATCAATGTACTAAGTGCCATTGAAGTGCACATGTTAAAATGATTAAGTTTGTGATGTGTGAGTTGTGCCTGAAAAAGATTGCTTTGGTAGTTAAAAATCTAAAGGGCATCATCTCCAGAAGTCACTGTCTGCGTGGGCCTGAGGACCAGGGCTGTGTGCACAGACAGCTGGGAGATATGAAGTTCACTAAGACGCCTGTCCAAGGCCACTGCCCGCTGGGGAGATGGAGGGAGGGACCAGGCAGGTGGATTCCCCCGAAGCCTGGGGATGGCTGTACTGCAGGTAACGCACCATTCACCTTTGCAGTGTGCAGTGCTAGTTGCTACCTGAGAAGCCAGGCCGGGACATCAGGCAAGCCAATCATGACCAGGACTCAGGTGGATGCCTCCAAGCTGCAATGGGTGCCGCATTTCACGGTCACCTGACTGGAAGAACCACCCTTAATAATGTTCTTCTGCAAATTGGATACGAGTTGCCACCTGAGGAGGCTGATGCAATTGACTGGGCAGCATTATTCCTTTCTGCTGAGATGAGTTTCTTAACAAATTAGTTTGGGGGTGCTATGTCCTTCCGTTTGTGAGCTGGGCTTTCCCTTTAGCTGCTCAATGTTCTTTCCTGTGTTGCACTGATCTGTCGGAGTTTCCTTAGAAAGCACAGCTTGTTCTTTCCCTGCAGTCCCCACTGTGCTGAGCGCAGGCCCGTCTCGTTTGGCCTCTCTCGGCCTGCATTTGGTGGAGGGGGAAGTCTTGGGTGGGGTTAGAATGGCCCGAAGTAACCCAGATTTTGGCCTTCATTCATTCCCTCCTGGAGGCGGTTCCTACTTTAATCTGCCAGACTTCGTGAATTTTCATCAGGCGCTGGAAATTTTTCTCCCTCCCGACTTGGGCGATGGTGTTTCTCTTGCAAAATTAAGTGCATTAGTAAAGCAAAACAGAAGGGAAGCCAAGAGGTTGTGGTCTCTGCAGTCCTGTGCGAGTGGTTGTCTGCTTTCTCCAGGATCATCTTGCTACAAGGAAGAAACCCTGTCTTAGCCGTAACCTTGCATGCACGCATTCTTAGGCAACTCTGGTCACAACTGATTTTGAAGAGAGTCTTCTGCCTTGGAAGAGAAAGCAATCAGCGGGGGGCTTGATTCTTTCCTGTTCATTCAGAGTCTATTGAAGGTGAGGCCCTAGTGGGCTCTGGGGACAGCGTCTTGGACCCCCTAAATGTTCCCAGCTGGTTCTCTGTGCACCAGGCCATGCACCCTGGTTCCAGGCTGCTTTTGCACAGAAAGGGGTAAATGTGTGCCCAGTGATCTTGGGTAGTCCTGCATTCTTCTTTCTGGGGCCCCAAAGCCTTTTGCCCCTGATTCACAAAGTTTACATTTTAAGCTGACCGTGAGTGCGCGTGGGCTGAGATGGATGGATCTGAAGTTGAGATGTGTTTTTTACGGTAGGTGCTGCAGGTAGAGGCGGGAAGACTCGGTATCGGTGTGAGGATCGGGGTGAGGACAGCCAGGCCCTGTGCCCGGCCAGCCGTCTCCAAAGCCTGGGAGGAAGGATGGGTTCTAGGACAGTGACTTGGGGGGCTTTCTAGGGCTGTGTCTGTTCCATGTTCACATCATGCTCTCTTTTAACAATGAGGCTGCTCACACAGAGAGGGGTAACTGCCGCGGCCCGTGGAGACAGGCGGCCCTGGGGGTACCTCCATGCCCATTTGGTGTGCCGTGCTCCCTGGGGCTGATTTGGTAACAGCTCATAGATTATAAGCGGCCCGTGCTTCCTGTCCCGATGGTTTGCCTGCAGCCATGCTGTTTGAATTGCACACACTTGGGATGTGGGCCTTTTAAAATCACATTTCTCCTGCTTCTGCATCCCTCCCCTGGGGCCCATCGGCACTGCCTGTGTGCCTTCTTAGCGTCCCACCGAATCACTCTCGTCTTTCAGGTCTCCAGTAAAAATTTGTTTGATCTCTCAAAAGTCACTTGATTGAATTCTCGATAGAGGCACATATACAGACGTCATCACGTCTGCTCTTTTTAAAGGAAACGTGGCAACCTGTGCCCTTCTCTCGAGTCGCCTGGCCCAAGGAACTCGACATCTGCAAGTGAGGTGCCCAGAAAAGCTCATGGCTTATCTGGTCTGCCGGACTCTTGGCTTATATCATCAGCACAGAGACATGGGTGCTTCCGGCCTTCACCCTAACATTTCTATATGTGCACGTTTCCCTGAGCCCTGAGGGATGTTCTCTGAATACACTCTCAGCTGGACCATATTGACCGGGATGCTGCTGTTTAAAGCACAACAAGGTGTAATGGATAATGAGCTGACGTGTTCTCCTTCCACCACCAAAGTTGTCCTTTAACGTCTTATGTGCAAACCCAAATGGGGCAGGCAATGCTCTTTAACCTGTGGGTTCCTCCTTGGGTGGGCTGAAGGCTACGGTTTTCTGGAATAAATGAATAACTTCTGCTAGAGAGACTCCTGAGCAGTCACCGGAGGAGGGGAGAGGAAGCTAGTCCATTTCACACTCTTCCAGACCCACTCTGTCCGGAGGGCAGCTGCCAGCCACCAGAGCCTGCTAGTGTCTGAGATGGGCCTGGCCCAACCTGAGATGTGCATCAGTGTAAACTACCCAAGGGACTTTAGACCTGTGATGGGCTGGTGTGTAGCTCAGTGCTTGCCTAGCAGGTGCAAGGCCCTGGATTTGATCCCCAATACTGCAAAGAAAAAAAGGTCTACGCCCAATGGAGTATAATTCAGTCATAAAAAAGAAATTTTCTCATTTGCAGAAAAATGGACGAATCTGGAGATCATTGTTTTGATCAAAATAAGCCAGACTCAGGAAGACAAATATTGCATGTTCTTCCTAATACGTGTAATCTAAAAAAGATGCCGAGAAAGTAGAAGTGAGATTATTATTAAACAGGAAAGGCAGAAGTGGGAGAAAAATGATGTGTAAGGGCAGGTAATAGGAGGCAGGAATATGATCAAAACACATTATGCACATTGAATGTTCCCCCCGCCAAACATGTGAAATTAAGGGAGAGGGTGGGGTGAGGTTGGGGGCAATAGGGGAAATGTTTAAAGTATGTTATGTCCATGTATGCATGTTATGTTCCAATATATACTAACAAAAACCAGGGGGCAAGAGGTGTAGTGAGAAAAATAGTAACGTAAAACATACCACTAATGGTTTTTGTATTGATTTCATGTTGGAATAATAATGTCCTGGATATATGGAGGCAAATAACAGGTCACCACGTGAATTCACCCATTCGGCCTTCACGTTTAGATGTGCACACTAGAGAATTTGGTCTCCTGCATGGGGATGGCATCCTGTTTCCGTCTGGAGGGCTGTTACAGAGCACCCAGGCCTCAGCTGTGCACACTCCTCGCACACCCGAGCTGGGACCGGCAGGGAGGGGCCCGCAGCCCCCCGTCAGCTCCCTGGGAAGGAAGGGGCCCCTGCTGGGAGGATTTACTTTCCACGCAGAAGGGCCTTACCAGGGCCTCGGAAACCGGGGAAACATTTCATAAGGCTTCAGAACTTAGCGAGAGTAATTGAAAAGGGCTGGGGGCTGCTGACACGTGTGAGTAAACATTTTCCTTCTTCGTTTGGAAGCTGTGACCATTGTAGCCAGCTGGCTCACTTTTTCATTTTTTTCAAGTGCTAAGCAAGCGCGTGCCAGCTTTGCGCACGCCGCCAAGAGCCCGCTTGATGCCTGGTGGAGAAGCTAGACGCTGATCGTGTCTCACGCTTGCTGGTGCTCAGCACGACGTGGGGAAGTGGCTCTTGGAAAAGTGGATACTTGCAAATGGGAAAGGAAAATGGAGAGAAGGCTGTGTATTTTTTTGGCTTTGGTAAATGTAAGTTTTATTCCTTTATTTTAAAGTTGTAGTCTATTAAAATTCTTCAGGTTTAAAAAAATGATTATCAAATGTTAGGGTCCAGCACTGAAGGGGTAAATCACAGCTCCAGGTTTGAAGCACCAGCAGTGACATTTCTGGTTGCTCTGCTCTCTCCTGCCCAGTCGATGTTTCACATGGTTTGTGGAGGATGCTTGCTGGGGCGACCATAAAAATTTGCTCAAGAAAGTGTGAAGACTGTGATGAGTATCCTTACTAACCAGGAGCTCTTCTCTCGTTCTCCTAACCTGGGAGGCTTGAGACCATGAACTTGGTTTGAATGTGTACCTTTTGGTTAGAAATTTCGCCTGATCTACTGGTAGACCTCACTGCCACGAAGTATGACATGACTGTGGTTACCGTCCCATCACTATGAAAAACACCCAAGATGAATCTACTCAAAAGAGAGGAAAGGTTTATTTTGGCTCACGGTTCTGGAGGAGTCTGTCTATGACTGATTGGCCTGTTGCTTTGGGCCAGTGGCAGCCCAGAACATGGTGGAAGTGGCTGGTGGAGGAGGTCTGCTCACCTTGTGGCCAGGAGTGAAAGAGAGAAATAGGAAGGGCTGAACTCCCCAGATCCCCACAGCCCCAGAGAAGGGCACACCCCCAGTGATCTAAAACCTCCTGTTAAGGCCCACCTCCTAAAGGGTCCATCATCTCCTAATAGCACCAAGCTGGGGACCAGGCCTTTAACACATGAGCATTTGGAGGCCACCCCAGATCCAAACTGTAGTCGACTGACAGCCTATAAACATGTCGGTTGCTGTCTCTAGGCCTCTGACAATCTTCTGTCTCAGTGACTTTCCTTAATTTTCTCTCCTGCCTGCAGGAGGAGGCATTTTGTGTCCCTTGGAGTTTGTCCTTAGCCTGTTCCTCATCACTCACTCCTTCTTTGTGGGAGGTCACCTGTATTTGAAACTCCTATGTGTAAATAACTCCCACCCTTAACTCTTCAGCTCAGCTCTTTGCCTCAGTTTCTTCACTGCCATATCAACCTCCTTGCCAGGCATCTCCTCCTGGATTCCCTGAGGGAGCCCCCAAGTGAACATTTCAAGGTGGCACTCATACTCCCAGGCTGTCTGTGCTGGGTGTCCCTCACCTGCCCTTCCGCACCCTCTTGGCTCTCTGGGCCCCACAAGCATGGACTTTGTGGATGTACCTGGCCTCTCATGTTCTCTGGCTTCCTGTTGAGTTTGGCTCATGGGAGGCCCTGGTAGGAGATCCAAAAGCGGGAGGTGAATGCAGCCTTCAGTCAGGCTTGGGCTGAACTGAAAAGGGCTGAGTTCTTCCTCGTACAACCATGGTCCCATCTGGCAGCCCTGTCCTGCAATCTTTTTGCTCCTGTGTCCCTTGAAGCTCAAGCTCGTGATGGCTCCAGCAGTTGCTGGCCCTGGTGCCTCTCCATCTCTTGTTGCTTTCCGCTGGCCTTGCCCACACCTCCACAGGTGTGGTCCCTTTTCTGACCATCCTCTATTCCCCACTACGGGGATCCACATGTGTCTGCGGGACCTAGCGTCAGACCTCTCTGGGGTCCCTCCCTCTGCACACCTCTGTTGGTGGCAGCAGCACCAACACAGAACCTCCTCCTGTCAGAAGCAAGAAGCATCTTTGCTTCCCTACTCTTTACCCTACTGCTAACAGACACCAACTTCTGTGGCTTCTTTTTCCTAAAAGGCTCCCCCCAGATCCCTTTCACTCTTCACGGCACCAGAACTATTCAAGCTCAAGAGATTATTGGAATCCACTGTATTAGTCCACCTTGTTACTGTAGTGAAATGCCTGAGTCTGAGCACTGCACAAAGCAAAGGCGTTTACTTGGCTCACAGTTCTGAGACGCAGGGGCCTGGCGCCAGCATTGCCCGGCTCTGGTGAGGACCTCAGAGCAAATAGCATCATGGTGGAAGTGTGCACAAGAGGAAGATATCAAATGGCAAGACAGGAAGCTGTAGCACGGAGAGGAGCTTGGCTCACCCTCATAACAACTGTCCGGGAGGAACTAAGGAGAGTTGCTCAAGAAGGACAATAACTCTAAGGTTGCTGTAGCAAGGGAGTCAGCCATTATCACTGTTGACAAAAACTCACATGTTGGGGGAAGGGAAGCTGTTGGGTGTCCCCTGCTGGAAGCCGTAGCCATGGAGAAGCTGCAGGTGGGCTTACTGTGTTAGCATCCTGTGTGATTGGTTGGGGGACTATTTACCTTCCTCCCATTGGTCCTAAGTTGAAAGGAGTGACGAATACTAGGGAAGCTGTCGTTTATCAATCCTGTCCTGGTCTGGTTGGATCAATTGTTATAGAAGTTATTGTTTGGCTTTCTGCATTGTCACTAGAGATGACAATCTGGTTTCTTCCCAATCTGACTTATAGCAGGTTGGCTTCCTGGGTGATCTGCCGCAGCTGAACAGTTGGTGTCCAGGGAAGGAAGCTGCAGGCTGTGGGTCCCAGTTCTATTTTTGTTTACCATCTGGCCATGGTCCATTCTCTCATTCAGGGTCATTGTCAGCTTTTAATAAAACACAACAGAGTGTGTTGGCTGTTCTCAATAATGAAAATAATGCATCCTCATGTTGAAAATGTTGAGCAATATGGGCAAATAGAAAAGAAGAAATTGCCCCAGACCCTCCTGCCACAGGCCACCCCTGTGAGCATTTTAATGAACATCTTTCCAGGTATCTCTGTGAATCAACTTCATGGCTTCTTCTCAAATTTTATCTGGATCACTGCAGTCATCTCCAGACCTGCTTCCCGCCCCAGACCTAGCCACATCCTCTTGCTATGCAAGAAACTTCCGCCGGGCCCTCTCCAGTTCAGATCCCATCCCCTTTCTGCCTGCTTTACACAGTTCGTTGGCTGCATTTGTAAGATCCGGGCTTCTCATAAGGCTGCCCAAGCCTGGAGACGGGGCCCTGATGCTCTCGCCATCAAATCCTCCATCTCTTTTCTAGACTCTGAGAAGTCAGGGTGTCCAAAGGACGTCACATGTGTGCTTGCCCACAGGTCACCTCCATCGTTTCTCCACCTCCTCATCCCCACCACTTCCCTATAGGTCCTGGGACTCAGCCCAGTCTTTGCATCTCCAGGAAGCCCACCCAGGAAACTCTCAGGACCCCAAGGTGGTCGACTTCCATCCTTATCACCCTGTGCCTGTCTCAAGGACAGCTTTCCATGCATCGCGGACAGTGATTTGTGTCCATGTCTCTCTGCCTTGGACTATGTCATACTTATTTTCTCCACGGCCCTGTGTCTGGAATGGATGAGTTGGTGGATGGATGAAATTATGAGAGTGTGTGTGTGTGTGTGTGTGTGTGTGTGTGTGTGTGTGAGAGAGAGAGAGAGAGAGAGAGAGAGATATGTATATCTGTAGCTGGACTGATCTTGTGTGAGGTAGCCTGCTATGGCTTAGGAGCCTGCTATGGCTGGAATGTTTTCCCTTCCCCCACTCAGGTTGAAATCCGATTGCTCTTGTGACATGTTGGGCAGTGGAGCCTTTGAGAAGGATGGGATATGAGGAAATTAGTACGGTTGTCTCGGAAATGGGTTCCTTATAAAAGGATGAGTTTGCCCCTCTTCTCGCTCTTTGCCCTTCTGCCAGGGAATTTGCCAGAGGTCAGTCCCTCTGTCTTGGACTTCCAAACTTCCAGAACTGTGACAAATAAATATATATATTCTTGTATGGACACTCCTTGCTTAACGACTGAGTTCTGGTCCTGCAGCTAGGTCATCAATTGAATTGGTCGATAAGGGAGGAGTTGTGTACAGTATGTACATTACAATGCTCAGAACAAAGAAAAAGGAGACTCCAGCTTGATGACTTTGCTTTTATTAGCATAACTCTCACATGTAGTACTGTAATGTGTAACAACACGAAGCTATAGTACTGTACTATACAGCACAATTGGCAAAAATTACAGTACTGTGGAAACAAGATGTGTTGTATGAAAAAAGACATTGAGGCTCTATAAACAAAATATATAGAACAGTACCAAATAAGAAAGATAGGTCATAGGTCTGAGCAGCGGTCGTAAGTCTGAATGGAGCAATATCGAGAAATATCTGTTAACGACACAGTGTGTAGTGCAGCAGCACAAAACACTAAGAGAGCTCTGAATAGAAAATGCAAACTCTTACTTTCTGTCGGGTAGTCCCATAAGCCATTAAAAAACTCAATTATGACTTCTCAGAAAGCCCATAAATACTTCCATACACTTTGCATCCATTCTCATTCTCCTTGTCTATAAACCTACACAGATTTTTGTGGTGAGTAAAAGGTTATATTAATGAAAATGCTTTGAACTTTTGGTAGGAAAATTCGCTTCTCTCCCAGTCAATAAGGGAGCCACAGTATTCCATGAATAATGGACAGGATAGATGTCTATTTTTTCCAGGTGAGGGAATTTAAGGGATGACTGGAAAGCAATGCAGGCGATCTGGAATGCATGGGAAACAGAATCAGAGATTCAGAGAGAAGATAGCTCGGTTGAGGTGTGAGATTCGGCTGGGATTTTACGTCCCCCTGCGGGGAGGGGCGGGGCAATGAAGGTGGTGGGCAGGACCCCTGTCCCACAGCCATTCCCCCAGGCCGTCCAGTCACAAGACGGCTTTAAGTGAGAGAAGCAGAGGTCGTGTGATTGCTGAACAAGGCCCAGTAAGAAGCAACTGGAGCTTAGCAGGCCTGGTGACTTGTCTCTTGGGCAATGTTTTGCAAATTTAGTAGGCTGGAAGTTCAAGGTCAAGATGCTGGTTGGTTCAGCTCCTGGAAAGGGCTTCCTTTTTGGCAGGCAGGCGACCACCTTGGATCTGTGTCTCATGCGGCCAATAGAGAAAGGATCAGCACACTGTGGTCTCTTTTATAAGGCTCCTGATCCCATCTCTAGGGTTCCACCCTCGTGACCTAATCACCACTCAGATACCCACCTCGAACTACCATTCCATTGGGGGTAGGGCTTCAGCATACGAATTTTGGGGGGCACAAATCAGTGTCTGGAATATGAGGTTGGAAAGATGGTGGGGTGATTGTCTAGGGTGGTGTGAGAAAGCAAGAGTGTGGTATCAGGTGGAGAATCTGAGGCTTGGGAATGTTCCAGACCAGGGATCAGTATAACAAACACAAGGGTGCAAGGGAGCCACTGCCTTTGCTCTGTCCAGCTGCCCAGCAGCCTGGGGGTACTTCTGGTGTGTCCCCTAGGAGAGGGTGCTTACTAAGTGGATTCTGTGTAACTCCATCTTCTCTAAAAGGCTGGGAGAAGATGTCTCTCATCAGCTCTGGGAAGAGGTGGGATACAGGAGGTTCTGGAAAATTCCATAACTTGCCCAGGGCGCCTGAGCTCCAAAGCCTGTATTTCCAGGATACTTGCTCTATTTTCGAACCCCCCTCAGATTAAACCTTGGAAAAGCAAAAGGGAGCACTAGATCGCTATGATTCTAAAGCCAGTGCTAAGACAGTGTTTGCCATATAACAGGAGCTCAAGAAACATTTCTGGAATTGATGACCAATTTCCTTTCCCTTAAAACTAACCACTTAGAATGATAAAGGGACCTGGGAATGGGGGAGATGGAAGGGAGAGGTAAAAAGGGCCAAGATGTGCTATGTAAATGTACCCATATCCCATGATGAATCTCTTCATACTCCAATAAAAGATTTTAAAAAGAAAAAAAATCTTTAAAAAGTTGATGGATAGTCTATAAATTTTAGATGTTCCCCAGATCATCTTTTATTTTCTTTGATTGCTGGGTGACTTTTAAAAAAAATTACTATCACTATGTCCAAATAGATTCCGAGCAGAGGTTTGCAGGGTTCCAAGTCTAGATCTTGTTGGCTATTGGCGTTGGTGGTTCAGTCCTATATTCTTCTGTATTTTTGCTGACTCTTGGAGCCTTGCCTGGTAGAATTTGATTCTCTGCTCGCTCATGTGTTTGTAAGGTGTGAAATCCGTGGAACATTTAGATGTTTGTGCAGAGCAATGTGTAAGCTCCAAGGAAGCTTAGCTTTCAGAAGTGTGGACTGTGGTCCTGGATCCACAGATAAGAGGAAGAGGAAGTGAATGAAACAGAGGAAAAGATGGAGTGTTAGTGCAGATCAAAAAGGGCACCAGCAGGAAAGATAACTGAGAAATAGTCTTTCATCCTTCCTGAGAGGGACAATCTTTTTCTGTCTTCCCTGGAGAGGATCAGAAGGGATTTGTGTCTTGAGATGAGAGTCTTTAAAAGTCTTCTGTCTTCCAAAGCATGGGCTATAGAAAGCTAGGACCTGGGTGGTTCTAAATGGGTAGAGCTATGGGATTTAATTGGGAAAGGCTGGCAGAGGTCTTATAAGGGAAGAGGAAAGGACCCCCAAGACCTGTAGAAGGGAGATTGGTGTGCAGTGATGAGGGGCTGATCTTGCTTCCAATTACACAGGGAAATGGCAGTGTTCCAGCATGGTAGGTGGAATGACCGCAAAGATGCCATGTCCTAATCCCTGGGACCTGCGAATGTGTGATGCTGTGCTAAGGGGAATTGAAATTGCAAACGGAATTAAGGTTTCTAATGAGGAAGATTAGCTTGGATCATCCAGTGGCCTAATGTCATCACAAGAGTGCTTACCAACAGAAGGTAGAGGAAGAAAAGGGGGGGAGAGAAAGATGGTAGTGTGAGAAGGACCAGTCCCGCATCGCTGGTTTTGAGGAGAGAGAAGGAGGCCATGAGTTAGGGAATATGGGACGCCTCTGGAAGATGAGACAGACAAGGAAACAGATTCCCTAGCACCTGCACAGGGACCACAGTCCTGCTGAAAACTTGATTTTAGCCCAGCAGGACCCTGTGTTAGACTTTGAGCCCACAGAACTGTCAGATAATAAATTTGCTTTAAGCCACCAAGTCTACAGTAGTTTGTTCCATCAGCACTAGGGTTCCTGGAGACCAGGTCACAAGGGCTGAGACCCTGGGAACACAGTGGAAATCTGCATGGCTTTCCTGGGTGTAGAAGAGTCAAATTCAGCCACACATAGTCCCGTGTCTTCAAATTGCAAATGCAGATTTAGGAAGCAAAACCGAGACCAGAAACACTTCCATGTGTTTTATGGACTATGCAAGCCTCTTGGGCCGTTTCTGCAGCCTCAGGGAGGGACGGTGCACCTCAGCTCTGACTGGTACAGACAGCCCCGACCCCGGCAGAGGCGTGTAGGGAAATGAAGGGCTGTGATGCACTTCACACTGAGGGTGGGGAACAGATTCCCAGACGCTGTGATGGTGCAGAACTGCTCTTGTCAGAGCACGCTCAGCAAAGAGCCGAGTTGTCAGTCGTGTTTTGGACAAGGGTGGGAGAGTCCTAGATGGGAGGAGAGAAGACTTTCAGAAATAGATGTCAGGAATCCATTGCTGGGAATCTCAACAATATTTTTGTTGTTTTTAAAAAAAAATTTTGAGACAAGGTCTCACTATGTCACTAAGTTGCCCGGGCAGGGCTCAAACTTGCAATCCTCTTGCCTCAGCCTCCCAGAGTGCTGGGATTATGTGCATGCACCACCATGCGTGGCTCAACAGTATTTTACATTCACTCAGAGACTGGTTTTGTGCCGGTGGGAACGCGATAGAAAACAGGCATGTTCAGAATGAAAAGGGCCAGATTTCAGCAGAAAACTTCAAGGAGCCGGGTTCGTCCAGCAGGAGCTGGGTCGTCTCTCTTCCTGAAGGCTCCCAATCCCCAGCAAGCTTTGCTGAGGTTTGACAGCTGCCCCAGGGACCCTGCAGTTTAATATATTTTTTTGTTCACTTGACACAAATTGACACTTGGCTCTGTAGCACAGAGGGCAAACTCAGCCGGGCTGAGCTCTACTGATCCAGGAGCCCGCGACAGCAGGGAAGGAGAGGGGTGAAACCCCAGGGGAAACACAAGGCAGGCTTTGCATCGTGTTGCTTTAATATGTGAGGGGAAAGGACGCTTGTTCAGTGACTGTGCTTCCGACCTGGCCTGACACCCTAGTTATTGATCCTTGTAGCCAGGGACTAGTGTTTCAAAACAACTTATGTAACTCTCCTCTTCTGCTTTGAAAATCTTCCTCTTGCCTCAATTCCCTTAAATATGCACATGGTTTACTATGCCACCTGCATTTCACTGCCGAGCTCCTCCCGACTATGCACTCCTTCTCTGGAGACTCTCTCTGCTTGCTATTTTAGGTCGACATAGCAAGCCTACTAGCTTGCTGCAAGGATGTTATCTATTGGGGCAGCATGGGACAAAAGGCAAGCCTCTGCCTTTGGAGACACCGTGGCAGAGTGTTTGATATTTGTCAAAGGGCAATAACTACCTGCCTTACGTCTCTGCCAGGAGAGCTCAGACCTAGTGCAAAATGGTGACCAGGAAAACAGTATGGCAGGAGAGGCAAGAGCCTGGCTAGAAAGTCAAGGATATGAGCCTTATCTGCAGGGGAAAATATTTGTATTTGCCTACCTAAAAAAATGCTGGTTTCTTTTTTTAGTAGTAGGGCATAAAGCCCTCCTTTATGCTTTATTAGGAACTAAAATTTGAAGGCTGTCTAAAGCTGCTATATTTATGCACACTCAAAAAAAGTCCTTGTTATATGCTGACAAAATTTACAAACACTAATAAAGCCTCTGAAACATGACTCCTGATTATGTTTGGATTTTACGGGAGCCTTTTGTAGAAGCCAGTGAATGAGGCGCGAGAGAGGATTTTGAGCACCTGTCACGAGAATCTGTTTTGGAGGGTCCTGTGTGAGCAAGTCCAAGCAAAGGCAAGAAAGTTACACACAGAGAGAAGGAGTAACCTTTGCCTTTAGTCTCCTGGGAATCTGCTAATTGTCTGATCTCTCATCGGAATTCTTTGCATGGGAAATACCTGTCCACAGAGCTGTAGGGTTTGCTGTCCGTTATTAGCCAAACATGGAAAGTGCGACTAGCTGAATTGCTAAGGGGCTCAGCTGGGCTTGTTATCATCTCTTGCATGGCGATGTGGGCCAGGCGGGACGGGGAGGCACACTGTTATGCTGTGCCTGTTTGTGCTGACACCTCAGAGCGCCTGGGGAGTGAGGAGCAGGAGCAGGGTGGGATGTTCCTGTGTTTGAAGTGAGTTCGCACATGCTGAGTGCGGTGACAAGCAAGAGAAGTGTCTTTGCTTAGCAGACCCTGCAGACTGGGGGTTGGAGGGAGTCCAGCTGTCGCGGACGCTCTCACTCTGGGCTGGGCTGCCCTCCAAATGTAGCGTGAGGGGATCACAGGAGCGTCCTGACCAAAAGCAATCCAGGCAGTGTGCGCTGAGTTTAAAAGTGTGGTTATGGCACCTTTGAAAAATGCTTCCTCCTGAATCCTTGCCAGAAGGGAGGGAGGTGAGGAAAAATGATGCTTGCATCACACAGCGAGGCGTTGTAAGCTCGCTGGCTTGGTCATGAGCCCTCTGAGGACAGGGAGCATGTCTTCCTGACCTTTATATCCTCAGCATCTAGCACCGTGCTTGACATAGTTTAATTCTTCAGTGCACTCCTGGTAAAGGAATGAATCAGGGTAGGGAGGCACTTCCGTTGTGGGAATGGGCTGCACTAAGTTCAAAGAATGCACCGGGGAAAGTCAGAGAATGGCTGGCGGTGGGAAGGCACCAGGATGGGCAGTGATCTTGTGCTTTTGCAGACTGAAGAGCTTCAGTGACTGCTGAAAGCGATGCTGCTTACACAAGAGCCCTCCAGGGTGCTCGGGCCTGTGGTGCACCCAGCGGGAGGGCAGAAGGGCTCCAAGAGAAGGCAGTGGGCAGAACTCTGAGGGACGAGGAAAAGGAGACAAAGCCGGAGCACTGTGGGCAGGTGGAAGAATGGAGACCGAGATGCTGGGCCCCCAGCATGGGGGGCACCCTGCTGTTGGGCATCCAGAGCTGCCTCGGTGCCACCGTAAGTCAGTGTGCTTATGATCCTAATGACAATGAAGATTTAGTTCCCAGGAAATTTGGACGTGTGGCCACAGGCACTTTTACAAAGACCCAAGACCAGACATGGCCCGCGGGGCTTCCTGCGACCTCCAAAAACTCCATTCCCAGCTTCCCTGCTCGGGGCCCCAGAGCCAGGCTGGTTTTTACAGTGTGGCCCCAAGAGCTGTGACTGCAGGATTCTGTGTGCTGCAAGGACCTGAGGGCCTGTAGGAAAGCAGAAGGTTCTGCTCTGTCCCAGAAGGAATTCATGCTCAAGTTGGGAATCCAGCACAGGTGCCCAGAATGGCAATATATGAGGTGAGATTGAAAAATGGGGTAAATATTGAAATTAAAAATACTCCCTTTCACTTCAAACACACTTACCCCATCATTCTTGCCTCTTTTGGAAGCAGTTCTGAGAATTCTCTTTTGTGAGTGTTTTTAGTTCCATGGTGGTGGCTGCCTCAATGTCCTGAGTCAATTCAAAACGTTTCCCTTTCAAGGTCATTTTGACTTTGGGGAAGAGCCAGAGGTTGCATGGTGCCACATCCAGTGAAAAAAGTGGATGAGGACACAGTGTCATGTTTTTATGAGCCTGCCTTTCTGTTGATGGCACTTGGCAGGAGCATTCACCTTATTTTTGATCATACCTTGTAAAGACACTCATGAGGGGGACTTCCAGAACTGCTTTGGAAAATTGCCAGAATAATGGGATAAGTATGTTCAAAGCGAGGGGGAGGATTTTGAGGGTGATTCGTGGCAATATGTCTTCTAAGGTAATAAATTTTAAAAATTTAAAATTCACCATATACTTCGATCATAGTGCATGGGTTAAATTGTGAAAGCGAGAGGAGAGAGAAAGGCTTCCAGAAACCAGAAGGTGAAGAGAGCAGCGTGGCTGGACAGGGAGCGTGGGGAGGGCTCCGAGGAGGAGAAGCCCGAGCTGGGGGCTGAGCGCTGGTGTGGACGAGCTGCCGCGTGGGAAGGTGCGTGTGAGGATGCAGGCTGCTGTAGGTGTAGCCGGCGTGAGGAAGGCAGCCTGCGCCCCTGAGGTCTGTGGCTTCCCTGATGCCCAGAGGTGGCACTGAACTTTCCGAGCCACCTGAGTGAGCAGTCAGGGCACAGATGGCATTTCCTGGCGTGGAGGACAGCTGTGATCTGCTCCCTAGTGCCCCGTGCTCGGAACATTTGAGGGCGCATCCGCAGCTCTTCCTGGGAACCACAGATCTCCCGTGAAGATCCACTCTGATGTGTCAAACTTCAGCCAGGTGTAAATTGCAAAGGGTGACAGTGTGCTGTGACACTGCCAAGACACGTCCCACCCATAAACCAATAGGCTAAATCTGGTGGGGGAAAGCCAGGAGGCTGCAAATCAGTCCCAATTCTGGGCCAGGCCTGCTCCAGAGCCTCACAGGGCCGCGGGAGGGATGGCGATGGACAAGGCTCAAGAAGAATGTTTGGGGGCTCTCTCTTCCCCCTTTCCCTTCTCCTCATCATTTGCATTAGCTGTAGAAGACGTCACTGCCACTGGGGCGGGTTTTATAGATGAGGCTCTGCAGAGTGAGACCGCCCCACACAGACCCCTGGGGCCTCCTGGGAGTACCTGAGTTCGACTCCGTCCTCACCCTTCTCTGCCCTGAGCATCAGACCCACCCGCATCCTAAGGGATGCTCTCATCCTCCCTTTCTGGGTTTCCTCCAGGCCCCTGAGCATGTTCTGAAAGACTGTTCGGTGCCCAGGGCAGCTCCTTCCTGGCATCAGAGGTGGTGGGTCTGTTGATAATTTTTATGTATGCTTGAGACTATCTGGGGCCTGGGCAAGGCGTAAGATACCGCAGCGAGCTGAGATGTGGATGCAGGTGTCATCCGCAAGCTCTTTCTCCAGGTTTTGAAAATCAGACCGACATTACAAGCGGAAGGAAAGCCCTGCCAGGCAGACGAGGCTGTCTCTCTGCTGTTCTTCAGGAGCGCCGAGGCTTCCCTGGGATGGACAGCTTCCAGGACCCCCGGGGGACAAGCATTCGATTCTCAAGGGCTGCCGGCTTCAGCGAAGCGCGATTAGGAGTGATGAAGCCGAAAGGTTTCTAAATTAAGTAAAAGGCCTTTTATGAAGATTTTTCTAGCTTCACAGTCTGTTAGCAGAGCCCAGAACTGGTCATTTGGTATGAATCCTGTGGTGTGGGCGTGGTCTTTCTAGGTAGTGATGGACACTCACTAGACACCCTACCCACGTCCCTTTACTGAATAAACGAAGGTCTCAGTGAAAGAAGAAACTCTGTGTCTTTGTCTCTGTGGCTCTGGTTTACCTGTTTTAAGACTGCATTTCAGCAGACAGGACAGTGGGCCCCGTGCCATCGTGAGCCTCAGTTTACTTTCTTATGAAGTACGTGTGTAAAACGCTGATGGTGACACACACAAAAGGGCTTTTCAAATGAGAACTGGGGTGCACAGGGGAGATGTGTGTTGTTATGGGGTGAGGGGCCTGGCTGGGTTTGTTTTCCCTCTGCGATGCCTAAGATGCTTGGGATACTGGAGGGAAGGCCCGGCTTCCTTCCTGCAGGATGACATTGGCTGGTTTCTCTCTAGGGGCTGCTCCTAGGACTGCAGCTGGGCCCAGGGCCCCTGGCCTCAGGCCTGGGCATGCAGAGGCACAGCTGGGCTACAGGGAGCTGCTGAGCATCTCAGGGCTTCCAGGTCCCCGAGGGTTGAGCTCTGCAGGAAATGCAGCCACTGACCCGAAGTGCATTCATTAATAAAACATCTATCTGGAAAGCTGGCCTGAAAAAGACGTCCTAGAGCCCCAGTGAGACCCGCTGCTTAATCCAAGAAGTTTGTGACCGTCTTGTGGTCAAGAGACAAGATAAACAGAATTTGCTAATGCCAAGAAGGGACAGAAATTATAATAAAGAAGGAGTAGCATCAAAGAGCCGGCATGACTTTTATAGCCTCTGGGTCTCTATTTCTAGAATGTCTGTGTTCAGTGTCAAAATGCAAAAAAAAAAAAAAAAAAAAAAAAAAAAAAAAAAAAAAAAAAAAAAAAAAAAGAAAAAAACCCACAAACACATGTGCGAAGACTCTCAAAGAAAGCAAGAAAATGCTCTCTCCTGGGGATAGAAAGCTCTTTTCCCCAGACTCTTGTCTTTGTTATCTTTACTGCTGCAAATCTTCAAATGCTACCTGAGCTTTTCATCTGGAGTTGAAAGCAAAACCCAGAAAAGAAAGCAGGAGATGGCAGGTTGTCTTGCAGGCAGACAGACTGGCCGCAGGGGAGTGACTGTGCACCGGGGCACGGGGCAGGTAGAGGAAGGAAGGCCCGTCGCCGCTCAGGGCTTAGATGTCTCTTACTGAGGGAACAGCCAGGTGTCCTGGAGCTGCAGGAGTTCTGGCCCATCCTGAGAAATCACCTGGATGACGAGGGTCTCCAGGGGCCAAGCTGGCAGGGAGAGGGCTGGGAAGAGGACTTGGTGCCGGCACTGGGCTCCCGTGGGGCGAGTGCTTCACACAGAATGCACCTGCGGGTGGGGTCTCTGCTCAGTGGCTCTACAGCCTGGGCAGAATCACATTACAAACGACAAGGAAACTGAGCGTCGTGGTGCCCAAGGAGCCCAGTGAGGTGGCCCTTGCCTGTAATCCCAGCTAGTAGGAGGCTGAGGCAGGAAGAGCACAAGTTCAGACCAGGCTAGACAATTAGCTAGATCTTGTCTTACAATCAAATAAAAGGATTAGAGGTATAGCTCAGTGGCAGACTGCTTGCCTCGCCTGTGTGAGGCTCTGGGTTCAGTGAAAAAAAAAAGCACAAAAGTAGCAAAACCACCTAGTAGAAATAAATAACATCATAAATAACTGTTCATTCAGCATCAGCAATGATTGCCCAAGCATTGTTCATGGCAAGCCTGGAGGTCATACGTAAGTTGGGGGACCCAGCCCAGGAGAGACCATGTGGCCCCAGACTCCACAGCGGAATGGTGCTGGCAGAAGACAGCTGGTGTGTGTGGAAACAGGGGTGAGGTCTGGAGTTCATCCCCGCCCTCCTCTATCCCTGCCGCGGGGGCCAATACTTGCCCCTTTGCAGCTGTGAGCATTGGGCAGCACTGAGCAGAGGATCCAGCCCAGTGCGTGCCCCACAACCACAGGCTGAGCACCTTGAGCACCGTCCAACGACCATGTCATGTTACAGAAGAGACAAAAGGGACTTGGATGTATAGGAGGTCATGCACATTGTGCGTGGCTGGCTTGCATCCCGGTGGTCTGGCTTTCGTCCAGTCCCCACAAATGCTTTCCTTAGCAAATGGTTCCTAACTAAAACAGCAATGACAGTAAGGCCGGGGGGGGTCTCAAATCTTAGACCCAGATGGGGTTTTGATCAGATATCCCTGTGCTTGACCCTGGGCAGGGTTGGGGGGGCAGAGGTGGAGGGAGCTTCTGGGAGGCTAGACAGCGCTGCCCTCCCCTGGCGGCCCTGGGCGTGGACCCTGGAGAGAGGAGCATGTGGAGGAATGGAGGAGGGGGCCTGTGGAGGTGGGGTTTGCAGATGTCTGCAACGTGATGCAGAAAGAGCTCTCTGACTCCATGACTATTATCTTTTGACTCAAAAGGTCTCCTGGGTCACTGTGTTTGCATTGGTGAGGTTGGGTACAGAATAACAACAGCAGTTTGGGGAGAAGACACCAAGTGCCAGGGCTTGCAAATATTACTAAGCATGCCTCCTTCAGTTCTTGAGTGTGCACTGCGGTTGGCTAGCCCGACAGTTCCCCGGGGGAAAAAGAATTCTCTGGTTTCTGATTTCCTTCATGTAAGCATCCCTACCACTGGTAATGGCAAGCTTATCAGTCATTGACCAGTCTGGTTCCTGAAACTTCTGAACACAAAGCCTGCTGCACTGGGATTGCATCCAGATAAGCCCTCTCTCCGTAGGAGGAAATCACCACCAGTCAAACCTGTGCCAAAGCGCACAGTACAGCACTGGTTGTTTCCTCTGGTGGTCTTGTGGCTGCTCAAGAGCTGCACTCACGCCTACTGCCCAACGTCACAAGAGAGGATAAACCTGCATGTTGCTAGCTAGCTCAAGAAAACAGCAAAATTCAAAACTTGAAATTGGAAGTACAGTTGCTAGTGAATGCATGCTGCTTTTCCACCACCGCACAACACACTCTAAGTTGAAGCACCATTAAACCAGGGACTGTCCTTCGGAGTCAGCCATCCTGAGCAGGATGAGACCGCCCCAGGGCACGTGGGGCCGGCGAGGGGTTTACAGGCATGTGAGTCAGGTAGCTGAGAGTCCCCAGGGGAGCAGATGGAAGATGAGAGGTTGCCTACGCTCCAGAGGCTTGGCCAGAAGTACACCATGTCTACGCTCGGAGCCCTGGTTTGAAGCCCCCTGTGACGGGCTGCTCAGCCCAGCGGGGATGCATCCCTGTTTGAGGGGAAGTCAGCTTTCAGGTCCCTTGCTGGGCCCCAGCTCTGTGGCCTTAGCTGGGCGCTCTGTGGTGGACACATCCAGGGGTCCCGGGCTGGCAACCCCTTCTCTGCCAGCTCTGCCCTCTGCCTCCCTGTTTCTCGGTGTTTTGGTATCTCCTGGGGGCCTCTCTCGCCTCTCATTGTTCTTTATTTATTTTGGAGACAGGGTCTTGCTATGCAATTCAGGCTGGCCTTGACCTCACACTGTAGTCCAGGCTGGCCCCTAATATGCAGCGATCCTCCGGCCTCAGCCTTCCAAGCGTTGGGATTACAGGCGTGCACCACCATGCCCGGCATCCTCTTGCCGTCCTTGGACTTGCCACTCTGTGACAAATAGTGGTGCCACTCCAAAGGGCAGATTAGTGGAAGGTTTGGAAATGCAGTCAGAGGGAAGAATAAAGTCCCTGGAAGAGAGCCGAAGCTCCGCCTCCCTGCTCCGTCCCACTGGGCGCCAGTCGCCTGGCCCAGCACTCTCGCTCTGTCCACCCTGAAGGCTCAGCGTGCTGTTCTGTCGCTGGCTTCTCCCCGTACTCTACGTCTCACCAAGCAGAGTGCGTCTCAAGTCATACAGTCTCAGGAAACTTCTTGGTCTCCAAAGAACACTTCCTTTCCTTCCAGCCATCCACAGAACCATCCGGTCTGTAGTCCGGCTGCATGATGATGGCTTTGACTTAAATCCTAGCTGCTCTGATGTGCCTCCTCTCTAAGGTGGGGCCAGTTCACCTCCTGCCCACTGCACCCAGACCTCATGCCTCCTCCAATGGACCGAACATGGCAGAGGGAAGGTGTGGGACTTCGGAGGCTGCGTCTGTGAAGAGTAGCTGCTGCCCACTCTCTCTTCGGGATTGCTCTCTGGGGCGACCAGGTGCCAGGGCCCATGTCTGTACCCATAGTCAATGTTAGCTTGCCAACAGGTCCTCCAGCCCAGCCCACATCAGGCAATACTTGAAAAAAAAAAAATCCTGAGGCCGGTCTGCCCTGCCAAGATGACCCAAATTCTTGATCACAGGAACTGTCAGACCAATGCTTCCTGCCACGTGAAGCCATAAGTTTTGGGATGTTTGTCATAAAGTGATACAGAACTAGTAGACACAGTACAGTCCTATTACTCCCCTCATTCTGTGGGTAAGGTAACTGAGTAGGCTAAGTGACTCACGTAAGGCCACACACAGCATTCCGACAGAGACGGTCGTGTCCCTAATCACGGAGCACGCTACCTTCCTCCAAGTCAGAAACTTGCTCAGCTCCCCAAGCGCCTGGATACTGGATGTTACTGGCTACTTTTTCTCAAACTGGTGTCCAGGGTTTAACCCTACGTCTGACACTTGGGATGCTGAGGTCCTTGGGACCACTTCACAGCCTCTCTTCCTTTCTCATGAGCACACCTGCCAGGTCCACCAAACTCTGTCCTCCGCCCCTACCAGGAGAGGTCGGGTCCCGAGGCTGCCATCAATTATGTACTGCGGCCCCTCCAAGCCAGGGGTACCCAGAGCCCACTCATCATCTGGGACTCTCTCACGGTCTCCCTTTCTCTGGACAAACCTCTTCAGAACCTTAATCTGTCATAGCAGGTGACGGAATGGGTGGCAAGCAAGGTGTCACAGATGTCTCCATCCATGGGAAGGACCCTGCAGCCCACCCTGCTCTGTCCACAGCCCCCAGAGTCCCCAAGGAAAGTGCTTACCATCCTGAGGAAACCCAGGTGAGAAGAGCAACCACATTCAGGTGGCTTCCCTGCTTTCCCAGAAGCCCTGGCTCTGCCTTGGGGCCCTGGGAGCCCCCCGTGAAGCCACGCTCATGGGCTCCTCTGGGGTGGAACAGACACCTGGCCCAGGACAGCAATCATTAGCTGAGTGATGGGCCTGACAGACTAGGGGCTGCAGACACGGGAAGAAACTCCTCATCCAAGTTGCTAGAATTAGCAATCTAAGAGCCACCCTGGCCCAGGGGCTCCAGTCCTGGGTTGATGGGCAGGCTGGTGGCAGCCACATGGAAGAGACTCGGGCTCTTTCTCCAGGCCCATGCTACACGAGGACCTGTGCAGCTTTGCCTTAAGTACGAGGCCACCAGGCCCCTCTTGAGTTCCATTCTCGTGGGCCACCAACGCCCACAGTGAGCTTGCCACGGGATACAGGCTGGCTCCTGGGAGAGCCCGAAGGCATGGTAACCCATCGCTCTTTGTTTTACTGTCAGCACTGCTTGGTGTGACTCCCAGGCCCTCTCGCACCCAAGGATCCCTTGAGGGGAGCCTTGAAAAATGTCAGCCCTGTGGAAGACACCGACAGCCGGGTGTGTGGGTGGCGCGTGACTGTCTGCAACTCCCGAGGGTTCACAGCGGCAGCAGAGAGAGCCAGAGCCTGGGAAAATGACAGGCAGACCTTGCTCACCAGGGAATTGCTCCCTTCAAATGGGATCTGCTGAGGGATGAGCTTGGAAAAAGGAAACAACTAGCGGATCCACCAAAAACCACTGACTTGAGGCATCTGATGATGGGTCTGATCTGAATCAGGAGAAGAGGAATTTTCTGGGTTCTGGGAAAGCTTGAGGCAGGCCGTACCTACCCCTGGGTGTGCACTGTCCCCAAGTGTCAGACCCTGGGGCTCCCCACTCCTGACTGGGTGCCCTGCGTGCAGGAGGGGTCTACAAATCTTGGTCCTGTCCCTTGGGACTTGAAGGCAAGGGTGGCATTCTGGAGGTGGGGTGTGATCTAACAGTCTGCCTGTGACGAGGAGGTGACTCCCCAAATGGCTGGGACACATCTTCGCCTCCTCTTGCTTCCTCCTGCCCCACCTCCCGCTGCTAATCCTGGAAGGACCTGGGAGCCAGCCTCCATCCTCTTCTGTGCCAGCAGTGCAGGGCAGATGGCTCTGTGTGTCATCAGGTCCTTGTCAGGCCCAGTCCTGGGAAAGGGAGGGCTAGGCCCCTCCCCCTGCATCACCACACTCAGTCCGGGTTTGGGAGGGACTTGTAGCCTGAGGGGCCAAGCAAGCCCTGAACCAGTCCTGGGGGACATGGAGTCTGAGGGACTGGGCAGCCCCTGGACTAGCCCTAGCTCATGGAAGCCACCCCAGTCCCTCCACCCAGGTACTCTGGGGGACCTGGTAGAACACACTGAATATGGCAAGGTGGTGGGCACTGTGAGCTGCCACTATGCCAACGCCTTGGGTACTTCCTGGCCAGGGGCCTGCACCTCTCTGTGTTTCAGGAGGGCCACCTCCTTTGATTGTTGTACAATCTTATGCCACCTCCTCTGAGCTTAGTCATCACGTGATTTTTCTAGAGCTCTGAAAGCACGCTTGGAACACGCCTTGACTGAGGGTCAAGTTGATGCTGGTGGACAGGGAGGAGCGAGTCAGCAAAACAAACCGGCACGTCCTCTCCAAGGTGCCGGCCAGCAGGCACCGTGAGAGTTTTGTGCCCCATCTAAGCCTTCTCATGGGGAAGGGACAGTGGAGTGCTGGGGGCCGATGCACTTTCCAGATCTGATCGTTAACTTTTCAGGAGTTTTAGAAATTGGGAGTTCAGGAGTTTTAGGCCATTGTCAAGGTTAAATTATGTATGCTTACAATTGCATCGATAACATGTGAAGCACAGGTAATCTCAGTACTCTCAACGTATCTGTGCTCCTGACGTTGTCCCCATCTGTTCTTTCTGCGCCGTGGGACAGTACCTGGTCTCACGTCATGCCTTCTCTTCCCTGTGTGTGCTTGTGACATCACGTCTGAATGACAGGAAATTGGCCCTGTGGGAGTATGTATACCAGGGAAATGGTCGACACAGCCAATCAAGGTTTGGTTTATTGATTTGTTGATTGTCCAGATAAGCTGGGGATTTTGGCTACAGGGAGCATTTGGCAATGTCTGGAGTCACTTATGGTAGTTACAAATGGTGGGACATGGATGCCATTGACATCGAGTGGGTAGAAGCCAGGGATACTGGTAAACATCCCAGAGTGTGCAGTGCAATTCCCGCCCCGCTCCCCGCCAACAAGGAATTATCTAATTGTTTGGCCCAAGATGTCAGTAATGCTGACATCGACAGGCCCTGGTTTAGGCTCAAGAAAGTGTCGAAGAATTGTTAATGATGTAAAATAACCCTAAGAACGTCTCGCGTGTGTACCTGCTACCTCGTGAGCACCACATACATCTGACGAAGTGTTTTTCTCTGCTCCGAAAGCTAGCATTTGACTCAGCACAACTGCTCAAGTTGTTGGTGAATGAGTGACATTGGAGATATCCACCAATGTCCACAGCGGAACTGTGCTTATTCATCAGTTGATCTCTAGGCTGGCTGCAGAATCAGGAGTTCAGCGGAAGTCAGCCGAAGCACTCTGCGAGGACCAAGGCACTGTGTGGACTTTATGATCAAATTATTATGTAGATCGTCTTTTGAGAGGTGTGTGATACGCCTCCTCGAGGTCAGGATGAGTTTGGTGTGCCCGTTATTTTCCCCGAAGGGCCTGCTGCTGAGCATTGAGCAGCGCCCCAGGAGTTAGGAGTTGCAGATTTTAGGAGTTTCTGATTTTAAATGGAACACCCTCATTCTGTGTCCCACACAAGATGTTCACGTGTTTTGCATCTAGAGTGAGCACAGAGAAGTTCTGGGGAGCTGTTTTCCCAGGAGGATTGGGATTGGGCAGGGAATGTGTACATGGGTGGGTCTGTGGGAGGGTGGGACAGGACGCCTCCTCTGCATGTGACTTGGGCTCTGTGGAAGGCTCTGTACCTAAATATCCACTCCAGAGATCTGTCTGCAGAGTCTGATGTGGGCCTTGTTGGAGACAGGTGGGTTGTCATCAGCTAAAGGAATGGGCGCAGGGACAGAAGGCAAGGGGGTGGGTAAGAGGAACTGCCTGGAGTTTTGGCAGCATTTTGATCATGCATTCAGTCTATTAGTTCCCGCTGTAGTCCCCCCAGAGCTGACGTCAGAAGGAATGTCTAACAGGCCTGGTACATTTTTTTTTTTTTAATTTACCAAGAACATGTATTGGTACATTGTATACATAGTGATCACATTCATCGTAGTTAATTTGTACCTGTACATGATACATCTTGGGTCCCCCCCTTTCTTCCCCACCCCTCCCTTCCACTCCCCCTCCCTTCCTTATTTACAGTAGTTTTATTTACATTTTTCCCCTTTTCCCCTTTCTTTTCTTTTTCCTTTCCTTCTTTTCCCCCTCCTCCCTTTCTAATTCTCCTCCCTATTGAATATTATCTTTCTTTTACTTAGTATCTATTATACATTTTTGTCCTTATTTACACTTATGGTTTCTCAGGCCTGGTACATTTCGAAAGCAGGAATAGAATGGGAAAATCCTGGGTGCTATTTGTCAATATGGAGAATTCTGATGAAATCTTAGGCAGGGGAAACCATCATAGGAACACTGAAGGAACTAGCTGAGGCTCCAAAGAAAGGGAAGAGGCCAGCGTTGCCTGCTTCTCAGTCACACCAAAGAAAATGAAAACTGAACGCAGACAAAAGGCACACAGCTCTTAAGAAACCAAAGGAGATCTGAGTCTTGGTTCCCAACAGGCCACACCTTGGTGCTGGGCACTTTGCATATAGGATCAGAATCATTCTGGACCTCGTAACTGGCTGTTTTAGGAATCGGGGAACACGTTTCTTTGAGGTGAGAAAGATGGGAGGTGAGGGGTTTGAGTGGCCTTGTTCTCGCCCCAGAGGAACCTTGGATGGGTTACCATTTGTGTTTACAGACCGGCTTTCAAGCCTGTGCGTGACAGTAGAGCATGGGGAAGGAGGGTCGGAAAAAGCAGCAGAGTTCTGGCATGATACGTACAAACTTAGAGGCTCGGAGTTCAGATCCCACCCTCCAAGAGAGCAGTTAAGTGACATGTTGCAGGGCAGCCTGTGCATACACGGGCATCCTGGCTGTCAACCCTGAACTCTCACCATTTTCCAGCCACAACCGGAGCCATCAGTGAGAACAGTGGTGGGGAGACGGTGGGAATATGGGAACCCCAGAAGGAAGAGCTGATGGTCTGAAGGGTTTTTTCCCCTCCCCTCTTTCCAAAAATGTTACAGTTGCCTTTTAAAAAATTCTGAGATGAGAAATTGATTCTCATGTTTCCATTAAAAGAATGGATTGATTAGATTTCAGTTTAAACCAGTGTTTGTATTTTATGCACCAAAGCCTGGAAAATGATCCGTACTTAGAAGGAGACACAGAAGTTTGGAGGTCTGGGAAATCATATGTGGGAAACGAAAATCTTTTTAGACACGTGGGCTTTCATGCAAATTCTATTTCCAAAGGATTTGGGCAAAAATTTTAAATTAAAATACCGTAGGTGGCTGTGTGTGGATTTTTAAAAATTTTGAGCATCTGTATGAGTCATCTTGAGTTGCCTGAGATTTTCTTTTCTCCCACATGTCAGCCTGTTGGTCCTTTGGGGCCACTCCACTGTGACATGGCAGCCAGGGACAACTACCACCAGACACGGCCTCGACTGTATAATACGGTGACCAGGGACATCTGGACAGTCACAGCCCTCTGAGGGAGCATGTGTTTTTATTTTGACTTCTGAATTTTCACATTGGTAAGGACAAGATAGAATGACGTTCAAGCTAGTTCAGGCATTACCACGCTTACATCTTTAGGCTTCCTAGCAGTCCCTTCTTCTATGCCCAATGATCTAGTTAAAGGAAAAAAGCAGCAAAGAAGACAAATGAAAAACTGACCAATCAAAATAAAACTTTTGAGCTGACAGGAGAGCGAAGAGGGTTGTTGGGTCTACATAATACAGATATTCGTGGACCCTGCTAAGCGTGGATCTATATTACTTGCCAGAGGTGCTGTGTTATGAGATTGGTCACACTGATTTATTTTGTGTGCATACACACTTACATGTAGTTGTCATTATCTCCACTAAGCACCCCAGGATGACCGGCCTGGAATTCATACTCAGTGTGTTTCTCTTGCTTCCTGCTTTGCTCATGTGTCTTTTTGTGCCAGGAATAACACAAGGAAATGGTGAAACAGAACTGCATGGAGTAGGGTGCTTCTCCTTTGAGCTAGTGGGGAGCCCGTGTGTCTGAAGATGAATCTGCTGGTTAGGTGCAAGTTCGCCTGTCTGCTGGAGGAAATACCAGCCCTGCTGAACTGGCCGGGGAACCCCAACCTAGGAAATGATTGTCCGTTCCGCATACATGGTAATGTATTGAACCTCATTCTGGTCAAAGATTGATCAGTCTTTCATCTTCTATCCAGTGGCTGGTTTCCTTAGCACCATTAACAGAATTACTTCCTCTGTGGGAACTGGAAGCCATAGAACTGGGATGGAGAGTACGATGGTTGGGTTGTTCAAGGTCAGACCAATACTGACTGGCTGCGATGACAGGATTACAGATGGGCGCTATGGTCTCAAAGGGCGTGGGTGGTGTGGGGTGGAGCTGGGGCACTGAACTGCAGTACAGCTGCATGACGTTACGCCAGTGTGGACAGGTTGTCTCCCCTGAGAACTTTTGAGGTTTGAGAGATGAAAACTGAACTCTCTACTTGGAGAAATGTAGAGTCACCGACAGCAGGTGACTAAGGTTCACGGCAGCTTCCAGTCGCCGTGCTGAGACATGCTGCCTTCTCATTCCACACAACTGTGCATGTTCCCAGCTGAGAATGGCTAAGCCTGATCTGGTTCTGCAGCTTTCAACTTCTTTTATAGTAGAAGACTTATAAAAAATATGTAATTAATATAGCAACTCAAGACATACAGTAAACACAAGCTCTGGATGAAATGGTAGGGAGGACTCAGAGCTTGATATCTGACTTCTCCTTCCTCTGCCGAGGCACCTCTGAGAAATCCCAGAGTTTCAGGAAGTAGAATTGGAAAACTACTGGGAGAGAACGGGATCCTGACGATTGGAATGGGGACTGCTATGCTTTAGGAGTCCCGCCCACAACTAGGTGCTGAAACTTGGTTGTCAATGTGTTGACATTAAGAGCTAGTAGGGCTTTTAGGGCCCCTTCCCTCCTGAGTAATATGAAGACCCTTATAAAAGAGGCATCATCCAGCATTCAACCCTCTTTTTCTTGCCCTTTCACCTGCTACTGGGTGAGGACACAGTGTCCCTCTCCTCTGCAGGAACCATCTTGGAAGCAGAGAGTAGTTCTCTCCAGACACTGACCCTGCTGGTGCCTTGACCATGGACTTCTCAGTCTCCAGAACCATGAGAAAACAAATCTCTGTTACTTATAAAGTCCCTAGTGTCTGGTATTCTGTTATAGCAGCGCAAATGGACTAAACTGTTGCCATTTCAGCAGGTGCTTCTGTGATTTCGGCCCAGTCCCCTTTGCTGGTACAGCAGCCCTTCTGCCCTGTCTGAGGAGCCTCCCCACATTTCGTGCAGAGCTTGGACCTCCTCCCCCAAGTAGCTGCCTGGTAATACACTGCTGAGATTGGAGCATTAGAGGAGACTTATCATGTGAGACCTGCCCACCCACTTGGGAGGAGACACATCTTTGATGCTGAGTATGAGAAAGAAATTGTGAGGGAAGCCTCAGTGGCTTTGAACAGTTCTGTGGTCACTCTTTTCTGTAGGCTACACTGGAAACTGCTACCATCCAACTAGAACCTCTAAATGCAATGGGGATAACTGGATCCCAAGCTGGCCGGGGCCAAGAGCTATCACTTAGTTGCAGAACACGAGGTGCACACAGTTACCATAATGGACAGGTGTCATGGCTTATATGTCTCCCCAAAGCCTCATGCACTCACAAGTGAGGCTTTAGGGAGGTGACTGGATCATGGGGGTGCGACACTGGATTAGTTCACTGATTGGTTTATAGGTGAGTGTGATGTTGGAAGGTGAAGGCTGGTGGGAAGAGGGGGGTCACTGTGGACGTGGCCTGGATCGATTGATCTATCATCCATCTATCTATCTATCTATCTATCTATCTATCTATCTATCTACATATATATGGAGCCAGCCAACTATGGACTGAAAATTTACAAACTGTGAGCCCAAATAAACCTTCCTCCTTTAAGTCATAGGTGTTGGGTACTGGGTCTCAGTGACAAGAGAGTGACTAAGACAACAGGAAGCCAAAGCAGTAAGTGTTAGAGTCCAACTCACAGAGACTTACGGCACTAGCCGGCTGATCACAGTAACCTTAGGAAAGAAACAGACAACTAGGCCACCTTGTTGTTGCTTGGCTGGCGTCAGTGGGAGAGCTGTAGGTCTAAGGACCGGAAGTCTAACGTGACTCAGCAAATGGAGAGTTCTGGCTTCTCAAGTAATCCCCCACTTGGGCAAGTCTATAGGCCTAGAAACTTTTGAATGAAGGAGAGGCCAGGTCCCCTTGGGGAGGGACTCTACTACACTGCCCAATTGTATACTGTTAATTTTTCCTATCAGTATACCTCAAGGAGACCCACAGCCATTTGCTGGGGGCGATTATGCATTGGGAAAGGGAAATAATCAAGACATTTTGGGGATGACTAGATACTGGCTCTGAACTGATACGAATTCCAGGAGACTCAAAATGTTATGGTGGACAGCAGTCGGAGTAGGGCCTTATGGAGATGAAGTGATCATGGAGTGTTGCTCAAGACCATCTCACATGGGCCCAACAATCCTCGAACCCGTCCTGTGTTTATTTCCTCAGTTCTGTTATGCGTGCTTGGAAATACGCATGCTCAGCAATTGGTGGAATCTCTACACTGGTTCCCTGGCCTGTGGATTGGGGGCCATTATGGAAGTCAGGGTTAAGTGAGAGCCACCAGAGTTGCCCCTACCTCGGAAAACAGTCATAGTTCTGGAGGGACTTAAGTTTCTTATTCTGCTATCAAGGACTCGAGAGAGGCAGGCATGATGACTCCCATCACCTATTCACTTGCCTACTCGGCCAGCAGAGAAGACACATGGCACTTGGAAAATGATACTGGATCATGATTCTGGAATCAGGCGGCAATTCCCTCGGCAGCTGCTGTTCCAGATGCTTGAGCGATTGATCACATCATCTTGTAACTGTTATGCCCTCCTGATCTTGAAAATGCTTCTTTTATCAAAAGATCACGTCTTTTGATAAAGAATAAGCAAGCGAGGCCAGCGATAAACCCTTGCTGTCCTAGCCTGGGAGAATATCACCTCTCAGTCCAGTGCCAGAAGGAGGCGTGTGGGATCTGGTTCGCCCTTTGCTGCTACAGGACTTCGCCCTGCTTCATTAAACTGATATTACCCTGATTGGACCTGGTGAACAAGAAGTAGCAACTATTGAGGCTTTGCATGCCAGAGGGCGAGAGATAAATCCTACAAGTTCAGAGAACTTACATCTACCTTAGTGAGGATCCAGGGGTTCAGTGGAGAGGGGCGTGTTGAGTCATCCCTTCTAAGGGGAAGGACAAGTTGTTGCAATGACTCCTTCAATCAGAGAGGAGTCTCAGTGCTTAGTGGCCTCGGTAGATTTTAGAGGCAACCTGCTGCGTTTCTCTGCTCTGCTTTATGGTAAAGCAGGTGGGTTTGAGTGGGGCCCAGGACAAGAGAAGTCTCTGTAGCTGCTGCAGGCTCCTCTGCCCCTCGATCCAGCAGGTCCACATGCTGGAAGCGTCAGTGGCAGCTAGACCAGGAGGTGCCATTGGCAGCTGGCGGTGTTGGACGGCAGAGCAGACCCTTACCATTTTCCTGCCGCCTTCCTCGGATAAGTGCTCGCCTTCTGAGAGAAAAAGCTCTCTGGGTGTATACCTCGTAGTAGGATCCCTGAGTCATATGGTAGTTCTATTTTTAAGTTTTTGAGGAAACTCCATACTGTTTTCCATAATAGCTGTTCTAATTTACATTCCCCCTAACAGTGCATGTGTTCCATTTTCTCGGTATCCTTTCTAGCACTTGCTATCTTTTGTCTTTTTGATATTAGCCATTAATGAGATGTTATTGTGGTTTTGATTTGTATTTTTCTGGTAATTTGTGATACTGAGCCTCCTTTCATATTGCTGTTGGCCATTTTTATGTCTCTTTTTTTGGAGAAATTCCTATTTAGGCTTTTGCCCTTTTAAAATCAGATTATCTGGTTTGCTTTTTTGCTGGTGATTGTGTTGAGTTCCTTATATACTCTGGATATTATCAGATGTATAGTCTGCAAATATTTTCTCCCAAGAGAAGGTTGTATCTTATGCTATTGACTGTCTCCTTTGCTATGCAGAAGCTTTGGTTTGATGCAATACCTATTTTTGCTTTGGTTGCTGTGTTTTGGGGTCTTATCCAGAAAAACCCTCGTGTAATCCAACGTCACAAAGCATTTCCCTGATGTTTTCTCCCAATAGTTTCATAATTTTAGATCTTATATTTAAGTCTTTAATCCAACTTGAGTTGCTTTTGGGGTGTGGTTAGGTAGGGTCCAGTTTTATTGTCCTGCATGTGGTATCCCATACGGCAGACAGACAAGTACACACACGTATTTATTGGGCACTAGTCACAAAAGCCAAGGATTGGAATCAGCCCAATTGTTTATCAGCAAATGAAAGGGTAGAAAATGTGGTCAGTACGCCCAGTGGAATATCATTCAGTCTTATAAAGATGAAACTTTACCATTTCTGACTATATAAATAGGCCTGGAGGACATTATGCTGAGTGAAATAAACCAGGTACAGAAAGTCAAGCACCACATGACCTCACTCACGTGTGGAATCTGAGAAGTTCTGTCTCGCAGTGATGATGGTCACTGAGGGCTGGAGAAGGTGGAGAGGAAGGCGGGTTGGGAGAGGTCGGTCAATGGTACAAGGCTACAGACAGGAGGGGTGAGTTCTGGTGCTGTGTGGCACAGCAGGGTGGCTCTAATCAATAACGATAGGCGGCACGTTATTTCAAAATGGTCGAGAATGAAGATTTTGAATAGTTCACTGAAAAGAAATGGTACATATTTGAGGTGACGAATGTGCTTATTACCCTCATCTAATCACCACACAAAATATAGTGTGTATGAAACATCGCATTGCACCTCATAAATTTATACAATGATTACGTCACAACTGAAAACAAAATAAAGAAAAACAAGCAAAATATAAGTTAGAAAGATAAAAGTTTTGGCCTGCTACTGGGTCTTAGCACAGGCTGAGTGCTTAACCATGACTACCACATTATCGTGCAAACTCATCTGTTCATTGTGAACACCACAGCAGTGCTCAGATCAAAGAATTTGCCCTACAGGAGGCAAAACGCAGCTATGGTCCACGCTTGAGGAATTCATGGCTTCACCATGTTTCTCATCTGAAGGCAGCAGGCTGGATGGAGCAGTGGAAGTGTCTTTTCTAGACTCATGTATGGGACAGTAGGCGAATGCTTGCAAGGCTTGGCAATGTCCCTTGGAGGCAGTCTATGCTCCAAATCAGTGTCTGAATGGTGGTACCATTTTTCCATAATCAAGGTTTACAGGTCCAGGAATCAAGGGATGAAAGAGAGAGTGGCTCTGCTTACCCTTACCATTACATTAATTATCCATTAACAAAACAATGCCCTCCCCCCCCGTCTCGTCTTATTTGGGGCTTATGGGTGGTTTTAGAAGGTGTGGTTGCCAATTTGAGCAGGCTTGGAAGGTGCTGGCCTTCAGATCTGTGAATTAACTACAGTCTCCAGTGATTCATTCATTCAAGCTCAAGTCTGGAGGTGGCTGTGAGGGATCCTGTAGATGTAAATCCACTCCTGCACTCAACTACTCTATGAGTGATCACTTTATGCAACCCAGGTGGTCTGAGTTGTTAAAAGAAGGGCTGAAGTGTCTCTGAGAGAGACTGTCCATGCTCCCCACGGACTGAAGCTTCAACATGTGCCAGAGTTTCAGTCTGTTCTTTCTGACATGCTGCCTGATGCATTTCGGACTTGCCAGGCTGGACTCTGCAATGACACAAACCGAATCTGTGCAATAGGTTTCTCCCCCTTCTTCCCTATGCCTCCTGCCTGGCCCACCTGATCTCACCTCCTGGTGGGTGTGTGGAGGGGTATCTGCTCGGAGACCCTGAGTGGTCTCAGAAGGGCGGGTGCTATCTGGTGGACTCAGGACTCTCCAGTCGGCTGATCTGATGTATAGGAAACAAGGCTGTAACAGCCATTTTGTTTAGGATGGATGTGTTTTGGTTGAGGTTGATGTAGTTGTCTGTGTTTCCTTTTGAATTCTCAATTATTATTATTATTATTTTTTTAGAAAGGAGGTGGAGATTTCACAGGACAAATAAACCTGAGAAAGGATGTTTAAAAGAGCTTTCTACTTTAGGCTTGCTTGTGGGCTTTCCAATGCTCCTGGATGAATGGTCCAGAGGAGCAGAGCGCATCCTGTGCAGTGTCTACCCATCTTATTTGAAGATGGCATCATTTTCTTCTCTGGGCATTGTGGCAACATGAGATTTTCACAAGAGATATTTTAGGAGACACTTTTGTACAAATCTTTGGTCCACAGATGAAATGATCTTATCTAAATCTCACCTCATTAGCTTGCCTTTACTTCACCCATGGTAAATTATAATTAGATGATGACTCTACTTCTATGGATGTTTTATAATGAAAACAAAGAAGTAAATATTAGCATATACTCCAAAATTATATTTGAAAGAATTTTCATATCCTAATCCCAAAAGGACTCCCAGAGGAAATGGATTATGCCAAGATAATTTATTATTAGTTTAAAATATTATTATGTTTCTACCCAGTTGGGGAAGTGAAAATATTCCAGTTTGCACATTTAAAGTTCCTTGATAGAAACACACACACACGCACACACACACACACACACACACACGAGCTCACACGGCAGCGCACACATGCAATTTGCAGTAGCAATCCAACCAATTTATAGGCAGATGGCAATTGCCTGTTTTTTATTCAGCCACTTAATATTTATTTTAGAATCATTATACTCTTAAATTCTACTCTATGACTTTTTTTCTAGTGGTGAAAAAAGAAACTAAAGCAGTGCTGTGACATTAAATATTCTAAATGGGTTTAATTTTAAAAGGCAAAATTATAAAGCTCAAGAGACTTGGGTGGAATGTCTTATGATTATGCTGCCACCTCAGGATTTTCCAATTTCTATCTGTACAGCATGTTTCTCTTGCTTTTTAATATATTCCAGCCAAAAATTGGGGGGAGGGGTGGAGAGCTTCTTTGGCTTTCTTTTCATCTTTTACACTACTTCTACAATTTTTATACCTCACTAAAGATGAGAGAGTATCTTTAAAATAATACACATGGATTATTTATCTGTTTTCATAGCATCACGGTCTCTGCCACTATTTCACTGTGTGTGGAATATTCCGCAGGGCGCAGAGCTGTAGTGTCGGCTCAGCAAGGACACCATGAAATGTTTGCATCCTTTCAGGGAATGTGTTGCATTTGCCTGAAAGATGTCTTTAAAGTCCAGCATACAGCAGGGGATTCATAGTGAGAAAACATCCTTTTCTACTGGCCTAAGAAGACAGCCATTCTAGGGTAGGCCCGTGTTCCCGGTAGGTGTTAATAGAAAGAGACGCTTCATGGGTGCTGGACAAGAACCTGAAACTTTTCAGAAGGGAGAGTAGCATGGAGCCAGGAGCAGTGTCCCCGCCTGCAGCCCCGCACACCTGGACCGCAGGACCAGGAATGGCACCCGCCCGGAAGAACTCGCAAGTGTCCCTGTGTTCCTCACCCATCCGGCTGGTAGCGGATGCTGGACAAGGGGACTGCAGTGCAGAGCTTTAGGGCCTTCTGCGTTTGTTTGTGCTAGGAAGAGAGCGTGTTTGATCTGCAGCGGAGGTTTTCATCAAGCCAAAGCCTTGCAGGCTGTCTGCAGACACGCGAGGCGGGTGGGGCTCGGCCGTCCCCAGCCGGTGCTTGCCCTGTGGAAGAACTCTTGAAGGAAGCAGCTCTTCTCCCGCCCGGCGCCACTTTGTGTTCTCAAAGTCAGTGTTTCCATAAGCCCGACTTCTGCGTGTCCCCTATTTTTAGACCGTTGCACCAGCCTTCCAAATGTAACTGCCTCCTTGCAGGGAACACTGTCTTCCTGGGGAATCGGGAAGAGAACATATCACATTTCTGGAGGTGCCTCGCCTGCCCTTTTTGTATTTTTCCAATTTAGTAAAATGAGCTTAAGCGGGGCATGGTGCTGCCTGCTTGTAATCCCAGCACTTTGGGAGGCTGAGGGCAAGAGGATGCAAGTTTACTTAGTGACTTAGCAAGACCTCGTCCCAGAAATAAAAAATAACGAGTGCTAGAGGCGAAACTGTATAGGCCCCGGGTTCAATCCTCAGTGCCGCTGCCGCCGCCACCAAAATAAAATAAAATAAAAAGGCCCGTGTTACTTTTGTAATGGAAAAATAAGTTATATATTTACAAAGCAGCAACAGCGTTGCTTTGTCCACTAGTTCTTGCTTTTGAATGGCTGGTAGATACAGCTGCTTGAGAAAACACTGCCACATCCACTCTTCGGTGAGACTTTTGGTTCCCTGGCCACTCTCGCTTGCTGCAGTGTCTCTCTCCGTGCCTCGCCACCTGTGCTCTGTTTGAAGGGGGACACGTGTCTCATCTCCTGCCCCGCCCCTTGCTGATCCAGCTCTCTCACCTGGACCCTCCCATCCTCCCTTCTGTGTCAGTAAACCCGACAGCCATCTCTCCAGGCTCCGTTTCTTTGTTCCTTTGCAAGGCGGGGCCCCAGGACACAGCTCTCTCCTCCTGGCGTTTGCTGCTGGTCTCACCACCTGCAGTGACTGCACGCTCAGAACGCACTTGCCCTGAAGAGCGTTTGCCCTTTTCAGAGCATCTTCCCGTCTGTGGGTTCATTTCAGGGCCTGGGTCGGCGTGAGGAGAGTGAAGCATTCAGGCTCAGAGTCCTGCCAGTGCTGGGGGCAGCCACTGCCTTTAAAAGTTGGATACTTTATTCATTATGTTTTTTTACATTTATTTTAATTTTTAAATATAGAATTTGTCTTGATTAAAGAGTTTGCCTTGATCCCTTGGCTTTTCAGTGGCTTGTTAAATTTTGCACCAGTGAGGACCCTGTTTTATTGAATCCTTCATTTAATAGTGCAGCGAGGAGGGCACAGAGATGTCACAGGCCACCGCACCATGCTAGCGTGCGTCCCTGCCCCGGGACTGTGTGCTTTGAGGGCAGCTCGGAAGCCCACACCCTTCCAGCCTTTGCAGCCCACCTGCCGATCCCACACTTCCAGGTGTAGAGTGGGCTGTGGCCTGTTATTTAGCTGTGCGGGCCCAGCGCTTGGGAGAGGCCAGGTCACTGCGGCTTGTCGGGGCATCTGCCTGTGGACTCAAGGTCTGTCTTGGGGGTGAATTTCCTTGCCTTAGAAATTCAGCACTCTCTGTCAGGCTAAGAGTTGGACTGAAACCAATGGCTCGAGGTGCTGTGGGAGTTCAGAGATCAGCTGTCCCCAGGAGCTTCCGTTTTGGGTGGGAAGAGGTGGCATATTGAGGGAACTTGTGCTACTGATTCCAAGATGACTGTGACCTTCAGATGTTTGCCTACACAGGGCACTGAGATGAACTTTTTCGGGAGTCCCAAATGAAACCATATTACACTTAAAATCTTCTCCTCTTAAATCACAGTGTCACAGTGTTGGTCTTTGAATGTGGTGCCTTTTGAGTGAGAGCGACTGACCTGCCTGTGGCTGGAGGTCACGTCCCACAGGTCAGAGGATTCTCTGTGCCCCTGCTGTCCTGATGGAGGGCCCGCAGCAGTGGGCAGGTGGTCTCCGACTGCCTGCCTCTCGTAGGTGGTCTGGGGTCATTCTGCCTACTGACATTAGGAGACAGACTGTTATGGTTTATATCTAGTTGTCCCCAAAGCTTCATGCACTCCTGGGTGCAACTTTTAGAAGGTGATTGGATTCTTGGGGCTCATAGCTGACTTGCTGTTAGGAGGTGGGATCTGGTTGAAAGAGGCAGTCACTGGGGGCGTGGCCAGGAGGAGTCTATCTCCCTCCCAGCACCTCCCTTCTCTTCCTGCTTCCAGTCCCCCATACTGTGAGCAGCTCTCCTCTGCCAGGCCCCTCTGCCGTGTTGTCCTGCCTTGGAGCCAGCCAACTATCAACTGAAATGGGAGCCAAAATAAACCTCTCGTCCCCTAAGTTATGGATGTTGGATATTTTGTCCCAGTGATGAAGGAAGGAACTAAAACACAGAGCATGCGTTAGAATTATTACCTTGAGTGGAGGAATGTGGCCCTTATTCAGCAATAAAGAGACATTTGTTTTTAAACCACAAAAAGTCTGGTGGAACCTAAGTGACAGAGGCCAGTCTGAAAGGCTACAATGTAGTACAGGACTCCAGTGATATGACACCTGGAAAAGGCAAAACTGTTGGGACAGTAAAATGGTCAGAAGTTGCCCGGGCTTTGGGGGGTTAGAGGAAGATATGAAAGAGGGACCCAGAAGATCTGTAGGGCAGTGTCACTGCTATTTTATGACCCTCTCGGGGCGGGTACAGGACGTGATGTGTGTTGGAGCCCCTGGCACGCACACCAGAGTGGACCCGAATGTAAACTGTGGACTTCAGCTGGTAATCAAACAGTAATACGGTTCATCGATATTGTGTTAATTATAACAAATGCTCCACATTAAGGCAAGGTATTAATAACAGGAGAAATGACGTGGGAGGCGTACACAGGAATTTCTCTGTACTTCCCCTTCAATTTTCCATAAACCTAATATTGTAAAAAAAAGCCTATTAATAAGGAAGAACAAATGATTGTTTTTAAAAGGCAGGAAGAAAGAAAGAAAAAGGAAGACTGTGAGAAAGAAGAAGAAAGAGAGCCGCAGTGTAGCTCAGGCGTGAAGCGCTTGACTGGTGTGCACAAGACCACGGGTTCCAGCTCCAGAGTCTCCCTCTGAAAGACAGAAGGCAGAAGCCGGGGGAGGGAATGAAGAAAAGGGAGGAAGGAATGTGGCCCATTCGGCTCCTTTTCCAGCACAGGCCTCGGCTTTGAGAACTGTGTTAGGCACCCAGCCGGTTGGGGCAGGGCGTGCCCGGCTCCCTCCGGAGCTGAGTCGGTCACAAGCTCCTGAGTTTTCCTGCCACCGGCTTGGGGCTGTGGCCTTCCCTTCCCCAGCTGCAGCAGTGTGGATTGTGACGGAAGCTTCTCGATAAGGCAGATGTTCCCCTGGGCCGTCGGGTGGGATCCCTCTCTTTTGCAGAACATATGAGCTGCTGTGATTGTGTGACAAATATTTTTGTGCACAAGCATAATCCAAGCTTTGGCAGAAGTTGGGGCGAGGACACAGTGACAGGGAAGTGTTCTCAGCCTGGCAGTTTTGGATTTAGAAAGCAGGGAAGCCTGGAATATCCCCCACACAGGAGTTGTGGGAGGTGACTCTCGCTGCCTGGGCTGTGACTTCCTGCTGGTGACAAAGGTCACCCCACAGAGGGGCTGGCAGCCCGTAAGGCACTGGTGACAACAGTGAAATTGATGTATGGGACGGTGATGAGGGACCTGAGGCAGGGCCTGTGCTATCCCATTCTACAGGTGAGAAACTGAGGCTAGTAGGATGAAATGACTTGAGTAAGACTGCAGAGTCAGCAAGAAGCACAACAGACTTGGAATCCAGTCTCCCAGCTCTGGAGTCTGCTGCCTTTCCTCCAGCCACATGGCCTCTGAGCCTCTCCTGGCTGCACTGACAGTTTCAAGCTGCCACTGCCCCACTCCGGGGCAGGGAGTGAACTGCTGCTCCCCGGAGATTCCTATGTGTGGCGTGCAGCCACACTCACGCATGCACTGTGTTTGCATGTATGAATTTATAATGTCCCCCAGAGGTGTCCATGTCCTGATCCCCGGAGCTTGCAAGTACACTACTATACATGATGAAAAGAGCTTAGTAGGTGAAGAGATGTGACTGAGCCAAGAACCTTGAGATGGGCAGATTGCCTTGGCTCACCCGGGAGGGTCCACTCTAGTCACAGGGTTGTTATATGAACAAGGCAGGAGAGAGAGAGAGAGAGACCCACCAGCCAAGGAATGCACAAAGAGAAGGATTTTCCCTAAGGGCCTCCAGAAGGAACTGAGCCCAGTCACCCCTGAATTGAAGATCTTTGACCCTCAGAGATGGAAGAGAGAAAATTTGTGTTGCTTTTTGCAATACTTTGAATGTGTCTTCCAAAAGCTCATGTGTTGGAAATTTGATCCCAAACTCATGCTAAAGGTGTTTGGACATGGAGCCTTCGGGCGGGGATTGGGTTTAGGGTTAGGGGAGGTAGTGAAGGTGGGGCCCCATCATGGCAAGTGCAGCCAGCATTATAGGAAGAGGAAGAGAGACTTGAGTTTGAGTAGGTAGCCTCATCATGCTGCACTCTGCTCTCGGTCTTCCCAACCTCTTGAACCATACACCAAATAAGCTATTCTTTATAAGCTACTGGGGCTTGCGTATGTTGTTATGGCAACAGAAAATGGACTGAGATGCTCTAAGCCGCTAAATGTGGTAATCTGTTACAGCAGCCCCGGGAAACTAATATAGTGTATATACTCTATGTACACGCAACACATACGTGCAAACCACACGCCTACATATCCACATAGGGTAGGTGTGTACTTCCTCCTTTAGGGCCCTGCTTGCTGACTCTGGCCTCTCATTATGAGCTGGATGTTTACCTATCGTCAAGGTTGCCTGGGAACAGTCTGGGTGATACCCACTCCCCTGCTGTAAATACACACGCACCCCTTTCCATCTGCAATGTGGCCTGAGTGGGGTGACAAATGACAGGGAGATCCCTCTCACCTCAGCCCTTTGGGGGTGACTTAGTCCCTGAACACTTTTAGTTCCAGACTGGCTTCCTCCTGTCACCCAGCCCATGCTTGGAACCACCTCTGTGAGTCGCAGGTTTGCCCCAAAGACTGTCACACCGGTCCCTTTAATCTCATAGAGGGAACCTGAGGTCTGCGGAAGTTAAGATCACGCGGAAGTGAGTGCCAGAACCAGGCCCGGAACTCAGGAGTCCTGACCTCATCCGGCAATGCTTCCTCGAGAAGAATTCTGATAGAATTCTTCCAGCCCCAAAGAACCTCACCAGGCAGGAAGTCGCACATCATCAAGACGTCTGTGTACTCTGCCAGGCTGGAGGCTGGAACGCTTGGAATTCTGCAGTGTCTTTTCTGAGGGCCTCTGCTCGGTGCTCAGAGACTTTACTATTGTTGTGAACCAAATGCTTATTTCCTTCTGAAGCTCTTCTTCCTGTGTAACTATATTGGAGACGGGGCCTCTGGGGGGTAATTGAGATGAAACGAGGTCATGAGGGTGGGGCTGGATCCCCCAGGATTAGTGTTCCTTCAGTCAGACACTAGTCTTGGAAAGTCTCTTGCTCTTTCCCTGTCCATGTGCGTGTACACTGAGAAAAGGTGAAGACACAGCAGGCAGGTGGTCGTGTACAAGCTGGGGGAGAGCAATTGCTGTCAGATGATGGGCTAGGACCTGGAATGTAGACTACCGGCATCCAGAACCATGAGAAAATAAATTTCTACTGCGTCAGTCACTTGGTCTGTGGCATGTTTGTTACAGCAGCACGAGCTGACTGATACAGCCATCTTCCAGAGAATCCATATCTCCCAAGCATGTAAGCCCCTTGACATGTGGTCCCCTCTTCGCCAGCTGTCTCACTTGTCATTCTCCCACCCATGCACCTCTGCACTGTGCACCTCCAAACATAAGCTGTTCACTCACTCAGCAGGGCACTGGGTCTTCTAAACCACATTCCTGGTCTGCCCTGTTCTTGCAGACTTCCTGTGGCTTCCATGGCCGAGCCTCTGCTCCCAGTTCCACAAATAAAGTCCTGTCCCAGGTGGAGGCCCAGCTGGGAGATTGCTCTGTTGTTGGGCCTTTCACAGCCAGACTGATTCTCTGCCTATGATGCTAGAGCAAGGGGAGGGGCTTCACAACAGCCATGTGTGACGGGTTGTACAGTGACTCCCTCTATTCACATCCACCTAGCACCTTGGAATGGGACCTTATTTTGAAGTAGGGTCTTCAGAGATATAATTAAGCTAAGGATCTTGAGGTGCAATCTTCTGGATTAGGGTAGATTTGAGTCCAGGGACTGGTGTCCTGACAAGAAGAAAGGACACAGAGACAGAGGAGAAAGGGTCATGTGAGGACAGGCAGAGATGGGAGTGATCCCACCTCAAACCGAGCAACACCAGACCCCAGAACAGCTGCCAGAAGCAGGAAGGGTTCTCCAGGAGGGTCTTGGCGAGTATACAGCTTTGCTTGCATCTTGATTTTGGAATTTTGGCAACTAGGGTTGTACAAGAACATAGTTCTGTTGTTTTAAGCCACCAACTTTGTGGTCATGTTATTGTGGCCCTGGGAAACCAGCATCCGCACATCCAGGTTGGTTCCACACTCGTCTCTCAGGAAGGTACCCCCTCTTGGTTGGCACGGGCCCTCTCCTAGCTCCTGCACTCAGAAAGCTTGCAAAACATTGCACAGCACTGAGCCAAAGTGGATGTCCCGGGCCACTTGCTCTGCTGCCCTGCTGCTCAGGGCCTGGCAGTTGAGTATGGGTTTTGCAGCTGCAGTGTGTGCCTGCCTGGCTCCGGGAACGTGAGAACTGGTGGCAGAGCTGGATGCTAAAATTCCCAACCAGCACCCCAGTCTCCATCTGCTTGCTCTGACTTATCTCTTAGAAATGCTGCTGGGGTTCTCATAAAATGTTTCTTCTAGGAGAGCTTAATATTTTCCTTCAGAAACTTGCTGCATGTTTCTTAGCTCTTCTAAGCCTCAGCCATCCAGGGGACGGGTGATTCTGAGTACAGTTTGGGCACTGTCCTGTCTCCCAAGAGCCGTCAGACTCCTCTGTCTGCTTTTAAGAGATGTTCCAAGTAGACCTGGAGAGGAGGAGGCGGCCACTCAGGTGAGCACAGAGACCTGGGGGTGGCGCGGCAGCTGGCGGGGGAGATTTATTTGTGAGCGTTATCTCTTGAGCTCATTGGTTGTCTCCTTGGTGGAGACTGAGAACCAGGGATTAAGGTCGCCACTGTTTGTAGGACTCTGCACATACCGGAAAGCAGGGAGGACTAGGAAGACGTCCGATACAGGGGAGTTCCGAGCATTATAGAAAATGTCCAGAACTTATTTAAAAGATTTTACATAAGCCCCGCGTTAGCCAAGGAAAAAGTACTGTTTGTAAGTAAACACATGACAGTTTTCAAAGCCTCAGGTAGTAAAATCTCAGCATTATCAGGCACCCGGGGCTGACTACCCGGAAACAGCGGTATGCAGAGAGTGCATGTGCTCATTGCACTTGATTTTCATCATTGTTACATACATGTCATTAATGCAGGGTAACAAGCACTCTAGGCAGATGCACTATTAGTGGATAAAAACCGTACCTATCTTTTGTTAAGTGCTCACTCTCCAAGAGGCTGGGTACAAAGTGCCTTGTAAATATCTCTTCTTTTAGTTCCCAAATGAACTGTGGCGGAAGGTTGTGCATTTTACACGTGAAGAAACTGGGGGTTGGACAATTTAGTGCTATGGTTTGAATGCGTGGGTCCCCCTACCAGACTCAAAGGTTGAAGTCTCTGTCCCCAAAGTGGTCGTTTTAGGATGCGAGGCCTTTGGGAGATGAGGCCGTTAGGTCATGTTGGGGGAGTCTTCGTGAATGGGATTAGTAGTTTTATAAGCTCACCCTGGGGATTTTGTCTGTCCCTTCTGCATGTGAGGACACAGTGAAAAGATGCTTTCTATTGAGCCAGAGAGTCCGTCCTCTCCAGACAGCGAATCTGCCTTCCTCTTGGACAGCCTGGACTCTAGAGCTGTGGTTTATCAGTAACGGCTCTGGGGCGTTTCATTATGGCAGCCTGAATGGCCGAGACCTGGGAAGCCATGTGCACAACCTGATTCTACTTTTCTACCTTCATCTCTCCCTGGCTAATGCCACCTGTTGTTCCAGCATGGAGGAAAGTGACTGAGCTTTAGTGTGGATCAAGCAGAGTTTGGTTCTTGGATCCATTGTTTCCTAGTAGTGGGATCCTAGATGTTTATCTAATTTTTCTGAGTTGTGGTATCTTCATTTTAAAAGGGGGCTGTTGTGAAGATTAGATGTGACATATACATAAAGTTCCTATCACAGACCTTGCCAGGTGATAGACTCCGTAAGTGATGGGTGAAAGTTTCAGTTGTGATATTTGATAGTTCCTTTTTCTGTGTCCATATTTTGTTACTCTAAGCAGACTGTAGAGTCTCTAAAAGCAGGGTGTCCCTTGGAGCACCTTCCGTGTGTTGCCTTGCACATAGGAGGACCTAATGAATATATGCCTGGGATCAGGGTGGGTGTCACTAGTTTTTAAATTCTGCTAGATGACCTGGATTCTATCTTTTGTCTTTCCTTTTTAATTCAGGTTGGCATCTCATAGTTTTAAAAACAACACATAAATAGGGGCAGGCTTAGAACTTCTAGTAACTCCCATAGTCTGTATGAAATGATTTGTGAAAAGTGTACAATTTGCTTGAGAGCCTCCTTAGGAAAATCTGAACCTGGAAGGAACTTGGGTGCGGGGTGGTCGAAAAGTACAACAGCTTCCCATTCTGCATGGAGCTCTACATCCTGGACATGGCGATTCCCATGCCACAGCTTTTGGGAGGTGGGCCAGGGCGTGCATACCCTTCCTGTAAGGGGACTTGCTAAAGCTTGCTGACTTCTTGCCTTGGGGAACCAAAGAATGTCAAGAAACTTCATTTTCTTCCAAAAAAATGAGATGTCTTCTAATTTCCATTCTGAGCTACATTCGGGGAATTTTTACATGGTGTATCACGCACATGGATCTGCAGATCTGTCTTGGACTCCCCAAGTACACAAACCGATTTACTTGGGAACTTGCAGTGACTTTTAATAGACACAGTCACGCTAGGGAAAAAACCAGAAAAGTAGTGCCTAATGCCTGTGGGATTCTAATTCTGATTATTTTTGAAAGCATGAGGTAATTGGCCTGCAAAAATAAATCAGATATGAGTCTGAAATGGAGTTCGAAAGAACTGGCAGAAAGAGTATTAATTAAAGTTGCAAATTTGAGCCCAGTCATGCAAAGGTCAGAAATGCTTTCCTTAGGGCCACCGTTCTGTCAGCAGCGACTTTAATGAAGAATAATGAGGTTAGAGAACCTCATCCCTTATCCTTGGCGTGCTCCCATCCCAGGTGGGAGTGTCTCCTGTTAAGGTCGGGGACTGAAGGCTGATGTGTTTAGGGTCTGGCTTGCATAGTTCTCAAGTACCAGCCCTCCGGCAAACACCGGAAGTCGAGACAAAAGACCTATTCTTGCCTGGAAGCATTTGTTCCTGCAGTTTTCATGCCATTTAGTGATTACTGACCACTTAATAAAGCTCTTCATGGATTTCTGATTTTCTTCTGAATTGATTTTAGACAAATGATATTCATCAAAGTGCTTGTCACTCTTGGTTTGATGGAAGGTGAATGAATGTCTAAAGATTTAATAGACTTTGGGACTAATTCCAGTAACTAGCCACGGACCATGCAGCTTCTTTTGATCTTTTTGATAGAGCATAAAATATTCCCTGTAATCTGCTTTGGGAGTGGTTATTAATATCTCTCAGCAAAGGGCTGAGTGAGTACGCCTGTCTTATTCTTACTCCCACATTTGTACGATGTGATTCCTATAATCCGACCAACGTGCTCATGATAGACTGTAAAAATGGCCACCATCTTCCTCCATTCCTCCCAGGTTAACACTCGCATATGACTTCAGACATTTGCTCAACAGGAGATCATCTTGCTTCCCCCACCCTCGGAGCTGGGCCAACACTGCAGTTTGCTTTGGCCAACAGAATGTGGCCGACGGAAGTGGTGCCGACTCCCTTCCTCTCAGAGCTCGACCCAGGCCTGTGTGTGAGTCCGGAGTGGGCTGGGCGAGGCTGAGCGGCCACACGCGGCAGAGACTGCTGGTTCCCAGAAGCCCCGGCGAGCTTGATCGCTGGCCCACAAGCCGGGTGTGAGCCACAGCAAGACCAGGAGAGTCCTGAAGAAGCCTACTCAAATCGCCACCCACAGAGCTTCTAATTTGTGGGGTGTTTAGTTGTGTGGTCAAGGGAACTAATACAATGCTCAACAGGGGTCTTCTGTTAATCTGCCCAGGCCCCCTTGGAGCAAAAGTGATCCCCGTTGTGACCACAGTGTGGCTGAATCATCAAAAAGACAGACACTTCTTTACCTTCTTGTCACTCTGGAGCAGATTGTGGTGCACAGTCTCATCGACCACAGCCTGCTGCCTAAGCCACCGCCAGCCGTCCCTCCCTTCCAGCTCCTGTCCTCCTAGCAGCGGGGGACAGTTCTTCCTGGGAAAGGCAGATGCATTTCTAGGTTGCGCTCGTTTCTCCTTCTCATGAGGGATGCAGTGTCTAGAACTTGGCAGCCAGCAGATATGGAGTGAATCGTGTTGAAGCCCAAGTTCATGTGTTGAAGCCCTAACCTCTAATTGACTGTATTTGGAACTAGGGCTTTTAGGAGGTAGCTGAGGTTAAATGAAGTCGGGGTGGGGTCCTAATCCGATAGGCTTGGAGGTCTTATAAGGAGAGGAAGTTCTCTGTCCTCCTGCCATTGCCTCCCCCTGCTTTCTTTTCTTTTCGTTCTCTCCCTTTCTTTCTTTCTTTCTCTCTTTCTTTCTCTTTCTTTCTTTCTTTCTTTCTTTCTTTCTTTCTTTCTTTCTTTCTCTCTCTCTCTTTCTTTCTTTCTTTCTTTCTTTCTTTCTTTCTTTCTTTCTTTCTTTCTTTCTTTCTTTCTTTCTTTCTTTCTCTCTTTCCTCCTTCCTTCCTTCCTTCCTTCCTTCCTTCCTTCCTTCCTTCCTTCCTTTCTTCTTTCTCTTTTCCATTCTCTTCTCTCCCTACTCTTGCTTCTCTTCTCTTCTCTCCTCTTCTCTTCTTCTGTCTCTTTTCTTTTTTCCTTCTCCTCCCTTCCTTTCCCTCTGCCCCTCCCCATCTCTCCTCTATCTTCTTCTCTCTTCTTTCCTTTTTTCTTCCCTTTTGTTCTCCACCCACAATGTATACACCAAAGAAAACCTCTGAAGCCACGAGACGGTGACCCTCTGCAAGTCAGAAAGAGAACCCTCCACAGAACCTGACCATGGTGGCTTCTTAATCTGAGACTTCCCATTCTGCCTTCCCAGAGCCAGAAGACACACTTCTGTGCTTTTAGTCACCGGGCTGTGGTGTGTCGTTACGGACGCCCCCTGAGACGGCAAGCTTAAGACAAAGGTTCACCTGCTGGGCTTGACAGAGATGAAAGAAAGAGCCGCGGACTTGGATGGCTTCTGTGGACAGTGGAATGGACAGCAGTCGCTCCAGTCACCAGTGTGTGCTACGCGAGGACAGCACCTCCCAGTGCTTCAGCGCACTGCCCCTCGGTGTGCCGCTGAGCTGCAGGCAAAGTCCTCCAAGCGCTCCTCGGGGGGGAACCGCGGGTGTCTGGGGTGCCTGTGGGTGTCTTTGAATTCGTCTGTGGTCTGAGTGGAGAAGCAACGCCTCCAAACACCTGTTTTCTCCACCGCATACCTAGGAGGGTGAGAGACAGGCGCTGAGGCTGGCGACGCATGCAGGCTGGCACTGAGTGTGGGGCGGAGGGAAGTCTGGGCCCAGCTGTGACCGGTCTGGCCTTTCTGTCCTGGGTGGTCAGGCTCGAGTGGTCCAGGCACTCGCCCTTCCAAGGCTGGCTGTGTTGCCCAGGTTTGAAGACGCTGCTGCATTTAAAGTCAGCACCTCCTCAGGCTTCTTGGCTTGCGACCAGGAGTTATGTCTACAGCTCTGGCTGAGTCCAGGGGAGTCACGAATTCCATAGACGTTCTTATCAAGGGAGATGAAAGGGAAACGGAGAAGCAAGGAGAAGGATGCCCGTTTGCCATTTAAGGCCTTGCAAGACCAGAAAGCAGGAACTCGCACTTCCTGTGTGGTCCCTTGTGTTGGCCGGTGTCGTTGAAGGCACGTACCATCTTCTTTAGGTCTCAGAGAGCCCTGTGTTCCCGGAGCCAGGATTACTCCCGCGTCACAGGTCAGGAACCTGATGTTCGCACCGTCAGGACCACAGCTGTGCAGACCACAGCGGGCAGAGTCAGGGCGAAGACATCTGTGTCTCTGCTCCGCGTAGGCCTCTTGCTTTTGAACCCGAGTGGACCTCTTTCTACTGTAGGGTGTCCACACACCACTAAGGGACTGTGGCTACAGCATCTCCAAAATGCAACATACCGGGCAACTTCCTCATTCCTTCCCCCGCTTCGCAAGCATCTGAAGAAAACTTTATGTAAACAGGACTGAAAGGTAAAGCTCATCCAATCAGAATCACGCCCACCCTCGAGGGTCACGCTAGTGCCTGCTAATGTGAATCTCTCCTGTTCAAAGTTTAATACCTCATCCAAGGCTCCACGATTACATTTCCATTACTTCCCACTGCTTATCACAGTTGGACTGCAAAAGCCAATTTATGTTGTGATTTCTCCTCTGCTAGATCTTTGCCGTCTATTTTTAAATTTGTCTCACAATCCAATCTGGCGTCATCACAAATCGTTGGCTCCATGATGCTGCTGGGACATTGGCCTTGAGGGGGACCTTGTCCTCAGGCCCCAGAGTGTCGTCTCAACCAAGTATGAGGTCACTGGAGGACCTTTGTCCTCGAGTACACCTGCGGCTTGCTCTCTCTGCTCTAGGGCAGTTTTGGATTAACCTCAAACCCAGGTCATGTAAAAATCAGATTCCCCCATGGATTCTAAAGTGAAGAAAAACAATAGTGTTGTTTCTTGGTACCTCTGATCTGGGGTCTGGAAACCTCGATTCCCCCTCAGGAAAGACAAGTGCTTTCTCACCTATCTGTCCTCTGTCACAGCTCTCTTGGTTTATGCAGGGGTGACCTGGCGCTGAGCCTGACGGCAGGTTCGCCAGGGCTCTGGGGGCAAGCACATTGTCTTTTGACAAGAAGAAAGAAATATCTTTAGAGATGGGTCAGCAATCTGGCCTGATAGCGTTTCTATTGACACAATCTTACTTCTGATGAAAGAAGGAACCAAGGTACATAAAAGAAAGCGTAATTCCAGAATGGTTTTTATCATAGCTGTCTACTACTTAAAGAGGTTTCTCTTGATGGGGGATTTTATTGCCCACCTGCCTTCCTTGCTTGTGGTTCCCCAAGGCAGCAGGCCAATAAAATACATCCAACAGCCTCGCTTCTCTAATCAGTGGGCAAAGATTGGAGTGATGCTTTGCTTTGCTTACTTTTTAAAAAATTTCTAAGCCCGCTTTAAAAACACCCTTATGGCTTCCCGCTTTCCTTTTTGGAGAAACTGAGCAGAGAGCTTTTACTGATGTCGGCGATGTGGCTTCACCCACCAGCAGTTGCACTGTGATGTGGTCTGTGTCATTGCCAGTGAATACACAGAGGTGCACATTCTCCCGGATCAGTAGGCTTGTTGAGAGACAAGATGAGAGACAGCACTCCACGGAACACTTCCGTCCACGGCCCGTGAGTGCTTGTGCTCAGCTGCTAGCCTCCTCTCTGTGGCTGAGTCCTCAGTTAGTCATTCTTTCATGTCGACTTGAGGTTCCCAGAAACCCTGGCCTCTCTGGGGGGTGTTTGGGGCCTGTGGTCTCAGCTCAGTCTCTGGCTGAGCCTCCAGCTGCCCAAATCAATCGCCGAGTTAATTAGTTTTGTTTCCTTTAAACTCCATTTCCCTCCTGCATTCACCCCCATGCTGATGTGAAAAGCATAGCCATACTTTCTTTGCTCCTCTTTGAAGAGCAGAGTGCTGAAAATTTGCAAGCAGCAGAGCAAGCCTTGTGCACTGTGGTGGGAAGGCACTGATTCCAGAGTCCAGCAGGGTTGGGGGACTGAGGGGTGGGAGCCAGTGGCTGAGGGTTACTGGGTGCCCGGGACATGGCATTCCAAGGGCTTTCTGCCTGTTATCTCATTTGCCCCTCACAGTATTCTTAGGAACTATCTGCGTTTTGTGGGTGTTGATCCTCAGTTCCAGAGAGAGTCAATCCACTTGAGCAGTGGAAGTGGGGCCATCAGAACCCCTACTTTAGTTACTGTTCCTGGGTCCCGCTTCCTCTTTCTGATCATTGGCGTATCAGTCCACTTTAACGAAGGGGAATTTTCCAGTAACATTTAAATGAGAGACTTGGTACAAAATCACTTCTGTCAAGACTGAGGCACCTGACACGGCTTTCTGCACAGACATTCTGCATGGACATTCTCTGCTTCCTGGGGCTTCAGTGACTTCCATGAGGGAGACTGACAAAGGTCCTGTGGTGTGTGACACTGGGCCATGAGGGAAGATCATGAAGCCATGAGGCCACTTCTTTGAGGGTGCGCAAGGGTGGGTATCCCGTGGTGTGGTAGACCTAATATGGTCAACTTGAGCCAGAATGCCCAGCCGGACTGAGTTGGTGTGATGCTGGGTGTATGAGATCCACCTGAGGGTTGTTGCTGACGCAACATAAGGCAGAGTGGGAGCCGTAGTTAGTTGGCGGGCTGTTGCCCAGGAGAAGCTCTACTGTGGCTGGTTCTTCCCAAGGGGCCTCGGCTGTCTTCATCGAGGAAGGAGCTCGGGGCCTTGCTGTCATCGAGGATGGCAGCTGTTGCTTCAGAGGAGCTCTGGTTGTCATCTCTGCTGCGAGCATCGTATCCTGGCTCCAGCCATCATGTGCAGACACGGATGTACATGGGACAGTGCTGTGGGCTCCCAGCCCTCAATTGGATCTTTTGGGTCTCCAGAGCCTGGATGGACATTCGGCACCTTCTGCATTTGGCTTCTGGGTGAATATTGTAAATGTCCCCTATTAAATCTGCTCTCTTATGACCATTGGCTCTGAAAATCCAACTAACACACCTGGTTAACTGTGACTTTGAATGTCCTTTCCTGGGGAGCTTGAATTTATAACCCTTCACCTCAGCCTCCCACAGTACTGGGATCACAGGTGTGTGCCACGGTGCCCCCCATAATGATTTTGGGGTGTGTGCATCGAGTGTGGTTAACTTACAGTGCTGTTCTAGAGAAATAAAGCACACACTTGCATGAAAGCCGCACGGGAATGTTCCTACACCGTACTCACAATGGCCAGTGATAAAAGTGCTAAAAGACGGAAGCAGCCCACCTGCTCCTCATTAGATGGATGGACAGACAAAATGTGGTCTATGCCTAACAGAATATTCTTCAGCCTTTAAAGGAGGGAAGGACTGATACGTAAGACCATGCAGACGAACCATGAAATATGGCTAACTAAAGAAGCCAGACCCCGAAGGCCATATAGTGTAAGATTCCATTCAGGATTGGAAAGCTACTGGACCAAAAGCAGATTAGTGGTTGCTTAGGGCAGGGGAGGGAGTGGGGGAAGGCGATGGCTGAAGAGTATGAGTCTCTTGGAGGTGATAAAAATGTTCCAAAATTGATTCTGGTGATGGTTGTACCTATCAGTGATGATACTAAAAACTGTTGAATCACACACTTTAAACGGGTAAATTGTATGGCATGAGATTATCACTCATGAAAGTTGTTCTTAAAAATCATAAAGCTGCCTGGGTGGGGAAATACCTTAGCCAGTGCCTGTCTTAGTCACTTTCTAATTGCTGGGATAAAATACTCAATGCCTACAACTGAAAGGTTACCTTGTGGTTTCAGCCCATGCTCGGCTGACTCCAAGGCAGAATGGCGTGGCGGAAGGACCTGGCAGAAGGAGGCTGCTCAACCCAAGGTGGCCAGGAAACAGCGAGAGCAGGGAGGAGCTGGGGACAAAAATACACCCTCCCAGGCCACACTGTCAGTGATCGCCTTCAGCCAGGCTCCTACTAGCACATTCAGCGCTGAATTCATTCACTGATGAGTGTAGCACCCTCAGGATCCAAACACCTTTCAAACTCATGAGATTTTAGGGGGACGTTTTAGACCTAAACCTTAACAGTCCCCCACAACATAGGCAGGTTCAGGCTCCAACAGCTTTGGGGGGAAGGAGAAGAGGGGGTCCAGGGGAAGCTGAGGTCAGAGGGACGTTAGCTCAGTGTGACCCAGGAAAAGAGAAAGGAGGAGGAAGAGGAGAAGAAGAAGGAGGAGCGGGAGGAAGGAACGAATTCCTTTCAGTCTTTCACTTCCTGGAGAAAGAAGGTGGGTCTTCTTGACATGGTAACGGTGGCTCACAGCATCATTGGCCTGGAGTGGAGGAAATACTGTCTGCATTTTAGATCACAGAACTTCGTGTGATGGAGTCAAATATTTCCATCTTGTAGAGAAGAATAAACACCCAGAAAACATCTACTCAAACATTTGTTCCAAGTTCTCTCAAAATAACTTGCTTGATTTATCTGGGACATCCGTGAAATCTCTTAGATGACATTCAGCAGCATTACTGATTATCCCTGACTTACATTTTCACAAACATGGTTTGGGTTGAACATCTCAGAAGTCCTCATTTAAAGGGGGCACTTTCCCAGTAGATTTGGTTCCATTGTTATTTTTCCTCTGGCTTCTTCTTTCTTTCTTTCTTTCTTTCTTTCTTTCTTTCTTTCTTTCTTTCTTTCTTTCTTGTTTTGGTGCTGGGGATTGAACTCGGTTCCTTGTGCTTGCAAGGCAAGCACTTTAGCCACTGAGCTAAATCCCCAGCCTATTTATTTATTTTTATCTTCTACATGTTTTTTATTTTACCAAGAACGTGTATTGGTACATTGTATACATGACAATCATAGTCAACATGGTTATTTTGTACCTGAACATGACATATCTTGGTTTTCCCCCCCTTCTCTTCCCCTCCCTTCCGTTCCCCCACTCTTCCCTATTTGAAAAAAATGGCTTCTACTTTAAAGTTACCGTTCTATTATTTTTCCTCAAGACTTAGGAAAATCTGGTTTTCGGTGAGAGAGGCACCCGGTTGTCTTTCCCTGTTAAGTCTTGGACTCCTTAGTCTTCTGATTGTGTCGAGAGCTACTGAGAACATTTATCCCTGGCGTTTGTAAGGAGCAGCTCAGGTATCAATCTCAGCTAAGGTCCGGGAAGAATTTGAAAATGGAGCATTTACCAAGCGCTAAGGCAGTCTTCGCGGGAGCAAGCCCTATTTCACTGGAATAGAAACTTCAGAAGCAGCCTTGCAGTGTGAGCTGGCTGCGCACCACGGCGCCCACTTATCCACCCTGGCTGGTGGGCAGGAAGAGGGTGTGATGCTGAACAAAGGCCACCGGGGACACTGCTTAAGTACAAGGGGCACCGACACTTCATGCAGAATGGTGAAAAGAAGTAAAAAGAAAAAAAATGAGGTTCTATTGTTAGGACTTTTTCCTGAAAACTGAAACAAAAACTCTGAAAATAGTTCATATTGTCTTATATTGAACAGAATGTCGGGTAGAGTTATCACCGGACTCCAGTTCTTGGAAAAAACCCAGCTCATGGTAGTGCGGGGGCTTGTGTGGGGGCAGGAGATTTGTGGGTCGCAGCCAGACTGCCAGCGCCATAATTATAGCATTTGTCACAATCCTGCCACTCTAATTGGCTTAACAGTCTCTTCTCCAGACAGAGTTGGACGGTATTTCATGACGGTGATTGGCTTTTCGAGGTGGTTTTGTAGCAGACCTCACCACTGGCTGACACTAACTCCCTCAAGCTGGTACAAAAGAGCCTCCTCCCTCTCTCCGGGTTGTCCTTGTGGGTGAGAGACCAGGAGGCTGATCCCCAAAGCGGGGGTCCCGTCTGCCTCAAGTTAAAGTGAACCGATGACACTCAGTTTCCACTTGAGGAAAGGACACATTTCTCCCCACATCTGTCTCCCTCAGCGCACGATGACATTTGAGCTGGGCTCACCTTCTGGCTGTGTCCTCACCATCCAGCTCCTGGCTTCATGGTGGCACAAGGATAGAGGGGTGGCTTCGGAAAGCGAGGGAGAGTTGGGGAAAGCTCTTGTGAATGTAGTCTTTCTAAAATCTCTGCCTCCAATTTAAAAATGGGCAAAAGATTTGAATGGACATTTCTGCAAAGGGGATATAAAAATATCCTAGGAGCTCCTGCGAGGATGTTCAACATTAGTCACTAGAGAGATGCAAGTCCAAACCCAGATGAGAGCCTGATGTCAAACCCAGCAGGACGACTGTAATCAACAAGACGGAAATAAACGGTGAGGTGGTGGGGAAATTGGAATCCTTACGTTTTGATTTTTTTCAGATTTATTTATGTATTTTATAGGTCTTTATCCTGTTAATTATCATAAGCACAGATTAACAGGCAGAGTAACAGGCCAGAAAACATATAAACACAAAAAATAATGATACCAAATCAAGGTTCAATTTTAGACACATTGGCCATGCTGTGGAGTCCTTACTCTTTGTAGGACTGTAAAATGGCACAGGTACTATGGAAAATAGGTTGGTATTTAATCAACAGATTAAATACAAGGTTACCATGTGACTTAGCCATTCCACTCCTAGGAATATGCCCAAAATAATTGAATCATTTGTCTACACACAATTACTACATGGATATTTAGAGCAGTGTTATTCATAATGCCTCCCAAGTGGAAACAACCAAATACCCACCAATTGATGAATGGATAAATATAATACGGTATGTCCACAAGTTGGAATAGTATTAAGTTATAATAAGAATGATCATAGATGAACCCTGAGAACATTTTGCTAAATAAGTCAATCAAAAAAGCCACTCACAGTATGATTCCACTTAAATGGAATATCCAGAAAAGGGAATTCATAGCGACAGAAGAAGGTGCATTAGGGATTTCTAGGGAAGAGCAGAATGTGGACTGACTGCTAAAGGAAATAGAATTTCTTTTGGGGGTCATGCAAATCCTGTGGAATTAGGTAGTCTTGGCGGTCACACAACTTTGTGAATATAGTAAGCCCCACCAAACTGCACCCCTTGAGAGTGTGAATTTTATGGTATGTGACTTGTATTTCAGTAAAAGATTGTATGAGGAAAAAATAACTCTGGGGGTTCAGTGATGGTCTTATTCTGCTTTGACCTAAAAAAAGCATTATTTTAATAAGGATAATGATGATAAAAGGAAAATATATGCTGCCAATGTCCACGATCATCTCTCCCTCTGCCAATGTCTGGCACCGGTTACCACTTCCCAGGCACCTGGACAAGGGTCTCTGGCTGCTCTTTGTGCCCCAAATTTCATCTGTGTGCTCTCTGAGCTGGTCTGTCCACAAGCTCACCGAAGGCCTCAGTCGCTCCTCTGTTCCCTCCTCGTTGTTGGTTGAATTGTGTTGCCCCAAAAGACACATTCAAGCCCTGACCCTCAATGTCTGCAGTTGTGACCTCGTTTTCAAGTAAGGTCTCGGCAGGAGTCACCAGATTAAGACGAGATTGTACTGGATTAATGTGTGTCCTAATTCATGACCGGTGGCCTTGTATAAAGCAGCACATTTTGCACAGAGACACGGCCAAGGGAAGACGCGCATGTGGAGACAACAGGCCACATGATGATGGAGGCAGAGATTGGTGTGATGCGTTACAAATGAAGCCAGGCCAAGAACTGTCATCAGCCACCAGAAGCTGGAAGAGGCGGGGAGGTTGTCCCCTTCCTCCTTGTTCACACCTTGGCCAGCAACTTCCAGCTTCCAGAACTGGAAGTGCATCTGTTTCTGTCGTTGGCCACCCTCTTTGAGCTGATTTGTTGAGGTGGCCCTAGGAAAGGAATTGACCTCTCTGGGGTGACACAGAGGCTCACACGTGTTTGCCAAGCACTTGTATCTTCTGTTTCTGAGTGATGTTTCATGGCTGAGACGGAAGGAAGCTCCACAATTGACTGATAAAAACTGAAATGCTGGTCCCTGTTTCTCCAAGGGAGGACTCCAGAGAGAGATGGAAGGGGTTAGCCAAGGAGGTAGCAGAGCAGGGGACCGAATTTATGCCAGATCTTTCAAGCCTTGTTTAGTGAAGGGAGACAGAAAAGAGATACGTCCCTCATCAAGAGTCTGCTGGGAGTCCGGTGCTGGGCCTTGGTCTGTTGTAATTCTCTCATCATCCCTGGGTGATGAGCGCTCTTATCCACATTTCTGCAAATTAAGCAACTGACATGAAAACAGAGGTGCAGGTGTGTGTGCCAGGTTGCTTAGTAAATGGCCAAACCGGAATTCTCCACTGGGTCTTTAAGACCTCCACATCTCGCTCTTCCTGGTCTTGCAAAAGAGACCCAGGATGAGACAGCTTTCAGATTTCAGGAAGGCCTTTTGGGGGGATTTGGTAAATGATCAGGATCTATTCACCTTGCAAATTGGATCTGTGAATGAAAAATTCAATATCCCCACTTTGTAGTCATTCACTGTAATCATTTTGATCCAAACTCATGAATATAAAAATTTATGAATTTATAAAAATTTATTTATACTATTATCTCTTAGAACAAAGATAATATTTTAATATTTACAGTCTACTTTTGCTTTTTTGAGGTTAATACATTGCTGAGGTGGATAATATAACCAGTCAGTGGAACATGGCCCACTAAACCTTAAATTTAAGGAAGTTTTTGTATTCTGATTTTTTCCCCGGCTGATGTTACTGACAAATACTTACAGAAAAGTATATAAAATATTTAGAGATGATATGTTTCATTATTTTTGGAGTAGCAAATGGAAATAATTTTTAATAGGTTATGCAAGATATTTTCTTCCTCTGTATAATTTTCCTTAAAATATTTTGCAACAATTTAGAAAGATTGTTTTTCAAATTCTCTATTTTCTCAAGAAAGTCTAAGGAGAATTGGCTTATGCTGAAGTTGCTGACCTATCTGGGGACATCTGGGCATTTGGGGACAGCTTTTAACATCTAATGTCCTACTCTTACCCCACATGTCAGGAACATTAAGTATAGTTAATCTAATGATATTATCTTTGGGAGAAATTATTTTCATTAAAGCAATTGCTGATGTAATTGAAGATAATTTGTTCTATTTTCTCATGGTCTTGAGAAATAGGCACACAACACAATTAAGTCAAACCATTAAAGAGAAAGGCAACAGTTCAGCCCGGGGATGAGGTATTGAAACCTAATAGCCACTTCCTGAAGGTTGTCAGTTTAAGAATATACCCATTTGACTGAGCGTACATTTTGTTCTGCCGGCCCAGAGCCCAAGTAGGAGAACTGGCTGCACCCTGGAGACTCCTTTCTAGCTGACCAATAGATGTGACAGTTTAGCGACCCCCGGCCCTTGAGACATCAGGATAGCAAAGAACCATCTGGTAATAGCAGGGTAATGGCAGCGTCTTGGAGCAATCTGGGTGTGCAGCGTTTGAGCTGAGGGCAAGAACACCCTGTAACGACAGCGGGGGAAGCTAGTGGAGCTATGACACATCACTGTCAGCCATCCGCGGCCAACTGCGAGTCTCTCTCCTGGAAGAATCTTTTCTCTGCAGAGTTCAGTTAGCCACACATTCGCCGTATGGTAACATGACAGGAATTGCATGATTTCTTCCATGAACAGCAATCCCCAGTGAGGTGACCTTCGAACGTAATTTAACAGAGCAGCTGCTGAAATCCATGTATTCATCCTCTTACAGGGTATGGGGGGAACAGGTTAAAAGAAATAATCAGAACACTGTGCATGGCCACAGATGGGCTGGTTAGCCTGGCCATGGGCTGTTAAGTTAGCTTTGCCGTATTACTCTGAAGATGGAGCTAAAGGATCGTAGTCTGCCTTAAATAAAATTCACAGGCAAGAATAATAAGGGCCTGCTAAAAACCTGAATGGAAGATCTTAGTAGGCATCCCACCACTTCATCCCAGGAACCCATGAAAATGCAGGAATCATCAGCTGATCAGCTGTTAACAATGCAATTGACTTTTCTTTTTGTTAAAAATGGAATTTAAAAAAAATTGTCCTGCTTTGTGTCCTAAAGCGTTAAGATATTAGAATTAATTCTCAAGAAATAATTTTATTCCACGATATCTTGTTGGCTGATGTTGAAGTTGTGTGCACCGAGAGAGAGAAGCCACCTGACCCCGGGATGGGAGAGCCGGACCCCGAGTCCTTCTGGGCTGGCCCTTCTGCATGATTCTGAGTTCCCTCTCTCCCTCTCTGTCTCTCCCTCTCTGTCTCTCTCTTGTCCTTTCCCTCTCTCTCATCGTTTTCTCTTTCTTTTTGAAATACACCATTTTTGTTAATGAGGAAGTCTGTAATGTATTCTGGTTGTAAAGATAATACAAGCTCTTTCGTGCAGGGTTATTGCAGGTCTGGGTTTATTTCTTCATGCACCATAGCTTACCCCATCTGACTAGCGGAGTATCCCACACTGAAGATAAACACGCAACAGTTTAATGAGTGTAATTCTCAGTGTCTGCTTGTGAATAAATCTTATGTGCTCGTACATGCTTGTACACACACACAGACACGCAGACACACACACACACACACACAGAAACACACACACACCCCAAACACAATGTTTTCTAAGTATGACTGCACTACACACAATACCATTTTTGGCCAGCTGTATCTGGTACAGCTCATTCTATACATTGTGTTCACAAATATATATCATTCTTATCACAGGCTTATGCATGTCATTGGATGATTGTGCCATAGTTAAACAAATTAATTTTAATTGATGGGAATTTAGTCTATTTCCAATAAATACAGGTATATCTTCTGTGCACCTGGCCAATTACAGCTTCCAAGTGCCTGACTTAGAATCGCAAGAGCAAGGTTTGGCCAAGACAGTCACATTGCTCTTTTGCAAGATTATGATAAACCACTTGTCAACTAATAGCCAATGAAAAACACCTGTGTTTGCCGCCTTTATCCACCTGGCATTGTCAAACTTTAGAGTCTTGGCTCATTTACTAGGTATGGGGTGCTCGCCACCGAGATCTCATTTGTATTTTATCTATTACTTTCGATATTGACTTTCTTTTCACCTATCTATTAACTGTTGACAACTTGAGTTTCTTCTTTTGTGAATGATGTATTGTATCCGTAGCCATCTTTTTAATATGGGCAATGTTGTGACTTGTAATTCCTAATAAAAATTATATATTTGGTCTTTGTCTTTGGTTCCTGACATGGAGCTTCTAAATCCCTTGTAATTTTTTTGGGCAATCTGGGAGAATCCTTTGTTTTAATATTGGTTTTTGAGTCCAGTTCCTGCCACAGAGCTCCTAATCTTTGGAATTTCCTTTTTTCTAATGAGACAGCTCTCAGCAGATTCCTGGATGGACGCTGGTCACTAGAAGGTTTAAGCCATGATTTGAAGGTTAGGACTTACAGTCCTGCCCGCCTATTGTTTGGGAAGGGCAGTGGGGCTGGAGGTTGACTTTAGAATACACCACGGCTGCGTGATGTTGCATATAAATCTCCGCTTGTGGGTTTGGGCTTCCCAGTGGATGAATTTGAACCCATCAGGAGTGGCACACCCCAACTCCATGGGCTCAGGAACTCCTGCACTTGGGACCCATCTGTGACTTGCCATTCTATCTCCTCATCTGGCTGTGCACTGTGTTCTTTATAGTGTTCTTTATAATACAGTGGCAGGTGCAAGTAAAGTCATTTCCTAAATCTGTGAGCCAAATTATCCAACATCAGAAGGGGGTTGAGGGACCCTCTGACTTATAGCTGGTCAATTAGAAGCTTTGAGGCCCAGATGTGTGTTTGGCATTTTAAGTGGGGAGTGCTTTTGTGGGACTGAGCCCTTGACTTGTGAGAGCTGGAGCTGACTCCAGGTAGATATGGTCAGAATTGAATCGAATAAAATCACAGGACCCCTTGTTCGTTTGCAAATCTGTGGCTTGGGGAAAGACCCACACATCTGGTGTGACAGTGTTTGATAGGCAGCTTGCCCCCCGGGAATATTTCTTGTTTGTACTCATTTGCAGGAACTTGTCCCCTGCTCTTCATATTAGTGCTTTTGGTCAGAATATTCTGGAATGGAAGCTGACATAAATACCAACCACTTTGTCACCCACTGGAATCTGGAATGGAGGCTGACATAACTATCGACCACTGTACCAATCACTGGAATGTTCTAGAATGGAAGCTGACATAACTACTGACCACCGTACCAATCACTGGAATGTTCTAGAATGGAAGCTGATATAACCACCAACTGCTAGAATTTAAATAATATCCAGCGGGCTCTGGGGAGCTTCCTGTGAATTTCAGTCCTGTCATAAATCAACAAGTCTGTAGTAATGATAGAGCAACACACATCTCAAGAAGATGATTATGGTGAAATGATTAAGCCAGAAAAGGAGAATCCAGGGAGATGCCAAGAGACATGGCAGGGGCAAAATTTTGAAAACCATAAAGACAGACATCTCAAAAGGGTAAGGTGCCACTCTGCCAGTGCAGTAAGGGGGTTAAGCGGAAGGGCTATTCATATCTCTGAAGTATATGAGAAGTAATGGTTACATTATTGGAAGAGCTGAGCTGCTGAAGGAATGCAGCCATTTTGGGGTCTCTCTTCTCTCTGCAAAACTAGGAACAGTGTAAAATAACCTTATGAGTTATAATAAAAAGGCCTGAGCGCTGCCAAAGTCACTGATGAAATCATACCACAGCCTCTCCCTCCAATGCGTGAGAGACCTTCCTGACAGAAATTCCTCCCTCATCCCTGCTCCCAGCTGCTGTAATGTGGACAGTCACACCCCATTTCCTCTCAGAGAAGGAGTGCTGAGTGGGGCGAGACATGTTGTAATCCTAGAGAGCTTGTGTTCTAGCAGATAGCTGGCCGGAAGAGGAACAACAAAGGTGTCTGTCTAACCTGGCCACAGAGCTGGGAACTTAACAGAAGGCTCATCTTACTTAGTTACAGAGAACGGTGTGACATACTCAAGTTCTCAATGGCCGAGTTCACTGATGGAGGGATGGATGAAGTACATATACAGCAGAGTATTATTCAGCAAGAAGAAGAACGGAATCCTCTCATTTGTAGCAACAAGGATGAACTTGGAGAATCTCAAGGTAAAGGAAATAAGCCAGACACAGAGAGCCAAGTACCTCATGTTCTTGCTCAGACTTGGAAGCTAAAAATGTTGCTGTCATAGAAACATAGAATAGAATGGTGGTTACTCGAGGCAGAGAGTGGGTAATGGGTACAAGATATACGTAGGGAAGAGGAATGAGTTTTACGGTTCTATAGCACTGGGGCGGGGGCTGAGTCTAGCTAATCATCATTTCGTCAATATTTCACAATAGCTGGAAGAAAGAATTTTGAATGTTCCCAACAGAGGAAATGATCCATGTTTGAAGTACCTTAACTGGATTAACTGGATCATTCTATGTTGCATATATGGATCAGAATATCACGCTGGACCCCATAAATATGTAGCATTATTATGTGTCAATCCAAACAAAACCAGAAATGGGTGTGACAGTCAAGGAGGTGTACAAAGTACTCATCAGACCTGTTGCCCGTCACCCTGGGGACTTGGGGCAGGGAGCTGGGCTGAGTCTCCAAGGTGGGGTTCCGGGGACTTGGTCCTCCAGGGAGATCATTGGTAGTTGACACTACAGAGAGATCATGTCATGGAGCCCACTTTGCCTCTGGTGATGAGCTCTAGAAAACAGCTCTGGAGAGCAGAGAGTAGCCAGCCCTTTGGCCATGTGTGGTGTCATGGGAAGGCCCAGCCCTGGAGCAGGAATCCTCGACTTTGGGAGTGGGCGAAGCTTTGAGCGCGTATAGAAAGTCGCTCCAGCCTACATATTTCAGCAGTCACAGAGGTGACTATGGCATGGGAGGTGGTCCCAGCAGGAGGGAATGTGGACCCTCCAGAAGCAGGAAGGGAGGCCTGTCTTAGGACACAGGCCTCCAGGCCCCACGTCCCATGTCCCTGTTGGTAGTAACCTTGCTGGCCTCAGGAGGGGACAAAACCCTGGTGCTGAGGGCAAGCCCAGAGTGGCACGAGCGTCCCCACCCTGCTCACGGTTGTCTTGGGAGTGCCCAGGGCTGGGGACCCACGGCCAGCCTTCCCAGGGATGCCCCGCACTGGCCTGGCCCTCTGCCAGGCACCGTGGTCCGTGGTGCAGGGACCAAGGATAGGTAAGGGTTCTGTGTTTTGAAATCATGAGTCTGATTCTTGATTTTCAACTTGAAAACCCCCAGTGGGGAGTCAGGGAAGAGTTCCCCAAGGACCCGGGGGAGGCTTGGACATGCTAAGCACTGTGTGTAGCTGAAAGAAATAACTCCCAGTGCAGTTGAATCTGTGAGTCTGTGATTCCATATGAGTGTAGGCTGTTGTGATAACAAACTACCCTTAAGGACCAAACTGAGTCTGACTTAATGGGACTCAGCTGTCCCATTCTCACAGGCATCTCCTAATAGTGCGATGTTATGAAGGAGGGCTGACGTTGTGCTTCGCAGGGCAGGGTCTCTGGGGCTGGGGCTGGGGCTGCAGCAATGGGCTCCACTTGCAATGGATCTCTTGGTGCGAGAAGGGATGAGGCAGGAGCCCCTGGGCTGAGTGTGGGGTGGGAGGTGTGGGGCAGGGCTGGGTGAGGCACGCCCAGGGAGGAACTGCTGGTCTGGGCAACCCGGGCTGGTTCCCACAGGAGCCTTTCCCTCAGCTGCAGCGAGCCGGCCCAGCGCTGGCCACAGATGTTCCTGGGGGCAGCGCCCTTCCTGGGGACTTCTTTCGTCCCCCTTTTCGGGTCCTTGGTCCTGATTTCTTTAGATCAAGATTTCATAAGTTCAAATTCTAAACCCCTCACATCCTAGTTATGTAGGTCTGGAGAAGTGATTTTCCTTCTTTATGCCTCAGTTTCCATATCCAAAAAAATCTCTCGACGCCGACTACAGTAGCTATGCAATCGCGAACAGATTTCTTAACCTCTCCGTGCTTCAGTCTCCCACCACAGCAGAGATAACTGTGTCATCCCAGAGGACTGGTATGAGGAATTACTGAGAAAATAAAATGGTTTGGAAAGCCCCCGGTGCATACTAAGTGCTGTACAAAAAGCAATTTACTCATTTGTTTTGCAAATGAGGAAACAGAGAGGTTAAGTAATCTCCCTGAAGTTGCACAGCAGCCACACAGCTCACAAACAGTGGTGCTGAGACTGTGGGGAGATGGGATCCCCAGTGACAGGGGAGAAGCCCCCACATTTCCCTAAAGTATTTTCTTTGTTACTAGGAGGAGGGAGAAGTTCCCCTCGGGCTGCGCACAGCCTCTTCCAGGTCACCCTCTGGTCTTGGTGCAGAACAGCCTGTTCAGGGTGGCCGTATTGTACCTGCCATCGGACACTGGCGAGTGCTCTGGAGAGCATCTCAGTATGGTTGTGGCTCTTGGCTCTGCCTACACTCAAGCCCTTCCTCTATCAGAACAAAGTCCCGTTCACACCACGGAAGGCCCATCTGCCTTGTGCCCAAAGCCTTTCCTCTTCTGCAAACCCCACGAGGCGAAGGTTAAAGAGCCCATCCCCTCCGCCCAGTCCCCAGTCCCAGCCTGATTCCTCAGACCCTGGGAACCTCTCAGCGATCTTTCATTTGCTGCTTTAGAGAGCCGATTGGTTTCGCTGGAAAGTGTGTGAGCCTGTGCATGTGCACATGCGTGTGTGAGAGCGAGGGCCGGGCAGTTCCTCCCCTTGCTGTGAGGAGTACCAGCAAAGCGGTGGAATGTCTCCATGGTAACAAGCTCTCAATCCATCCGGCCACACAGCGTCCAACACATAATCTGCCAGGCAGGCAGAGCTTGATGGGGCGACTTAATGGAACACACAACGTGACATTTTGGAACACAACGCCCATTCCTCAGATTCCTAATCAGTTCCTGGCACCTGGATGATGAAGAAATCCCACGTTTCATGCCCCAGAGGCTTAGCCGTGTGCCAGCATCGATTGCTATACAACTCTGGGGCTCACCGTCATCCCCACCCAGCCCACCCCACGCCACTAACTGTAGGTCTCTAAAGGGAGCTACCATTCGGCCGATTTGAAATGGTGATTTCTCTGTGATGGTAGGACACCCCTCCCACATCCCAGCTGCCCTTTCACTTCCTTGTGTTGTCATGTATTTTTTCCAGTTGTTTTGTCACAATGATATTTTTTCACTGAGAAAATGGAAGTGATTTCAAGAGAAACATTCCTGAGAGTTTTGGGATTTTTTTCTTTGCATCTTTGACCCTCTTCTACCTTTCGTCCATTAGAGAAGGATATTGAGGCTGTAAACAATGTACTTTCAATCTTTGCACATGTTGGACAGGAATCAAGAGAGTTCTGAATCTTGCTAAGGGGAGTAAACTGTTAGAAATTAGACAAATGGAATTTTCCAAAGCACTTTTGCTGTATCGAATATTCTAGCAGTGTAGACTCTCCTTGACTACAGTGACTCAGAGTGGCCATTTGGTGGCATTTCGTGCAATGCAGTGCGACCCCCACCTCTGTCTGATGCCAAACCATTTTCACCATCCCTAAAGGAAGGCTCGTATCATGCAGTAGCTACTCCCCTGCAGGAGGTAATTATTATTATTTAAGTTTTTCCATTAGTATATGTTTGTGATATGTAAGAAGGTGATTATTTTTAAATGAACTCTCTGTCGTTCACCTAACCAAATATTTATGCTTACTGTGTTAGGGTTCATTTTTACCCTTTTCTTTTTCAAAATTTTTCGTCACATAGTAAATTCTGCCCCACAGATAGTCTACATTCTCTATTTTATCCAGCAAAACTGCAGACACACAGCAAATGCACAGTCGATGCTGAATGATAGAGTTTTACTGTCATCGGATGGGATTAGAGTTATGTCACCTAACAATTGTAGCATTGAGATGATTTCTTTAGGCAGGCGTTAGTCATGAGTAGCCAGAGACGTGATTTCTTGTCTCAGTCAATGTGAGGATTCGTAGGCCAAGAGCCAACACACAGGAACTGTCGCACCTGTCTGTTAAAATACGTGTTGCACTGTCCCAAGAGAGACGTGTGGAACTGAACTGTGCCTTGAACTCACTCTGCGTGGGGGAACCTTTGCCTGGAGGCAGTTGTCATAGCTACCCAGGTCCCCCTGGAGGACGACAAGTCCCTCACTATGTAAGGTCTAGATGAGGAGTGGTCTTCAGACACCAGCTCACAATACAGAGTGTGTCGTGGTGTGACAGGCACTCCTCTTTACGGATGGGGAAGGCGGGTGCGATTGGGGTTCTGCCTGAGTGGCTGCTGCATCCCCCCAGCACCACACAGCAGCCCTCAGACCAGCGCCAGGCCCTCCAGGATGCAAGTTCGGTTCCCTGTTCCACAGCCTCTCAGAGACAGCTGGCCACCATTTCGCATGGAAGATGGTCTGTCCGGAGGCGCTCCAGAACCAGGCTTTCCTCCTCAGCACAGACAGGTCCGCTTTCTACTGAAAGAAAGCTTGACAAGAGACAATGCCTGGCTCCATGATAGATGCTGCACTTTGTGGCTTTGCTGGAGCTGGCACAGAGTAGGGAGGGAAGAATTTCTCACAGAACTCCGGCTCTGTCCATTCTGTCCTCGCGTATGAGGACCCGAGTCCTGCCTTGGTCACTGCAAAGTGGGTCCTCTAAGAGTCAGGCTCAAGACAGTCACACTGTGGTTTGTATGGCAACATTTTCATGGCACTGACTTGAAAAGGGCTCTCGAGAATGATGTTAGCAAGATGGTGGAATGGGATTTTCTAGTACTTGTTCCTTTACAGTGACACTACTTTGAGCAACCATCCACGCACAAAAATGCCTTCTCAAGAGCTAAGGAAACCAGCTGAGCTACCACACCTGGGTTTAGTACAGAAATAAGAAAAGTTAATTATCTCAAGAGAGCAAGAGTGGCTGTAGTTCGGTCAGACAAAATCAACCTGAAGTCAACAACTGTCACACTGGACAGAGAAGGTTTGTATGATGACAAAGGGATCAAATCATCATTGGGTATAAAATTTAGATATACATATATACCCAGCATCAGAGACTCTAAATACATAAAGCAAATATGAACAGAATTTAAGAGAGAAATAGCAATATTATAATAACAGAATACACCAATATTCCACTTTCAGCAATGGATAGATCATCCAGACAGAAAATCAGTAAAGGAACAAGAGAGTTGAACAACACTACAGACCCGAGAAACACACACAGAATACCCCATTTAGCGGTAGTGGGATGTAGATTCTTCCTCAGGGGGAATGGAGCGTTCTCCAGGAGAGAGCACATGTTAGGTCAAAACACAAGTTTTATCAAATTTAAGAGGATTGAAATCATAGCGAGTATCTTTTCCAACCACATCAGTACAAAACTAGAAGTGAATAACAAGAAGAAAATTGGAAAACTCACAAAAATGTGAAAATCAACTAACACCTTCCTGAGCAACCAATGTGTCAAAGAGGAAATAAAAAAGAAATTTAAAGATATCTTGAGATAAGTTGTTTTCCTTGAAAATGGAAACACCACCTATTAAAAATTATGGGATGCAGCCAAACCAGTCCTAGGAGGGAAGTTTATAGCACCAAATGCCGAGGTGAATCAGAAAATAAGATCACAAACAATCTGACTTCATACCTCAAGGAGGTAGGAAAAAAAGAACAAACTAAGTACAAACTCAGGAGAAGGAAGAATATAATAAAAATCAGAGCAGAAGAAATGAAATAGAGACTAGAAAAGCAATAGAAAAGATCAATGACACCAAGAGCTAGTTTCTTGAAAAGATAAACAAAATTGACAAACTTTTATCTGTATCAAGAAAAAAAGAAGGAAATCTTACATGACAAAATCAGAAATGAAAGAAGAGATGTTATAATTGATGTCACAGGAACAGAAAGATCTCCAAGAGACTACGTATGAGCAATTATATGCCAACAGATTGGGAACCTATAGGAAATGGATACATTTCTAGAAACACACAGCCTACAAAGATTGAATCATGAAGAAGTAAGAAATCTGATCAGACCAATAGCAAGTAAAGGAGAGTGAACCAATAAATAATCAAACACCTCTCAACAAAGAAAAGCCCAGGAACTATCTTCACTGGCAAATTCTACCAAATACTTTAGGAAGAATTAATATCAATCATTCTCCAATTATTCCAAAAAACTGAAGAGGAGAGAATTCTTCTAAAGTCATTTTCAGAGGCCAGCATGTTTTTGATACCACATCTAGACAAGAACACTATAAGAAATGAGAATTAGAGATCAATAAATAATCCCTGATGAGTATTGGTGCAAAATTCCTGAACAAAATACTAGCAAACTGGATTCAACAGCAGATTAATAGGATCACACAACATGATCAAATGGAATTTATCTGTGGGATGCAAGGATGTTTCATCATATGCAAATTAATAATTATGCTACACCTCTTTGACAGTATGAAGTATAAAAATCATATGGCTGTCTCAATAGATGTAGGAAAGTTTTGATAAAATTCAACATCCTTTCACCAAACAAACTCTCAACAATTCAGGTATAGAAGGAATGTACCTTAACACAATAAAGGCCATATTTGACAAGCCCACTGCCAACATCATATTCTGATAAAAAGCCAAATGCTTTTCCTCTATGATCCGGAATAAGACAAGGATGCCCACCATCACTGCTTCTAGTCAACACAATATAGGAAATCCGGGCCAGAGGAAATATGCAAGAAAATAGAATAAAAGGAAGAAATAAAAAGAAAATAAATTGAGAAGGAAGAAGTAAAATGGTGACACAACTGTATAAACCACTAAAGACAGCACCAAGAAACTTATTAGGACTAATAAATGAATTCAGTAAAGTGGTAGGATACAAAATCAACACACAAAAGTCAGTAACATTTTTGTGTAACAACAAACTAGCTGATAAAGGAGACCAAGAAACCAGCTCATTTATAACAGCATAAAAATGCTTAGGAGTAAATTTAACCAAGCAGGCGAAAGATCTGCACATTGAAAGTATAAAACATTGATGAAAGAAATTAAAGAGGGTATAAATCAAGGGAGAGATACCCTGTATGCACAGGTTGAAATGATCAATATTATTATCACGTCTTACTACCCAAAGGGATCCGCACATTCAGCACGATCCCTTTCAAAATTCCAGTGACACTTTTCACAGGAGTAGAAAAAAAAATTGTCAATTTGTTTGGAGCCAAAAAGATGAACAGCCAAAGCAATCTTGATTCAAAAGAACAAAGCTGGTGGATCATGCTTACCTGACTTAAAAAATACTACAAAGCTATAGTAATAAACAACAGCATGATACTGGTGTAAAAATAAACATATAGAACAGCGGACAGGAAGGAGCCCAGGAAAAGTCCTGTGCATATATGGTCGGTCAATCTACAGAGGTGCTAGGAACACAATACTTGAGAAGTCTCTTGGAAAACTAATGTTGGGAAGGCTGGTATCTAAATAAAGAATGAAATGGGGTCCTTGTCTCATACTGTGAACAGGAATCAACTCAAAAAGGGATCAAAATTTAAACATAAGACCTAAGAAGAAAACAAAGGAGAAAAGCTCCAAGACACAGGTCTGGACAATGATATTTTTTTGATATGATCACAATGGGATAAGCAACAAAAGAAAAAATTGACAATTCGGATTACATCAAACTAAATGCTTGTTCTTTCTGTTGAAAATACATTTAATATACCTCACCTACTGAATGTCAAAGTTCACAGAGTTTCTACGTTATAGGAGAAACTATTTCTAAACCACACATTTACTCACAGGTTAATACACAAAATATACAAGGAGCTCAAATAACTCAATGGCAAGGAAACAAATACCCCAACTTAAAAATGAGCAAAAGATCTAAATAGGTACTTCTTGAAAGAAGACATATAAATGATCAACAGGTGTATGGAAAAATGTGCAACACCATTAATAATCAGGGAAATGTGAATTACAATCACAATGAGCTGTTAACTTATACCTGTGAAAATGGCTATTATTAAAAACAACAGCCAGGATACAAAGTCAACATTAAAAAAATTAACACCTTTTCACTACACCAATAATGAACTAGGTGAGAAAGAAGTCAGGGAAACAATTCTATTTATAATAGCTTACAAAAACTTTAGGAATGAATCTAACCAAGGAGGTGAAAGATGTCTACAGTGAAAATTACAGAACACTGAAGAAAGAAATTGAAGAAGACATCAGGACGTGGATAGACCCCCCGACCATGTTCAAGGGTTGGCAGAACTAATATTGTTAAAATGGCCATATTACCAAAAGCAGTCTGCAGGTCTGATGCAGTCTTTATTAAAATTTTAAGGATATTCTTCACAGAACTAGAGAAATCATCCCCCAAATTCACATGGAAACACAAAAGACCCCAAACAGCCAAAGTAATCCTGAGCAAAAAGACCAAGACTGGCGGCTTCACTTCAAGTTATTAGCACCTTGAATACCTGGCTTCAAGTTACACTATAGTTGTGTTAACCAGAGCAACGTAGTACTGGCACAAAAATAGACATGCAGACCAATGAGATAGAAGAGAGGACACAAAACAAACCCACAAATCTACACATGAGCATCTGATTCTTAACAAAGGAGCCAAAACATATGTTGGAAAAAAGATAGCTTTTTAAACAAATGGTGCTGGGAAAACTGGATATCCACTTGTAGAAGACTGAAATTAGATCTCCATCTCATACAAAAATCAGTTTAAAATGGGTCAAAGATCTATGCATAAGAGCTGAAACTTTGAAATGGCTACAAGAAAACCCAGAGGAAAGACTTGAAGCCACAGGCACAGGCAAAGACTTCCTGAAAAGTACTCAAGGAGCACAGGAAACATTAGCAAGAGTCAACAAATGGAACTGCACTGAATTAAAAGGTTCTGCACAGCAAGGGAAACAACCAGCAGAGTGAAGAGATAGTCTACAGAATGGGGAAATCTTTGCCACTCACCTTTCTAACAGAAGATTAGTGTCTCAAATATATAAAAAACTAAAAATGGCACGAAAAAATCAAATGGCCCAATCCCCAATCAATCAAATAGCTCAATCCCCAATCAATAAATGAGCAAATGAATTGAACAGATACTTCTCAAAGGAATTAATACAAATGACCAATAGGTTTGTGAAAAATGTTCAACATCTTTAGCCTTTAGAGAAATGCAGATCAAAACTACACTGAAATTCCCTCTTACTCCAGTCAGAATGGCTATCATCATCAAGAATATAAAAAAGCAATAAATACTGGTAAGCCATAGAGAAAAAGGAACCCTTCTACACTGCTGGTGGGAATGTAAATTAGTACAGCCACTAATCAGCATGGAGGGTCCCCAAAAAGCTAAAAATAGAACTACCTTATGACCTAGCTATAGATCACTGTTTAGTATATACCTGAAAGAATTAAAGTCAGCATGTTATAGAGATAGCCACATACCTGTGTTTATTGTGGCACACTTCACAATAACCAAGATATGGAACCAGCCTAGGTATCCATCAACAGTTGAATGGATAAAGAAAATGTGGTATATATACACAATGGAGTACTATTCAGCCATAAAGAAGAATGAAATTATGTTGTTTGCAGGAGAATCGATGAAAGTGGAGATCATGATGTTAAATGAAATAAGTCAGACTTAGACAAATACTGCATGTTTCCCAATATGTGGAATCTTAAAGAGATGACATGATAGTAGAAGGGAGACTATTTTAGAGAAGAGTCTAATGGAGGGAGGTTCAGGATGTAAGGGAGGGTAATGCTAGGAAGGAAAAAAGTTATAAATTGTACTGTTAAGAGATCGTGATGTTGACGCGACTCTAATGAGATTAGGGTGAAAAGTTGTCCGCTGCACTTCATTAAGTAAAACAGCAGGCTAAAAACACTCTATATGGGATTGCCAATTTTTTATTTTCAAAAAATGTGTTAATACGTAAGATCAAGAAATCATCTAGATGGTGTTCACTTAACTGTTTTAAGCTGTCTCTGGGAGTGAGATGCTGAGCATGTTTGTTTTTGTTTAACAGTATTTTTTTCTGACTTGTGCTATTATAAAATGTTTCTATGTGGAGGAAATTAAGAAGTGCTACTAACAGGCAAGGTGAAGGGCATGTTAATTAGCTCAATTGTAGTGATGATCTCACATCAGATATGTATCTTAAAACATGGTGTTGTATACCTTAAATAGATATGATTTTGTCAGTCATACTCGATAAAAGATAAAAATTAAAAGCAACAACAGCAACAAAAGATAGCAAGTGTTGGCGAGAGTAGAAGAGAGGAAGTCCTTGGCCTCTGGGAGTGAGAATATTCACTAGTCCCACCCTGAAGGAGAACAGCGGAGGAAACTTAGGACCAAGCAGCCCCACTACTGCGCGTATAGGAAGGGAGAGCAGCGTGGCGGAGGGATGTCCGCCTCCCCACGTTTACTGCAGCACAGTGGCAACAGGCAAGATGTGCATCGACCCAAGTGACAATCGACTGACAAATGGATAAACAAAATGTGATACAAGTGAATTCTACTGAGCTTTGAAAAAGAGGAAAATCCTGTTATTTGCAATATGGATGCATGAAGTGGACATTCTGATAAATGAACTAAGCCAGCCACCGGAAGACAAATCCTGCATGATCTCTCTTATACGTGGAATCTAAAGAGGTTGTGTCAGAGAAGCAGAGAGTAAAGACGACGGTTTCCTGCCAGGGGCTCAGGGATGGGTGGGCTGAGGAGGTATTGGTTAAAGGGCACAAAGTTTCACTAAGACAAAATGAGTTGGATCTGGAGATTTAATGTATAGCATGCAATTATAGTTAATGATAATTTAGTGTATACTTGAAAGTTGCTAGGAGAATTGTCTTGTTACTTTTCTCACTGCTGAGACAAAATACCCAACACCCAAGTTGTCAAGGAGAGTTTTATTTTGGCTCACAGTTTGTAGAGGTTTCAGTTCTTAGATGGCTGGCTCCAAGGCAGGGTGGCGGGCAGAGGGGCATCGCAAAGGAGAAACAGTTCATGGCAGGCAGAAGGCAGCAAAGCAGCAAAGTAGTGAAGAAGCAGCAGCAAGTGATATGTGGCGACAAGAGCAGCCCTCTTTCTGTCCCTTATATTTTATCTAGGCTACCCACTCTTAGGGCATTCCCACCCAGAGTGTGGCACCCTTAATTCTGGTGTCATACCACAACTTAGTCCCATCCTTAATTAGCATCACACACTCTGGATCCAGCCACCTCTGAAAAGATCCACCTATGACTGCATGAGGCTTTGGGGTGGCATCTAGACACAAGCCATAACAAGAATAGATTTTAAAATCTCACCACGAAAATGATAACATTTGTGAGGTGATGGGGATGTTAAGTAGCTTGATTGAATCATTTCAATGGGGTGCACATATACAAACATCACACTTTCGCAATCAATAATCATAAAGATGTACAGTTTGATGTGTCAGTATATATATATTTTTTTGGAGGGGATGCCCAGGGCCCCCCACATGATAGGCAAGCTCTTTACCACCAAGCCACATTCCCCACCCCACCTTTTGTTGTTGTTTTTTTGAGACAAGGTCTGGCTATGTAGTTCAAGCTGGACTTGAACTCACTATATGGCCCAGGCTGGCCTCAAACTTGCAGCGATTCTCCTGCCCCAGCTTCCCAAGTGCTGGGATTACAGGTATGTGCCACTACACAGTGCCCAGCCCACCTTTTTTGAGACAGGCTCCCCATGAGTTGCCCACCCTGGCCTCCAACTTGCTGCAATCCTCCTGCCCAGCCTCCTGTTGTGGGGATTATAGGCATGTATCACCATGCCCAGGTAACAATATTTTTTTAGTAGCAACTTTAAAATCATAGAGCCATGCCATAACTCCTCAATATTTAAGAGAACCCAATATAGTATATAAAATGATGAAATTTGACAATGTGCCTATTCTTATAATGGATGTGAGAACAGTAAGAAAAATGTGATGTAGGGAAAATAACAATGTTTTATTTCTGAGTGCCTAATTTGGGACAGTTGCCACCCTAATTTTATAAGCAATGCATATTAGCTTTCAATAGACTGCATATATATTTCAGTGAGTCTATATTAGCTTTCATTGCACCTATTGGCTTATACCCATATGTACATATTTAATGCAGTTATTCATACTTAGCTATAGCTGTCAGTGTGCATGTTAGCTCGGAGAGACACACCCACTGGCTTTATGTATATTATCAAAACCCTGCTGGGAGCTTCAATATTCAGTTACAGACACTCAGACGGGAGGGGCTGGGTGATCCCCGCTCCGCTGCACAGCCACAGGCCCCGAGCCCTCAGTGTGCGCGCCAGGCCGCTGGGCCGGTGTGCCTCGCCCCAGGACTTCGCCCTCCACGATGTCGGGCCAGGGACGCTTCGCTAATTGTGCAGAAGCAGCGATGAGCCCCGTGCTGTCTCTGAGTCACTATTTAAACATCAGCTGCTCCTCCCCCAACCCCCTTGAGTCTGGAATTCAGCATCTTGTGAGAAAGAGTAAATCAAAACACAGCAGGAAAGTGCCCTCGAAATGCAAGCAGGGTTGTCTGCAGCACTCTGTGTGGGGAGCCTGGGTGCCTCCCCCGCCTGCTTCCCTCCCAGGTGACACGCCTCCTGTCACCTGGAGGAAGAGCCAGGCTGGGAGGTGGGGGCAGCACCTCCGCGCTGGGGAATAAGTAAGCGAGGAGCACAGTGAGGATTCCCCAGAGAACTCCGTCCCCTTGGCTGGGAGGGCAAAGGAACCAGCCCTCCCTCAGGTGTGCCGCTAGGTGTGCAGGGGCTGGGCGGCACCTGCGGCCCGGCGTGTCGTCCCCTTAAGCCTGACCCTGCTGCTGTGCTCTGGGGAGCCTGAGCCTTCAGAGCTCAGTGCTGGCTGCGCGCGACATGTGCTCATTCTAGTCTCCTGTGCCTCATCTCATGCGCCAGCCCGCTAAATGCGCTCTGCTCCTGTGTGACGGCCATGTAGCTCTTTCCTGGGGTCTGTCTCCAGGCCACCCGCATGTCCGGGCACCTCTTTCCCGTGGACGTTTGTTTGCGGGTCCTCTTGCTGCTCTGAGGAAACCTTGGCTCCTCAATTCCCACCCCGCTGCAACTTGTTGTTCCCAGAGGCCGGTGTGGGGAGCAGAGAGGGTGACAGGTGGTGGGAGGGGCGAGGGGAGGACCGGAGACAGAGCCCAAGTGGTGGTGGGCGGGAGGCGGGAGGGCTGGGGGAGAGCGATGGGAGATGGGAGTTTCAAATGTGTCTGTCGAAGTTCTTCCTTTGGGCAGGAGCAAAGGCACATGGGGTTGGGTGCGTGTCTCAGTCCCCTTGGCGTGGGACCCAGCTTTGGAGAGGCGGTTCAGTGCTTGGGTGCGGAATGGCAGCTGGGGCTCCTGGGGACACAGGGCCGGGAGGAGGCGAGAGGAGCAGCCAGGGGCAGGCTGCTGTCTCCTAGTTGCCAAGCTGGGCTGGCAGCAGCTTTGCCCATAACTGCCTTCCTAAAGGAATGGAAACTGAGCAAGACCAAAGTCCCTGCGATGCTGGAGGGAAGAGGGAGGCACTGGAGTGAAGTGTCCCAGGAAGGCTTTGCTCATGACATCAGGGTCCCTGAGATGGGGCTGATGGGAGCAGGTGGAGAGGACATGGGTGCCCCTGAGTGAGCTGGGCTTTCCCCATGCAGTGGCCCTGAAAGATGAAATGAGTGAGAACTTTTATTATCGAGGAAGTTGTTGAGCAGGTCCTAAAAGCTGCTGTTTTGGAAAGAATGATACTCATTCCAGCTTCCAGGAGAAAATGACAACCATTTTGGAAGCAGCCTCCTCTACCACCCACTCTTCACTTGCCCGAATCTGCTAGTCCCAGAGGCGGCCGTGGTATTTCCAACTCTCCTCTTGAATGTTAGCACATTGGAAAAATCCGTTAATCTTTCTGAGTCTCAATTGTGTCATCCATCAAATAGAAACACATTAATGGTTTGATCGCCTCTCCAAAGTCAGGTGGGTGAGCAGATAGACTTTGTTGGGGGCCGCCAGGAATGGTTCGGGTTGGCCAATCCAGAACCAAGCAGAGAGTGTTTAGAGCGTGGGATGCCAGAGCAAGATGCTAATGGAGATCGCAGCCCCCAAATGGCAACGGTACCCAGACTGAGAAGCCCCAAACCTGATTTTTGCTCGTGCCAAAGAGAGGGTGTGGTTGTCAAAGAGGCGAGTTTCTTGCCTGTGTAGACAGTAATCAGAAGGTGGGGTCAGTGCCACCTCCAAGTCACAGGAGGAACAGAAGTGAGTTCGAGAACACAAACAAAGCCCCATTTTTTTGAACACAGACCAGCAATAGGCTCACTTGTTTTGCTGTAAGGCAATCCTGTGTCTACTGCGAGCGCCCTTTGAATCATTGGCCAGTTCTGCAGGTGGTCAGGGAGGGAGCTGTGTTCTTATTGGGAACTGGCTCTGTGTGACAGACTAGCACAGCAGGCAGCACAGAGAAAGTACAGAAGCATAAAGTCCCACCTCGAGGGATGTGGCAGGGAGAAAGATGAGCAGGCAGGGTGGGAAGCCACCCACAGGCACGCACAGTTCAGGCATTAGCAGGATGAGGGTGACAGTTCGTTTCAGCCTGGTCTCTAATCCTGGATAAACATGTCTGTAACCTCAACCAGGAAGCAGTTTACCCTTGAATCTGAAATGTTTTCCAGTAAGGAAAATCATGGTTCATAATGGGAAAGAAAGATACTTTCTCAGAGAAGTAAAGATGGGGAAGAGGCTGTTGGCCCAATTTGCTTTTGATCAAGTAATTCTTTTCTCCCTAAAAGTGGGACTAACACGAGATACTGTATGAAGACTTCATTCCTGTAATGAGGAAGCATCGATGGGATTCTGCCTCCCTCTGACCGGGTCTCTCCCAGCATGCATTCTGTCCTTCCTGAGTCCTGCAGGTCACACAGGAGTGAGTACATGGAAAGGAGTGAGGATCCTTGGGATTACTAGTGGGGACAGAGGAGCCCATCTGGCAAGTGCAAGCAGACGGGGCGTGTGAAGGTGTATGGTCTGCTGCGGAGAGTGGGAAATGAGAGACAGGCCGCGCTGGGCCCCAGGACCCAGGCCCAGATGCACACGGCGGAGCTGCGTGAGAGGGAAGGCTGCTGTTGCAGGTAGCTGTGCTGGCAAATCCAAACCTGACTCGCACCTGCCTGTGGCTCGCCTGCACCAGTCATCTGCTCACCTGCGCTCACACCTGCCGGTGGCTCGCTGCTCCTTTGTGGTGAGGGTGCAGCTGTGGGAGTCTGAATTCCTTGCACCAGCTCCTCAAATCATTCTTTCTTCTGCCTGCATTTCCAGCCCCGGATGCCCAGCCTCTCCTCGAGATTCAAGGTCAGGGCCAGTCCATCTCTAAGTCCTTCCTTTTCTTCTACCACCTTCTGCTGGTCATCATCTCTTTGGTGCGTTTTGGGCCCACCCTTGTGCAGCCCACGGAGTCCCTTAGCTTGTCTGCTACAGCAGCTCCTGGCTGCTTCTCTCATTTGTCCAGCCTACAATTGACTACATGATACACGAATGGGATCATTGTAAAACTCGGATCCATGAAAAAGCTCCAGCTGCACACAGTCCTTTTATGATCTGACCCTTGCTGTCTGCCCAGTCACCTGCAGCCTATGCTGTGCTCTTCCCATGAGCAGCTGCACTGTCCCACATTTGTCCTCCTCCACTCTGCGTCCAGTGTCCTGGGTCCCGGCACTCACACTCCACTGGCCGCCTGTGGGACCTGCTCACCCTCTGGTAATGTTGAGTACAGGAGCAAGCTGGGGTCTGAGGAAGGAAAGCCTTGCAGGCATGTATGTACCTGCCAGCTGCAGGGCTGTGTCGGGCGCCCTGTGAGGGGCATCGCAGGGCTCAGTGCTGCCTCTTTCACCCCAAGGCTGCCCTCATGCGCGCTGGAGCCCTGTCTTTGCAAAGCCTTAACACAGTGCCAGAGTTAGAGAGGGAATAAATGATTAAACACCACTTTGCTTTAATAGAGCTAATTTAAAGTGTGGTGATTGTAATTGGCTCCCTCTCCTCATTTCGTTCGACAAGAGAAAAGTTCAGATCTGTGCTAAATTTGAGCTGTTTCTTATATCATCGGAGGAATTCCCTCTACTTCAAAGCAGGAAGTTGGGGCCATGGAACACCCGGAGAGCAGCTCCGGGCTGTGGGCAGCGAGGAGGGTGAGGAGCCGGCCTCCCTCTCTTGGGGGCTGGGTAAGGGCACGCTGCCTGGAGCTGCCTGCAATAGTGCTGCGATTCTGCTGTTTGCTCAGAAATGACGCCGGGCAGCTGGGCTCTTTCTCGGGTGACGTGTTATGTTTGTGATGTCCAGGGGGCCCGGGCAGGAGGGGGCGGCCTGAGAGGAATGACTCATGAGTGTGGCCCAGAGGACGCTCTGGCAGGAAAAGTGAGAGATGGGGGCACGCGCGCCCAGGGGAGCCTGGCAGCAGGAAGTCAGACTCTTGCCGGCAGAGCTCAGAGTGAGCCCCAAGAAACCGGGGCGTTCCCCCACTGATGCAGCGGTCTACTGTCAACACGCGACTGATTTGGGGAAGGCGGCCAAGGTGTAGAGCGGAGGAAGGGGCCTTGTAGCCCGGAGAAGGGTGCCAAGTTCTCTCCCCATCCTGCCTTGCATCTCTGTCCCTGTGCACAGGGTTGGGTGAGTGACTGCAATCCAGACTACGAGAGAAACCACAGAGGTTCCATTTGATGTGTTTTCAGGAGCTCTTAGGTGGGGGTACGGGGCACGACAGCAGGTAGTGGCCATGAAGTGAATTACCTAAGAAGTTTAAGAGCCTGGCATGATGGCATATGCCTGCAATCCCAGCACTCTGGGAGGCTGAGGCAGGAAGATCACAAGTTTGAGCCCAGCCTGGGCAACTTAGTCACTTAGTCAAGGACCTGTCTCAAAAAAAAAAAAATTTAAAAAGGGCTAGGTTCAATCCCCAGTACTGGGGGTGGGGGGGAAGGTAATAAGAGCCTACAAAGGTACTGACCGTGATTCTGGAGGCCCTGGGCTATTTGCACGTCTCTGGCCACTTCCAGTTTGTCATTATCTGGCTTTGGCTTCAGAGTTCAGGACAGAGCCCGCCGCCCCTCGTGACGGCACAGGCCAGCTCCCCACAGGCCTACATACAGACAGGATCGATAGCCTCCCGGGGTTCAGGCTCCCCGTGGGGTTGCAGCAGGTGGGTGAGGTGGGAAAGGTGGGATACCTAAGGGCAGAGTGACTTGCTCCAGCGTAGGTTTTCTGGTGCCCCATTTAAACAGGGCTAAGCAGGAGAACATCCATCTCAAAGATGCAAACAGATTAGGCTTTCAAAGAGCAGTACTAAAGGAAGGTCGCAGGTCCACGCTGGATAACGGCATGTGTCGTTGCTAATTTTCAGGTCCCGCGGCACCTCTCTCTGTTACTAGCTCTGCTTACCACCTCTCTTTTTCTGTCTCCCTGCCTTGTTGTTGCTCCTTGTGATTCTGTCTCTCTCTTTAATACACCCTTTCCTAGGTCTTTTTCCATATGTACATACATATTTTTTCTTCCTATGTGTTTTTTCTGTTTCTCTCTTCCTCTATATCTTCTTTCCTTCTTTTGTTTTTTTTCTTCTTTATCACATTCCTGCTCTTTTAATAATGGGAATAAAAATATTTTAAAGTTTTATTTTTAGAAAGAAGGATGCTTTTAATCAGGCATTTAAAAATCTGTTACTATTTTTATGTCTTCTGGTTGCCCTTTAGAAAAATGACTACCATTGATTTTGTTTGCTTGTTTGTTTGAGGAGGCTGATTAACAGCACAGGACAAGAATACTCCTCATTCCTGCTGTAGAAAATGAAGACATGATATTTGCTTAGCAGTTGACAACATTTAGACATGTGTGGTGATAGAAGAAGAATCTCTACCAGTTCTAGTTAAACACGGAGAGGTTCTGGTAACCAGATGGTTTTTGCTTGGCAGTTTATCAAGCAAAGTGTTTACTGGCTCTGGAAACCTATTCAGAGCACTCTGTCCTGGGTATTTGCAATGCTTTTTATGTCCCTTTCCTCTGGTGTTTGTGGATTTGATGTTCTCGTCAGTTTTATGGTGTGGTAATTTTATGTTCAGTCTTTGCTCAGCTTACTGATAGAACCTCTTTACATAATTATGTACTTATTTCCTTATAGATTTCCTATGTAAACCGAATATGTAATTTCAGGTCTCATTACTCATAAATTAAATTTTAACGACATGTTTATTGGTGCTGACCACATGGTTAGCATTTCATACCACCAATAAGAGCTATAGCATACCTACTCTATTTCACAATGTCCTGCATCTTCGTGAGAATCAGTGAACTGGTATTTTGTTACGAACCCAAGGTCTGTTCTCGAACTTTACATTTCCTTACACATTAAACGTATCTACATGATCTTTTCCTTAAAGACAAAGCAATTTAGAAGAATAGTTGTACCCTTCCATCTACCCCCAGAGGTCTGGAATTAAATTTTGACCAAGTTCCCCTAAGACAACATATTCAGAAATCAAAGTCACTAGAATAATCAGAGAGACAAACTTGAATCTAAAACCAGTGAAGCAGTAGTAAAGGGAGGAGCTCTATTAAAATGCATCTGGAATCCAAATTTCAATAGAGATCGAAAAATTAAAATACCTGTATCAGAAATATTGACCAGTACAGTGCCTATAATATTTTACAGTTCAGTTAGGTGAGTTCGAAAATAATGTTCACTGCAGTAGAATATCAGCTGCTAACAGGAGCTCTGTAGCTTTTAATCTCACAACCCATGTGCAACACTTTTTAGTTTAATCCACCCATACACTCAAGACTGCATTCACAAACAGTGGTACTAGGCCCCAAGCCATTAGCATTCAGAAGTCCTGTGGATCACCTGTGCTGGTCACTCAGTTTTAGAGAATGTAAGGAAATCGCTTCAGGTTCTGTGGACTCGGCATGAGCTGGCGCTGTCCATGGTTCTAGTCCATATTTTGAAAACACAGGCTCCCAAGATAGGCGGTGGTCCTGGGAACCTTACTATTTCATGCCACGCCACGCCTGGTAAGTGTGCATCATAAATGACTCTGAGATAGTTTCACTTACAAAGATCCAGTTTTGGACTGGTCTATATGGCTCCCAGTTTGGAGTTCTTCAAACTACGTGGTAAAGCCTTTCAACATTTCTCAGCCTGTAAGACTAGAGGTAGAAAAGAAGTGTGTGTGTGTGTGTGTGTGTGTGTGTGTGTGTGTGTGTGTGTGTGTGTGTGTAGAGAGAGAGAGGCAGAGAAAGGACAAACATACAAAGAGAGACACACAGAGAGAGACAGAGAGAGGAGGAGGAGGAAAGAAGGCAGGAAATGATAGAGAAGGAAATGCAGAAGACAGGAGTGTCAGTCCCCAGTGGAACTTGTTCCTTGCCTTGTCTCTCTAAACCATTGTTTACATGGTGAAATTCGTGTGTAGTCAGGACTTATGTGAACTTAAGAGGTTTGGGTTCAGAAATTAGAAGATGCGATGTAAAGAAATTTTAACATTACCTTACCTAGGGGAGGGGCAGGTATTGGGATAAAGATTCATGGACTGTGTTACGTAGGAACACTTGTATTTAATAGCCTTATCATCTGAGGAATAATAGGAGAAAGCAGGTGCACTGCTAAATGTGGGCAAGATTAATGGTTATTTTTGAGAGCCAGATTGAATAAAGGTATTCATAGCCCCACAGATATTGCAGAAGGGTTTGCAATCTCTCATAACTTTCCATATGAAATCTATCACCAGAAGCAATGCGCGTTTTCAGAGGAAATGATTTGGATTGTTGGCTTTTCCATATGTGCACGGTCTTTAATATTTAAACTTCAGAAGTGGAAACTGCATCTCTCCTTTGCAGGATGATTTATTATAATTAAACCCCCTTTCTTCTTAAAATGCTTTCTGCATCCTGTATAGTTAGCTTAAGAGCTTAAAACATCATAACACTGATATATTCAAAACCCAAATCATTACAAGCTACTTACAGCTCAAGTGCTACATTTTTTAACAATTCTGTCTGAAATTTCTGAATGACACCTGGAAGATATTCCCCATTCTTTCCTCTCTTTAGATCATGCTGCCCATGGAATACCACACATAAAACCTCAGAGAATCAGACCAAACCTCTTAAAGTCAGGCTGAAATTATTGTGATATCTGTTCAGTTTGGGTAGCAGCTTTAGCACAGATATTTGCCGCCAAGTCAGACAAATTTTGAATAATAAATAAAGAAACGTCGACACATTGCAATATGCTATGTCAAGCAGATGTTGGCTGTTGTAAGAGTGAAAGATAAAGGACATATCAGATCATTGCAAAGGGTGTCATTCTTTTGGTATGATTTTGTGTTTTTCTATTGAAAACCAAAAATAAGTAATAAATTTCAAGTTACTCACTCATGGATTCTGTCAGCTTGGCCATTGTTGTTGTTTCTTCTTTGTGCTTTTCCTAGAGGTGAGAAGGAAAGACATTTTTAGGTAAAATGTGTTTTGAACATGAATTGGTAGAATGGGTTGACAATAGCTATATCTCTCTTCCTTTTTTTTCATAGGTCAGAATTTGGTCACCAATAGTTAGATGAATAAAAATATTCACACTAAAGCTAAATTATCAGTCAGCCACTGAAAAGAGATTTTTAGGGCATTAAAAAACTTCCCATTGCATCTGAAATGAATAAACATCTCTCAGACAAAGAAATAAAAATAGCAAATAAATATATGAAAAAATGTTCAACATCATTGGTCATTCGAGAGATGCAGATCAAAACAACACTAAGATACCATCTCACTCCAGAAAGAATAGCTATTATCAAGAAATCAACCAATAGCAAGTGCTGGCGGGGCTGTGGGGAAAAAGGAACCCTCCTCCACTGTTGGTGGGAATGTAGGCTGGTCCAACCACTGTGGAAATCAGTGTGAAGATTCCTCAGAAAACTACAACTAGAGGTTCCATTTGACCCAGCTATTCCTCTGCTTGGTATCTTCCCAGAAGAATTAAAATCATCATATCACAGTGATATATACACAACCATGTTCATAGCAGCACAATTTATAATAGCTAAGTCTTGGAAACAACCTAAATGCCCAACAACTAATGAGTGGCTAAAGAAGATTTGGTTTTTCTACATGATGGAGTACTACTCTGCCATAAAAAGGATAAACTAGAGATATTTGTAGGTAAAAATGGATGTACCTTGAGAACATACTCTTAAGTGAAATAAATCAGGCACTTATCAGTACACATTGAATTGTTTCTCTGATATGAGAAACCATAAGTGTAAATAAGGACAAAGGGGTATAATAGATATTATGTAAAAAAAAAAGTTAGTATTCAAAAGACAGAACTAGATAGTGAAAAGGGGTTTAAAGAAGGAAGGTTAAAAGAAAAGTAAGATGAAAGGGAAAAAAATGGAAAAATGTAAATAAACTTGTTGCAAATAGAGAGAGGTGGGTGAATGGAAGGGAGGGGAAGGGGGGAAAACCAAGATACATCATGTACAGGTACAAAATAACCATGTTGATTGTGATCGTTATGTATACAATGTACCAATACATGTTCTTGGTAAAAGTAAAAAACAAACAAACAAACAAACAAACAAAAAAAAAACCCACCCTTCCCATTGCTTTTGGCAGTGAGCTCCTGTCACACTGATCTTGGATATATATAATTGGTGATACATCAAATGGTTTCCAAAACCTCTTTGACACTGGATTTTTGACAAAGAGCCAAAGTTTTGTTCTCTATTTTGTAGTCATTTTTGTTTCCCAAACTAAATAGATTTCATAGATCTTTCTATGTCTTACTTTTTTGGAGTCCTTTTGGAGTCCTTTGAAGGTCATCACTTTTAATGGGTTATACACACTTCTGTATGTGTGTATAACCATCTAGATAATATTTGGGGTGGAAAACATCTTATTTCAACCAGGATGTAGGTTATAACCCACTGAGTTTGAAAGTCAGGCTGATACATACAGAAACTGAGTCTGTCCCAATTAAAACACGACTTTGAAGCTACTGGTCATCTTTATCGAAAAGCTCTCTTTAATCTCTTCAAATTTCTTGGATTTTCCTTAGTTTCTTTGGGTTTTTAACATGAATAGTGGCTGAAACCTTACTATCACTATTTTAGTTCTTTTGCAGCCTTCCTTTCTGATTGTGAAACAAATACATGCTAATTATTTAAAAACTTCAGCAGGAGGCCAAGGGAGATGATGATGAATTCAAACCCAGCCCGGGCAATTTAGCAAGATCTTATCGAAACATGGAAAATAAAATGGGGTGGGGATGTAGCTCAGTGCAAGAGCACTTGCCCAACATGCATACAGCCCTGGGTTCAATTCCCCTTATTGCAAAGCGAACAAACAAAAAACAAAAATAAAACAAAATTTCAGAGAACATTGAAAAATTATAAATCTACAAATATAGTTCCATTATAATGCCATTCCCAGAGGAAATGACTGTCACCCTGTGTGAGCAGTTTTCCAGGCCCACTTCTGTATGTGTGTATAGTGCTGGGGATTATGTTGATTTTTTTTCTCTTTCTGACCTTTTGCTCTTGAACCTTCACAGTGTTCTTCATGTGTGACCCTTATATCTTAACTCTTAGTTTCATATTGCACTGTTCTAGCTCCTCTGAGCTAAACATTTAACTAACTAACTAATTAATTAATCGTTAGTACTGGGGATTGGACCCAAGGCCTTTGCACTGAGCAGTGTTCTAGTCTTTTAAAAATTTTTTATTTTGAGACAAGGTCTAGCTAAGTTACTAAGTTACCCAGGCAGAGTTTGAACTTAGCATTCTCTTGCTTCGGCCTCTCGGAGTTTGCATTCTTGGAAGCTCAGGATGGTACTTAGTTTCCCCATGGCCCAGTGTGTTGCTGAGTACAGCTGGCACCTGAGTTGATGTGTCAAGACATGGGTGTTGTGGCACAGCTAGCAAAATCGCTATTCATTCCCCGAATGACACTATTCCCATCACTCTGATTGAGCAGCAACAAGTCTTCTTGATTTTCTCGAGCTTGTATTCATAGTGGTGACATCAAACACTGCCTGTGATTTAAACTAGTAACTGGCCTTGAGAACAGAAGGAGCCAAGGGACTGTCATCCACCAAGCTGCCTGCTGTGACATTTAGCCGTGATATTTAGCCTAACATGGTTTATAGTGAGATGCTGAGAAACAGAGTGGCCTGCTGTCTCATAGCAGAGACACTTAAGATGGCAGAGAGGAATTGTCGCAGCAACATTGGTACACACCAACCCGCGAAGAGCAGCTTCAATGGCCGGTGGACCCCGGCGAGTTGTGACAATTCAGGCCCAAGAGCAGGAACTCGGAAAATTTGTCCCTGCCCTGTAAGAGCCTTGCGTGTTTGGTTCACTCCGTCACTGACTCGGCTTCGTCTCTTAGCCCAGCTCTGTTGTTCTGGTCCCTGGAGCTGTGTCCTGTTCCTATTTTTAGTCCGTGACTTACTCCTCTGTCCTCCCCTGGCCCTCTGTTCCTTCTGTCCTCATTTGGGTCACTGAGCCCCACAGCTTGGGCCTCCTCTGGAGTGGCGAGGCCCCTGTCCAATACCACAAGCACCCGGATGCCAGGCATTCCATCCTCAAAAAGCCCCAGCTTATCCTGTGGGTGTCATCCTTTTGTTGCTGGTGACCTCAGGACCCTGAGACATTTTGGCCCCCATCTTGCTGGTGGGTGATCCTTGTATCCATTTTTATCCTGATGCACTGGATATCTGAGTCCTAGTGATGTCAAAAACTGCTTGTATCAGCATTTTACTCCTTCCTGGAGTTAAATGGAAGCTTCTGACATGGAGGGGTGGGGGAAGGTCCCTTGAAAATCCTAAACTTAGCACTGTCACTGACTCATCCATATCATAATTTATGGTGGAAATCATGGCATATGTTTTTGGGTAAGTAGTTGAGTCATCTATTGAATGTCTTTAGCTGCCTTCTGTCCTTCCCTCATTATTAGAAAGTGGCTGTTTGCAGTTCACTGGTGTGGATGCCCAGGAAGACATTTACATTTCATTCCTGGTTGTGAGCAAACTTTCTTCTACATTCTGACACCAAAAGTTTCCTTCACAGTCAATTTCCTGGTCATTGGGTTTACGTTACCGGGAAGACATTTAGAACTAGAGCGTGGTAAAACTGGAATAGGTTCTGTCCACCATGATCAAGTCCAACTCACAGTGAGGTCACGTGAGCCCAAGCCCGGGCGGAGTGTGATGCACCCAGAAGGGGGTCTGCCTGCCCCTGCCGCCTCTTTCCTCCTCACCCTGGTCTCCTGTGTGTCCTGATGCTGGTCCTGTGTAGCTGGTCTAGTTAGCTTCCTCTCCCTCTGCCTCCACCTGCCTGAGGCCTCGCTTCCTGCACTGAAGGTTTGTCTTGAAATCACCCCAAGGATCCATCTAGAACGCAGCCTCGACCTGGCAGCCCCTGCTTGAAATCCTTTCTTGTTGGATTTCAAAGCAAGCGTCATCTTTAGCCAGGGATGGTTACCCAAATAGTTCTACCCTCTCCATTCACAACTTAGCCCAGGGCTCTGCCATCAGTCCAGGCCCTTCCTGTACCCCTCTGCCCCATAAGCACGATTCTGTCTTCCCAGATACTGCAGACTCCACCTCATCCTCATCCTCCCAAAATGCATCCTCAGAAGTCCACTGGACACCACCCAATCTCCAGTTTCCCCCACTCTTTTTGACCATCTCCCTTGAGTTTTATTTTTAAGTACTATGCTCATGCACAAACACGCCCATACATCTTGATGCATCATTTGCTACTTGGGCAAGAGACTTGCGAACTTCTGGAAAATTCAAGTACCACCTTTGAAAAGCCTCGTCTGGCCTGGGAGGCGATGTCACAGACTGGACACCCTGGCCACCAAAAACCCCGGAGCCGAGACCGAGGGTTTTCTCTTCTGGTCCTAGCTTCCTGGTCTGCTTAAAGAAGTCTGAGGATGCTATTGCGTAGTAGGTGACCACAGCTAATAATGTGCTGTGCATTTCAAAAAGTCGGAAGAAAGGAGTATGAGTATTTCACAACAAAGAAATGATGAATGTTTGAGGACACAGAAGCGTTTAACCTCATTTAACCACCATATGATACTTACATTACCAAACATCACATGATACCTGCAAATATGAACCATTTTATACATCTGTTAAATAAAAAATATAGAATAGATAAAAACCAAGCACATTCACATGCAAAAGAGTTGGATTGCTGAGCACCAGCCCCAGCCGCCCCCACCCCAGGGTGGCCACGTGAAGGGGGCGTCTGCACAGGTGTCGTATCAGAGACAATGTGACCAGTGTGATATTTTAAGGTGAAAAACCCCTCAGAGATATGCGCTTCAACAACTTTCATGAAACGCATGCCTCCTCAGGGAGCCAAGGGTTCAGGAAAAAAAGCAGAGAAAGAGAAATGGGGGGAGAGAGAGAAAAACAAAACAAAAACAGAGATGATACAAAGAACAAAATTGTCACCACAGAACTAAGCCAGGTTAATAGAGGGAGCAGCTCCAATGTGTCATGAAGGGGAAGAGAGTGATAGTATGGCAGGGGAAGGAAAGGAACATTCCAGAATATTCTGGAAGGTGGACTAAGGGCAGAAAAACGTGGTGTGTGAGGAACAGCAGGTAGTGGGTGAGCAGAGGTGAGTTTGAGAGAGCAGCGGGGAGCTGGCTTGGGAAACAGGCCATGAGTTCAGGCTGGGTGCTCAGGAGGGAGGTGGAGGCCCAAGTTGGATGGTTGGATCCACAAGAGGAAGATGACGGTCAAGGCCAGAACCTCAGTGAGCATCTTGGTAATGCAGGTGACAGGGAAGGTGGCTGGAGACACAGGGGACAACTCAGAGAGTGTCTTCTCTTGGAAGTTAAGGGACATGTGGATTTGAAGAATTAAGAACTTGCCCATCAGAATAGGGTTCAGAGTGAGGTTAGTTTTTGTGATTGATATGCTCAGTTAAGGACTCCTAATGCTTACTAAGTTTCATTTAGGTAGGAGCAAGTTCTGGGGTCCTCTTACACAGCAGAGTGACTGCAGATAGTGATAACTCACTGTACATTTCAAAAAGCCAGGAGAAAGGATTTCAAAAAAATTTTTTTTCACTGAAAAGCAGTGCTAAATGTTTGGGGAGAGAGATGTATTTACCCTGAGACCATCATTGCCCAATGTATACACATACTGAAACATCAAATGGTGTCCGATTAATATGTTTGATTTTCTGTGTTCTTCTATATGAATTAAGATAAATTTAAGAGTTAAAAAAATTCCCAAGATGATCTGAAACTTTTTTATGATTTGGGTAGAAAAAATTCAGTTGGGGGGGTGGTATTTGAGGGAAGAGGTGAAACCCTTACTAGGCAGGTGACAAGGTATTTTTGGTGACAGGTTTCCTTTCACAAAACACTGAGCTGCACTGCAGAGGGCCCAAGCAAGTCTGGGCAACCAGAGCCCGCAGGGCCTGCTACCAGTCATCAGCTGTCCTTTTCCCAGGCAGCTCCTGTCCCAAGATGCACCTGTTCTTGGTTTGGCCCCAGTTTCCCAGGATTCAGCTGCAAGTGCTCCATCTTGACGGCAGCCATAATTTCCTCTGGGTCCCATTCTGCTCAGTCTGTGGCTTCTCTGCTGGGCCACTGACTCTCTGGGGGTTCTTGTCTTTCCTCCAGTGTGATGGTCCAGGAACCCTAAACCTTGCTGTGGCCACTGTCTCTTCTACCTGCCTTTATATAGGCCCCAGGCTCTGCTGACCCCCTGTGTTTCCAAAGAGGAGGGAGCAGAAGTCTAGCTGTTCCTCTTTCCCTTTACTGCTTGCGTTTGCCCAGGATGCAAGTTGAGGGCACACCGAGTCCTCCTACAGTTACTCAGAGTAGTCCTGGCTTTGCCCTGCACCTCAGTGAATCAGGACCTTTCTCTGGAGCCCCGGCCTCTCTCTACCTCTCAGGTCTGTTTCCCATCTGCTATGGTTTGGATCTAGAATGTTCTCCCTGAATTCTCAGGGGTGCAGATTGGACTGTGGTGGTGTTGTTCTCATCAGTGGAGTCATGCACTGAAGAGTTTAGTAGCTCAGTGGTTAGAGGCGGGTCACAGCAGGCGTGGCCTGAAAGCATGCAGCTCCCTCCCTGGCTCCGCCTTTCTTGCTCTGCTTCCTGGCTTACGCGATGTGAGCAGTTTTCCTCTGCTAGATCTTCCCACCGTGCCCTTCCTTCCTCGGAGCCAGCCATCTATGGACTAAACCTAAGAACCACGAACCCAAACAAGCCTCTCCTCCTTTAAGTTGTGGGCGTTGTATAGTTTGTCCCAGCGATGTAGAAATTCACTAAGACATCTCTCCTTCTTTGTGGGCTCCTGCCCACAAAGCCTTTGAAGTTCCTAAACACATTCCTTTCCTTCCTCCCTTCACCCCTGCTTCTCATGTGCAGAACCAACTCCTGTTAGCCCAGTCTGACCTCCTGTTCAGCACTTCCCCTTGGTGCCCCATTCCTGGCTCGATCCTCCTTGCTGCACCCCACAATCTCTGCATCCTTCAGTCAATGGTCTTCTCATTCTTGAATCATGGCTTATGCAGTGGCAGGGCAACTCAGAGGAAACCTTCTTGACAGCTTTAGTAACAACCGACAAACTAAAAAGAGGATTCCTTTTGGTTCTAAAGAAGAGAAAGCAAGATCCCAAAACAAAACTAAAGCATGAATAACATGAATAGGGCTTTGAACATCTGTGAATTTCCTGGCAGGAAGTGTGTACTGATCATTTCTCTGGAAAATTCCAGAGGGTTTTCTGCCCTAGAAAATAAAATGTGGTGCACTAAAATGACCTACAAGAGCTCTTCTAAAATGTTTCAAGGATGCAATGACAGTTCAAGGGGAGAGAAATACCTCATTCCTTTTGCTTTTGTTTAGGTGGAGTAGATTCTTTTATTTGGTCAGAGGTAGACTGTGGAGTGACAGGGACCTAACGGGAGTGGGAATAGAGATAGCATAAGAACAGGTCAGATGGGACAGAAGCATCTTAAGTTTGAGTCCAGCCTGGGCAACTTGGTGGCTGAGTGAGACCCTGTCTCAAAATAAAAAAGGATTCAGGATATAGCTCAGTACTAACCTCCACCACCAAAAAATAAACAGAGTGGCTTGTTACATTGACATATAAGAGACACTTACAAAAGCATTGACGTGCACAAGGGACATTTACCCAGCGGGGCCACCCTGTTTTCAGGAGTCACTGCAGTCCAAAGGGGAGGCAGATGTGGGCACTGGATTGCTTTGTTTGTTTAGTGATGCAATGCCCAGTTAGGGAGTCCGTGCTTTAAAGGTGCAGTGGTGGACTCTTGGTTAGCTCAGGGCACAATTCCTTCCTCCTTTTAACTTCTGCCAATACTTTTCGTGGGCAGGACCGAGCTAGCTACCTCCCAAAGCCCTGTGAGGTGCTGCGAGATAGTGGCCACATTTCCCCTCAAGGCCTGTTCAGCTGGAGCATTGAACAGTGATTTCACCCATCCATCCATCCATCCACCCATCCATCGGCTCATTTGCAGCTCAGCCTGGGTGAGGCCGCGCTAAGACAGAGTTTCTGGGAACGCTGTGATGTGTTTTTCAACAGGAGATGGGTCAAAGCTACTGGGTACTGGCTAAGCTCTGCAGTGCCTCCTCAGGGGGCCCGAACCGGTGGGGAGCAACAGCGACTCCTCCCAAAGCTGGGCCAGCGTGGGACACTGTTGGCACCCGGGGAGGTGCTGTGGGCACTTGTTCTCGAGACAGAACTCTCCACAGAAGAGCTCACGGGGCAGCTGAGAGTCACTCGGGAGTCACCGGGGAGCCACCTATTGCTTATGCATGCGAGAAGGTGCAGGGTGTAAGATGTGGTTTTTCAACTTCTCATCTGTGTCGACAGTTACCAAAGATACTAAGTAGGGGAATATTTTAAAAATGATACTTTGAAAAATTCTTCATAACCAAATGTGATATTTCCTGGGGTTGAAGATGGAGGAAATTTTATGAGTAGAAACCATATTATTTTCTTAAGCTTATTTTCTTAGGCTTTGACATGACCTTCTGTATAAGAGGGGGAGAAAAGTGACCCCTTTCTTAGCTACTGATAATGGATCCTCAGCAGCAGATTTTTGAGGATGAAAACAGTCAGGACATTCACCACCACTATCATTCTTATCTTTTTTGTCATTCTTTTGCCACTTCTTTCTATTTGATTTCTTGAACTCAGCTTTTGAGAAGATGGGGTAAATACACTTTTCTTTCTTCCTCTCACTCGGTACAATTAAAACCGTTGAACATTACACCTTACAAAGACATGAGAAGACTCTGAAAGGTGGAGGGAAGAAGCCAGACCAGCCAGAGTCCTGGGGATCCAGAGAACAACGTGGGAGTGAATTCTCCAGGTTTCTCTTTTGCATTGTGTATCTCAGACCGGATATCAGAGAAGTCAGTAACTTGGCAATGTCAATAGATGCTGACAATCCTACTCTTTCCAGACAAAGAACCAAGAAAGTGGCCACGTGCCAAGACAGAAAACTTTACCATTTTTTTTTTTCACAGTGATGTCTCTGCTCCAGCCAAATGATAAGGAGATGTTGCAACCCCACTCTGAAGGCCAAGGTCAGGTGGGGAACTTAGACTCTATGTCGGACAGGCTGGAGCAGGAGACTCTGAGTGTTGCCAGGTTTGTGTCAGAGAAGACAGAGTGGGGGGTCTGGGTTTTCCTCTCAGTGGAGGGGCAAAAAGCCTTTCCAGAGGGGTGCCCGGGTCCCACCCAGACCCAGCAGTGATGAGGTGGCCCCTCCGTCCCCACTGGGGTAGCCTCAGAAGAGGGCTGTCATGGAGTCAGGACATTCACCACCACCATGCTCCAAAGGGTCAGTGGAGACCTCACGGGAAACAGGCCGAGCAGTGCCAGGCAGCTGCATCACAGTGGGGCGTCCAGCCTCTTATTCCCAACCCTTCCTGATGTCGGTCAGGCTACTTCCCACTAGGAGTGATGATATGGTGCTGCCCGTAGCCCACCAGAGTGGCGTCAGAACAGGCCTGCTGTGACATGAGATTTATATGAGGTCCAGATGTCTTATAACACTCAAAATGTTTAGGTTTCAACTCAAAAACCACTCATCACACCAAGAAACAAGAAGAGTGCAAATGGAATGAGGGAAGACAAACATTGACACTAACAAGACACAGATTTCAGAATCGTGAGAGTATCTTAAAGCGAGCAATGGTGGGAACGCTTCGACAGTGATTACGAATGCAGCTGAAACAGTACAAAGAGCCTAATAAAGAAATAGTAAGCCTAGTGGCTGAGGATTTGGCTCAAGTGGTAGAGCACTTGCCTAGCAAGCACGAGGCCCTGAGTTCGATCCCCAGCACCCCCCCGAACACACACACATATACACACAAAGAAGTAGTAAGTCTCGGGAGAAAAATGCGAAGGTAGAGAGAAAAACCAGGTAGATATATTAGAAGTAAAAATTACAACCAAAATTTTAAAAATTCAGTGGATGGCCTTAACAGCAGGGTAGAAAGGGCAGAAGAAAGAAGCAGGAAATTTAAAGATAGAACAATAACAATTGTCTGATCTGAAAAGTACAGAGAAAGTAGACTTAAAAAAATTAACAGAATATGGGCACGGTGACACACACCTATAATGCCAGCACTCTGAAAGGCTGAGGCAGGAAGATTGCAAGTTCAAACCCAGCCTGGGCAATTTAGTGACTTAGTGAGACTATGTCGCAAAAAATAAAGAAATAAAAAACCCCAAACAATAACAACAAGACGGCTGGGGATGTAGCCCAGTGCTAAGGTCCTGAGTTCAATCCCCAGGACCAAAAAAGAAACATGAACAAACAAAAAACCACCCAGAGCCTTAGGAACATGTGGGGCTATAACAGAAGATTTAACATTTGTGACATAGAATATCACAAAAGAGTGGAGAAAGAGGGTGGGACAGAAAAAATATTGAAAAGAATAATGACTATGAACTCTCCAAATTTTACTTAAGAAATTAACCTCCTGATTCAAGAAGCTGAGTGGATCTCAGAGAAGACAACCCCCAAGAGATCCACACAAAGACACACCATAAAACTCTGAAAAGTGCAGACAAAGAAACAATTCTGAAAGCAGCCAGAGAGTAATGGTGCGTCCCTTAGAAGGAAAACACAATTCAAATGAGAATGGATTTCTCATAAAAAATACAGAGGCCAGGAAGAAGTAGCACATTTTTAACTACTGAGACAAACAAACAAATAAAACAAATAGAGCTTCCAACTTAGAAATCTGTACCAGCAAAAATATCTTCCAGAAATTAAAGAGAAACAAGGCATTCTCAGATGGAAGAAAACAGAATTTGTCACTGGCAGACCTACCCTAAAAAAGAAAAGTTATCCAAACAAAAAGGAAATGATAAGCCATCTTGAGACATCAGGCAGGTAGAAAAGCCATAGAAGAGTAAATAAACAGGCAAACATAGAGACTTTCCTCTCTTGGTGAGTTTTCTAAATTATATTTGATGGTTGAACAGCAAATTATACCAAGACTGAATACCGTTTCCAGTGCATGTGGAAGAAATATTTAGCAATAACTAAGAAAGAGGAAACAGATACACTCAGAAACACTGGAAATATGTGAAAATTGAATTTTCTAAAATTTTTTTTCAAGTAGCCCACAGAAATTCAGGAAAAAGAAAACAGAGAATCATAAAACATAAAGAACAAACCGGAAATAAAAAAATTAAATGGCAGATCTAAGTCTTAACCTACTAATAATTATACTAAATGTAAATGGCTTAAATACACCAATTAAAAGATTAGCAAAGTGTAAAAAGAGCAAACCTAAGTATGCTAGAAATAAAATTCACTCTGAATGGAACTCAGTTTCAAAGAAACTCACTTAAAACATGATTAGGCAGCTTGAAAATAAAAGGATAGAAAGAGATATGCCCTATAATCAGCATAAGGCAAGTGAGGCTACACTATTACACAGAACAGACTTCAAAATAAAGAAAATATGAAAGATGGAGAGAAACACACATAAAGATAAAGATTCAACTAACCAAGAATACAGAGAAATCATGAATGTGTGTGCATCGGACAACAACGATGTGAACAAAAGCCGATAGAACTGAACAGAAAAATAAAAAGATTTTCAATTTAGTTGACAGCACCAACACCTGTCTTATCCAACTGCTAGCACAACTAGAGAGAAAGTCAAAGAGGGTGCAGAGAACTCATCCAGCGAGCGTTTACTGTGCAATCCACCCAAGCAGAGCAGAAAGTGCTTTCTTTTCAGGTGACCACAGACAATACAGCAAGATGTGCCACATCTGGGGACATGTAACAAACCTCAACAAATGCAAAAACTTGAAATCATTTGAAATCATCCTGATACGCTCTCTGACCATAAGCAAGTAAAACTAAAAAAGAAAGCGAAACAAAACAAAACTGTGTTTTTCTTCCTTCTTTTTTCTGTACTTTTCTTCGTCTTTGTCACTGTGTGGCGCCCCCATTCTGACCTCCTGACTCCCAGCATCCTCGCTCTAGAGCGCCCCAGTCACAGTGCAGTTCTTGGGGTGTCTCTGGAGTGGGGCGCAGGTCTCTTGGCCCAGGGATTGAAGGAAAGAGCAGAGCGACCCTTCCATCCCCGCCAGCCTCTACTGCAACCTTTTCTCTTGTCCTGGAGAGTTCTGTGACCCTCACCTTGCTGTCCTGTGACTGTCCCCAGACCTTTCCGTGCAACACCAGAGGAGAGAGGAAGATGGTTAGATTGTCTGTGTAGTGTGCAGCTGAAACAATCTTGTGACACAAAGCAATTACATGGAGCAGAAAAATAGCCTTCCTTCGGAGACGGAAAACCAACAGCAAACTTCCAGCTGAAGAGGCAGAAGTCAGAGAGACTTCTCGCATAACCTCGCGCTGTGCACATGTGACCCTCCGTGCTGCCCAAGCAGGGACTCTGGCCCTGCTCAAACGCAGCACGCACTTCTCAGAACCGCGTGTTCCCGAGAACGGGCTTCTCACCGACATGCCAGCATCCCGAGGTTTCCGTGTCTGTGCCAAGGGAGGGGACCAGGACTGCCACCCACCGTGCCTACGAGGGCGCCCTTGGCCGGGCACGCCCTGGCCAGGCCTCACTCTCAGCCGCTGACTCTTGGTCCCTGAGGACAGAGGACAGCAGAAGGCGAGGGAGAGGGGCGGAGGCACAGTGCGGGGAGCGCAGCAGACTCCTCTCCTCGGGCTTGCTCCTCCCCAGGTCTGGGCGCTGAGCAGATGGTGTTTGCTTTCCCAACACTGAGCAGCCTCGGCCAGAGACTGGGGGCGGGGGAGGGAGGGAGAGGCTGGTACATGGTTTCTGGAAGCGCGTCAGGTTCCCTGCATTTTAAAAGCACATAATCCTATTCTCTGCACATCCAGGAGTGGAAGCAGTTCCGAAGACGCGGTGGTGTTCAGAGGGTCGTGTTCTCTTGGGGTGTGTGTAAGCTGACAGCCAGTTTGCGTTTCCTCCCGTGGGCACCCTGCTCTGCTCTCTGTCCCTGAGTTTGGTGACGTTGTGCTTCTGGCACTGGGCAGAGCCGACCTCGCTCCTCCCGGCCGGTCTCTAGCTAGATGAGCCAGTCAGGCCTGGGGCCCTGGTGGGCTTCCGATCAGGGAGGAGGAGGATGTCCTTGTCCTGAGGTTCCGAGGAGATGCACACTCGGATCCTTGGGTGATGTGTCTGGACGTCTACAGCTAACTCTCGAGGGCACGGAGGGAGGGAGAGAGGGAGAAAGAGAGAGGAGAGGCACAGAGGTTATGGACTGAGGAGAGAGAAGATGGAGTTGGGATGAAAAAAGACAGGATAGGGAGAGAGAAAGAGAACAGAGGAGAGAAGAGAACAGAACAGAAGAGAAGAGGAGAGAGAGGGAGAGAGAGAAGAGAAGACGAGAGAGAGAGGAGAGACGAGAGAGGGGAGAGAGAAGAGGAGAGAGAGAGACAGAAAGTAGAGAGAAGAGAGAGAAGAAAGAGAGAAGAGAGAGAAAGAGAGGGAGAAAGAAAGAGAGGGAGAAAGAGAGAACAGAGAGAAAGAGAGGGAGAAAGAGAGAACAGAGAGAAAGAGAGAGAGGAGAGATGAGAGGCAGAGAGAGGAAAGAGAGGATATACATATATATAGAGAGAGACAGAGGCAGAGCAAGACAGGGACATGAAAACAGAAGTCAGTGGGGAAAATGCTCATATCATTTAAGGACATTTTCAGATAAAGCTCAGTTCTTTATATTGATAGGACATACTATATATTAGATGGGGAAGGAGATTCATGGAGATTGATACATATCCTGATGTAGTTACTAGACTTCAAAGAAATATGTTCTGCAAGCATCAAAGTCTAAAGAATATACCACAAAAGGGAAATAACCAAACTATAAAGAATACACCAAAAAGGAGGAAACAACCAAGCTATCTTTGGACTTCTTTCTAGAAACACTTGATGGTAGAAGACCATGTAATATGATCTAAAGTCCTGAGGCACAGGAAATGAGACACTGATTTTTACACCCAGTCACACTGGGGTTTAAGCAAAGAGAGTCCAGAGAGATGGTCTTTAGAGATATGAGCACTCAGGGGGATAAAATTCCTCAAGTCTTTTTTTTTTGAAGACATCATAAATACAAACTACAGCTGCCTAAGAGAACAGAGAAAGGGTGAAAAACATCGCGGTGAGAGACGAATCCATTTTCTTGCAGACCCAAGGATGAGACAGCCACGGGAATTGTGACCACCGACAAAAGGAGAGAGATGAAAACCACGCGCAGTGTTCAAACAATAATGTAACTAACGAAACAGCAGTGGAGAAGGGAAGAGAAGGGTCCAGGTCATGCAAGAGCGTGGAGTTCCTTCCCTCTTAGAGAAGGGGAACCAGACATGTGGAGAGAAGAAAAACCGAGTAAGGGGACTGCCCAGGAACGAACAAAGGGAAGCAAGGCTAAATCCCAAGGACCAGGTACAACAGCGGACCGTCAGAGCCCTGCGGTGAGGGAGAAGGAGGGAAGGCAGACGGGATGAGAACATTGAAGAACCTGGATGTAAATGTAGTATATGACGGAGAGGTAACAGGCTTAGATAGCAGAGATGTAAATATAGGAGACGTGCTAGAAGGAAAAAAAACATGGTGACCAGCCGAGCACTTTCTCAAACTGCTGAAGAACACGCCAAAGGAAAGCAAACACGGAGCATAAGATGAAAGATAAAGAACAAGAAAAATATTTTTAAGCCTTGGAGGTTTAATGGAAACTAACTAATAAATAAAAACCACAATATAGCTGTAGGTCATTATTGTAAAAACCCCAAGATATATTGTTAAGTGAAAAAACTGTTCATAAAAGAGTGAATGGTAATTATGTGTATCTTAAATTTGTGTTTAAGAAAAAAAATACATAGTTTTAAAATTTTATATATGGTTTAAAATTTTAAACACACACACACACACACACACACACATGCACACGCGTGCGTGCGCACACACTCCCATCATATGCATAGACTCTGAAAAACACCCAAGATGATGGTAGCAGTTTTTGCCTCAGGGAAGGCTGGAGGGGGCTGTCCCTGCCCGTGCCATGGTTCTTATTTTAATGATGGCTTCCTATTAGTTTTTCAAAATGTAGATAACACTTTGAAACGCCACAGGTGACTCAGACCAACTCTGGGCTGGGCATTCCTGGTTTTTCATTTCAGGGCTTCTACAACCCAGCAGCAGCTTTATTGTACCTCCGCAGTGGGGATAAAGGAGATGATTACTATCTCTCTATTTCATGTGGGTTTTGGCAGATTAGAAACTGCTCTTATTGCATTACTTGTGTCTGAAATTTCCTGATTTCTAAACAAGATTACAGTCAACTTAAAAGAAAAGGTAAAAATGAAATTTCCGTGATGAAGTTATAATGTACTGGGACTTTGGACTCTCCCTGTTACCCTTATACTTCTAATGTTGGAGCGCTCCATGCTGGCCTCCCTGAATTAGCAGACTGGCTGCCTAGATCACCTCCCAGTCTCTGTCCCCTTGTCCTCTGATTCTCACTCCTCCTTGTGGTCCTTCTGCCACTGCGCCTGTGTTTCCTCCCTACCTCCCATCAAGCACGCTGCGCAGGACACTGGGGTAGCATGTTCCCAGCATGCTCTGCTCCAGGTAGGATAGTTGCCATGTGCATGACATTTGTTTCCAACATGGATGCCAGTCAGGAATAATCACAAACCCACATTCAGTCCCACATTGGTATTTTTCTCTCCCAATTTAGCCTGTGATTATTCTCCACTGACCTTATTGGTGGAAATTTTTCTCCAGCATAAGTTTAAACTCCTTCAGGGGGCAGATCACAGGGCTCTATGCTCTAAATAGATCTCAAATCTGACCACCATCCACCCTCTTCACAGCTATCACCTAAGTTTAGGCCACCATCGTATTTGCCATTATTATCAAATAAGTGTTTATTTCAGCATCGTTGCCTGATGCACCATTCTAGACTGCTGACTCTGGTGGATTAGTTAACCAAGGAACACAGACTGGGTGGCTCTAACAAGGGACATTTGTCACAGTACTGCAGATCAGAAATTCAAGATCAAAGTGTAGATAGTGCTGATTCCTGAGGTTGCTCTCCTGGGCTTGCAGACGGCTGCCATCTCCCTGTGTCTGTGAGCCAGTGTCCTCCCCTTATGAGGTGTCCCATCAGATCAAGGAGCACTCAGATGACCTCGTGTAGCCCTCAGGACCTCTTCAGAGACCCCACTTCCACACTCGATCACAGCTCGCAGCCCTGTGGGTTGGCACTCCAATAAGTGAGTCTGGGGGACACACCCAGCCCATGTCCGGACGGCTGGGACTATGATGTGGGTGACAGTGTGCCTCGGCGGTTAGAAATGGGTTTTCCAGGGCACTCCAGGTCCCGGATGCAGGAGAGGGCCCTGGCTTGGCCCTGCTCCCCCACACCTTGACCGAGACCTGAGCCCACTCTCTGGAGACCAGACCCGGCTCGTGATCCCACATAAGGTGTCAGAATCACCAGCGCTTGGATTGTCTCCCACGCTGTACTGTAGAAAAGGACAGTTTCACGTATTTACAACCACCAAGCCTCACTCTTTATCCGGGGATACATTCCAAGACCCCCAGTTAAAACCTGAAATCATGAACTGTACAGAGGCCTGAAAATACTAGGATAATTTTAAACCCACAATAGAGTTTAATTTATAAATTAAACATACTGAGAGATGAACAACAATAAAGAATACCAAAATAAAACATTCATAACAATATGCTGTAATAAAAGTTATTTAAAACATATAAATTGTTTATTTCTGGAACTTTCTATTTAATGTTTTCTGACTGTCATTAACCAAAAGCTCAGAGCCAGGAGTGGTGGTGCACACCTGTAATCCCAGCATCCTGGGATGCTGAGGCAGGAAGACTGAAGGTTTAAGCCCAGCCTGAGCGACTTAGTGAGACCATATCTCAAAACAAAACAAAAAAATTAGAATAAAGGTTGGGGATGTAGCTCAGTGTGAAGTTCCTAAGTTACACCTAGTTAATACTACCACTACCACCACAAAAACCAAAAATAATCCTTGCTAAGCAAAACCAAGGATAAGGGGGGGTTATAGTATGATCATTGAATTCTCTAAAAGATATGCGTGATTTTGAAGTCTAAATCTACCTTAAGTTTTATGTATAAGTCTACGTTAAAGAAGCAGGGATAGAGGGGGCACTTTTGTTATGAGACAGAGTCTTGCTAAGTCACTGAGTTGCCCAGGCTTGGCTGGACCTTGCAATCCTCCTGCCTCAGCCTCCCAGAGTGCTGGGATCGCAGGTGTGCACATCCAACAGAGAAGTCACTTGTAACATTCAACACGCTTCTCTTGGCAAACAGGGAAGCTTTCTAATTTACCTTTCCAATTTATAAATGTAACCTTGATACACAGGTTGTATTATATACCCACTTCCCCACATACTCCCTTTTACCTTTATCTCTGTGAGGACCAAGGTGTCTAATTTCAACTCTAAAAGGAAAGTTTGCTTCAGTACCTCAAATCACAGAGAACATTATGATCCCGACTGAAGCTAATATGTCGCGAAAAGCCTGGACACCGTGTCTGACAGCCTTGGAGACCCTGACCGGCCCGTTTTTGTGAGGAAAGCCAGAGTCACTGCTGCAGTCCTGCACAGCTGCCTGAGAGCTAGGAGGAGAATGAGCTTTCTTCCTCTTGGATTTGTGCCGTGTGGTGTGCGGGCTCGTTGCACATGGCCTGGAGCTTTGGTAGGACAGCATCACGCCTCGCACATGTAAGCTGTAGGTTGTCCCCGCACAGCCCAGGGCTTTCGCTGGGCAGAGGGAGGCAGACACCTTGACTGGCTGCGATGTCTCCGTCACCACTGTTGGCAAGCGGAGGCGAATCGAAGCCACGCAGTCGGGCCTGCAGGAGAAGACCCGCAGCGGGGCAGTTGTCCAGAGGTGGAAGAGACACGCGGGGGGGCCGGGGAGGTTTCAGCAGGCGGGTTGAAGGCAGCGAATGGCACGTGGTGTGTGGGCAGGGCGTGGACCCTTGACGGCACGGTGGGCAAGAGAAGGGGGCTGAAGATCCCCCCAGAATACAGCAGAGAGGTGACGCATATAGTGTGCGCTTTGTTGTTGTTGTTGTTCTAGAAATTTCGCTCTTCTTGGATCATTTGATTTATTCATATTTTAAATGGAGCAATTTCTGATTATTAGTGTTTGTTTGAATGAGTAAGAACACGCCGTAATAGAAACTTTGGTTCTCGGTTTTAGAAATTCAGGGCTTGAGGTGGGTGGGTGTGGTGGCACATGCCTGTCATCCCAGTACTTGGGAGGCTGAAGCAGGAGGATTGTTGTGAATTTGAGGCTAGCCTGGGCTGTGTATTAAGTTCAAGAGTTCAAGGCCGGCCTGAACTACATAGCGAGACCTCGTCTCAAAAAACCAAATAAATAAGTAAATTAATAAATAAATAAGTTAATTCAGGACTACTTGTTGTGTCCCTAAAGGTACCAAGACAGCAGCCTCCAGTGACCACGTAGGAGATCACACGGCTCTTCAGTCATATGCTGTGTCCTCGACATCCCGATTTTGGTGAGTAGGTATCAAGTACCAACTGAGATTTATTTTGCATCTGGTTTCGAGTGGGTGAGAGACTGGTGAAGGGCGGTGTCTGACTGTGAGGTCCTTGTGAGTTTATTCTTCCAGAAGTACATCCGGTGCCAGGTATTTATATTTTTAATATTTGGGACTGAATTTTGCTTTATTCACAGTTGTGGTTGACATCTAAGATTGGGTTTTGTGCACTAGGAAACAGCGTTATTAAAACAGTATTAAAATAGGTTTCCACGAGTATTTGGTTACCGGCAACAAAACGCATAATTAGCCAGAGTTAAGAGCTAATGGGTTTGTAACAGAAAGGCTCCACTTGTAGAATAATGCTCAGCTAATTCTTGGAGGCATCATGTGTGTAAGAAACACCTTGTTCCCTGGCTTGCCGAGGTCTCGCTGCTTTGTATTGTCTCCGTAAGCAATTTAAAAATACAGAGCTTGTTATTTCGGGGGAGCAGGCCGAGGTAGGAGGGTGAGCTTCTGCTATGCTGGTGGTTTGGAGGCTGAGTGTAAAGTGCCCCAGCTGGTGGGATCCCAGGAGGGACTATCCAAAAACAGGAGACTTCAGGGTCTGTGAGTCGCCAGCATCCCAAGCCGTGCTGTAGGCTGAAGCTGGTTCAGAAGGGAGGATGCATCAGTCTGCAGGTGATTGAAGACGTAGGAAAACAACCTTCAATATCTTTATCCTTAAAAACACTGGGATTCACATTAGATATTTGCATGCCATTCTTTAGTATGTTGCAAAAATAAGTTGTAGAAGAGATGAAACCTAAACAGAACTGAACAATGACTACTCAGACTTGTAAGCTCTGTTTGTAACTATGTAGCTTAAAATGCCAAGATTGGCAGATGTGCAGGATTTCCAGCGTTGCAGGAAGACAGGCCGTCTCGGTAGGGCCAGGGATAGAGCTGTCTTCTTAGGGTCGGCACTGGAGGTGTCCTCAAAGGCACCTGCTCTGGGAACACAGGCCTTCCCAGGAGCCTCTAAACATACTGAAGATGATGCTCTGCTTTAGTTACCTTCCTGAAGCTCAGGCACCAAGGTGTGTTTCAGGGGGCCCTAGGCCCCTCCCTGAGCCCATCAGCCCCAGACTACTCCAAGTACACACAAAGGGGTCCATAGGAAAAGCTCTTCTGCAGGCTCATGAGGCTTCAAGGCCATGTCCTCGTCTCTGCTGCTTGGAACAAGACCCCAGACTCCTGGTGGTGAGATCTCCAACCCTCTGCCAATCCTTACTTGTGCAGAGAAAGTCTTGTCGGGTATCAGAAGAGCTGGAGTCACCATAAGTCAGGGGACCCTTCTTCATGTGAGTATTTGAAGGCAAATGTAAAGCTGAGCTGTCCTGAAGTGTGTTTCAGGTGAGATAGAGCTATATCTCCAATGTGATACTAAAACTGCTAAGAAAATTTCAGTTGACACGAAAAGCAGGTCACCATATACAGAAAAAGCAAAAGAGGCATCATGCAAACACGTTCAGGTAATGGTTGCTCTTCTCTGCTACCTCTGTGCCACCACGTGTCCCTCCAGGTGTTGCCATTTTGCAGGGGCAACTAGAGAAGGGGAAAGAGGAAGGTACTGCTGGGGGAAGGTAGTGGGCCTGACCTTTCTGACCTTGTACGGCCTTCATCTGCAGAACACAGACACAGCTTCTCTGTTGGAAAGCCCGTGATAGAAGCAGCAGACTTTTGATATCCCTTGTAGCTTATCTAATTAATCTTTCTATAAATACGCTGAGGGCAGTGCATTGGGGGTGTGACTTGGGATTATTTATGATCTACAACCTTTTCTCTTTAAGGCTTTCTCTCTCTCTGTTCTTCCTGGCTTCCATGAGATGAGCCACACCTGCCATACCCTTCTGGCATGATGGTTCTACCTTGAGATCCGCTGACCATGGACTGAATTCTCTGAATCCTGAGCCAAAATAAACCTTTCTCTCTTAGGTTGTATATACCAGGTATTTTGTCCAAGACACAGAAAGTTGACCGATACAATACCTTTATAGGTTTTCTGATTCTACTAGTTCCACTAGTTCACTGTTGGTGAGCTGTTTTCACAATTCGTAAATTGTAGAGAACTGATGTCAACACAATTATAATTAGCAATGAAAAATCGTTCTCTCTTACAGAGATCTGCCAATAAATTCCATTGGCTTGATGTTCTGATAATCTCTCTTCTTGTAGAAAATATCATTTAAATATTCCTCCAGGACATATAAGTTTGTCTTTGACTTCTTCTTTGAGCCTGTTGTAGCATCTGTGTGCTTTCCTTGCTATTTAATTTATGAATTAAATAAAATCTCTGATGTGCGTTCATTTTATACTTGCATCAGAGTAATGATTTTACTCTTTAAAAAATATTAGCCTTTAACAACAACTAAGGTGTGCTGGACACACAGGGGGACTGTCACCGGTAGTTTCACCTTTAGAGACAGGGTGAGACTGCCAGTGACAGTGCCCCTGTGTGTCCAGCATACCTTAGTTGCTGTCCAGTGAAGAGGACCTTGGTCACTACCCCCAGGAAGTTCTAGGTAGCCACACTTGCAGCAGGGACAATCTGAATAAAAGTATCTGAACTTAAGTTTTTTAAAGTAGGAAAGAATACAGATCCTTTATCTTGACTTTTGAGATTGATATTATGAGATTTTCGAAAGCTTTTTAGTGTTAAGTGCACTCTCTCATCTTTAATAAACATCTGTTGATGCACTTGTAATCTGTACAGCACCAGTGTCCAAAAACCATGGTGAAGCGGACCCAGTGGCTCTAGGAGAGAAAATGCTAATGTGTGTAGCTGAGCGAACTGTACCTCCCAGAGAGCAATGTCACCCGTAGAAGCCCAGAGCAGATGGTGAAAAGCCATAGGATAAAAATAACAGCCAGCTAGATGGTAAATATGTCACAACAGTCAGGCGGCCGAGGAGGCCAAGGAACAGGAGGAGGGCCGGGGGGCGGGTCACCCCAGGTCGCTAGTTCTGAGACACCAACAGAGCCTTGCACTTGGGTTTATGTGTCAGTGGCCTCCCAAGAGCCAAGTGTGGTTTCCCTTCCTTGGGCCTTGGTCTTCACATTCCAGGGCTGTGGAGACAGGAGAGTGTGGGCTGGGACCCTTGTGTAGATGGAAACCCCGGGACGGAGGTGGGGACACTCCTTCCCCAAGACCTTGTAGCCACTTGGGAAAACAAAGATGGCAGCCTGGCTTTCCTGCTGCCTGGCGGCCTCTCTACCTGCCGTGCTGCCTCCAGGCCATGCTGACAACCGGGATCTCTGTGTCAGGAGTCGGCGTGCACCTTGTTGTTCTACCGCTTTCCTCATGCACGTGCCTGGAACTTGAGAGACAATCGCGGCAAATGTTGGTGTGAGTCATATGAGATCTGGGATTCTAGAGATCTGGACTACTGTCCAGAATATAAATTTTAAAAAGTCCAAAAAAACCTTTTTAAAAGAAGATATCACAGTTCAGTTGAATGCATCTAAATCCTATAAAAAATAGTGTGCCTTTGACAAGTCAATGAAATAGAGTCAGACCTTGGCGCTCGACTGCTTTGAAACTCACTGAATTTGGTACTTGAAGTATTTCCATGAAAAATTCTGTCTGGTACCACTATTTGTTTGGTTCTCCATGCACAAGGTAGAATTTATGGGTATCAGTTGCTCCGTGACTCGCTACCCTTTCCAGCCCAAGCGCACGCCCAAACAGTTGCTTTGGAACTTGTCATGTTGTTCACGCCTCCTGGAGCCACTTAGCAACAAGTACCAAGGTACCACTGTACTTTATTAAGAAAGGTATTCGTTAAACTAAGATAACGTTCATTCTCATACTGTCTGAGGACTGATGTTTAGAGAAAGACCCAGGCAGGAGCTGAACTTCCGACGAGGAGCAGAAGCACATATCTCTGGGCTTGTGGGCAAAACATTGGAGGACCCGAACAACTTGGAGGAGGCTGTGATCCTGCATCTACACGAAGAAGAGGCTGAACGCATGTTGGTCAGAAAACGCAGCTGACGAGGCAAAGGACAGTCACTGTGCAAATGCACATGTCTCAAGACTTGTGGAGTATTCTAGTCGGAGTTGCAATGAGCACCTGCAGCGGGCAGGGCAGGGTGGGGCTGGGGTGTGGTGGGGAGGGCAGAGGCACTGGTGGTTATAAAATAAAGCAAAAGTATTCTAGGGGTCCGCAGTACACACAACTCTCAGAAGCTGTGTGTGAGTGATGGTTTTACAACGTGGCTCTCAAGCTGTGTGAGTCTCACTCATGGCTTGGAAGAGAACATGAAAGTAAGGAAGGATGATGGGCACCTTGTACGCTGGGCAAGAGATGCACAGTGGGCCTAGGAGGGAGGACCCAGTCTGTGGTCCCTGAGCTATGCACTTGGCAGTGAGTTGTTTCTTGGGATTGTTCAACCAGACTGTGTCACCTGGAGGGTTCTGGACTCAGTAATGATCCCCGCACTCTGGGACACAGAGGAATAGGAGTCCCTGCTAATGACACGTGTCATGGATAAGGCGCATGGGGACCACATTCCTGTGGTCTCCAAACATATTCCTCATACCAGGGACCTTTCTTTTAATTTTATTAGTGGCCAACCTTATTCAGCACCTACTATGTTCCAGGCGTTGGTTTCTGCATAGAGTTCATAGAGATTATCCAAGAGATGTTTTTATGGACTTGAGTGGAGAAGCCTGTCGTAGATAAATTGCTAGTTTGCATTTTCCATGTATAAGCATGTTCCCAATTGTCATTTTCAATCATTCTCAGATCTGGTAAAGCTGGAGTCTGACAGGAACATTTGCCTCTGGCTTTCCTATGTTCATGTAATTTCAGTTTAGCTCACCTGCTGGTTTCAGACCCTGTCAGGAGTTGGAGTCGTTTACCCATATGATGTTGGTGGTTAATGACTTGGAGTGATTTGGAGGATTTAGACAGGTTCTGGGTATCCACTTGTAGCTTTTCCCACCCTTCAGATAGCCAGCATTTTTAGCCATGTTGGTATGCTTTAGATCTAGAATGCCCCCCAAAAGGCTCATGTGTTCAGAGGAGGGCTGTGGAAGGTGGTTGGATCAAGGGGGCACTGTACTCATCAGTGGATTCAGTTACCAATGAGTTTGGCAGCTGAGTGTGCTGTTAGGAGGTGGCGTCTGGTCAGAAGAAGGGTCACTGTGTGTGTGACCTGGAAGGGTGTGCCTCCCTCCACGGTCTTCCCCCTTCTCTCTCTGCATCCTGGCTGCCATGCTGTGAGCAGCTTTCCTCCGCTGGACCCTTCCACCGTGTCGTTTCTGCCGTGGAGCCGGCAGACCATGGCCTGAAAATGTGAGCCAAAATATTTTCCTTTTTAAAGTTGTGGGTTTCAGATATTTTGTCCCAGTAAAGAGAAAGTGAAGAAGACACTTGTAATTTACACTTGTAAGGTATCCACTGTTTCATTCACACTTCTGAATTAGGTAGCAAAGTGCTATTTTGGTTCTCATTAAGGGGCAACCCTGGGAAGTTTATTTATCCTTGGCCAAGGACATCTTGGTTGACCAGATGTCTGTGATCCCTTTAGCAGGCACAAAACTGTGACATCTGGACTCTGAGATATGGCACTTGAAAGAGGGACTGAGTGGCCTTGAGGTAGGCCTGAGGGTGAGATGGTAAGGACAGTACAAGTTGAAAGGCAAAGGCCATCCTAAGTGGAGGTGAGCAACGACACTCAGTAAGTACTTCAGGTAGTAGCCTGGGTCCTAGGGAAGATGTAGGGAGAAATAAATCCAACCACAATTCTCCAAAGTAGGGGAGGTTTGTAAGAAACTTCTGGTTTCCTGGAAGAGCACAAGCTGCGTTCCTTAGCTGCATTATGAGTGTTACGGTTTGGATTTGAAATACTCCCCAAAACAATGTGCTAAAGGTTTTGTTGCCAGCTGATGAGCTCTTGGGAAAGTGATTGGATCATGAGAGCTTCACCAAATGGATTAATCCATTGAAGAGACCATAATTTGGTGGCACAACGGAAGGCGATGGGAACAGGAGATGTGAGCCCAGTTGAAGACAATGGGTCCTGGGGATGTGATCTTGGGCACCATATGGGGTCCCTGTTCCCCTTCTCTCTGGCTCTTTCCCTCTCACTCTTCTTCCCCAGCTGCCACGAGGTTAGCATTCTTCCTCCACCATGCCCTTCCACCATGATATTTTGGCCTTGGAGCTAGCCGACCATGGCCTGAAACCATGAGCCACAATAAACCTCTCTTCCTTCATGTTGTTTTTCCCACAGCAACAGAAAGCTGACTAGCAGAGTGAGTGATCCCTTTTCCGTTGTTCACGTACGTTGCAATAGCCACGGAGTCCCCTGGTCTGCTGAAGACAGATGGGCATGTGGCAGTGCACCTCTGCTTAGATAAAGAGAAGATCCGAAAGCAATAATGTCAGCAATAGCTACTATTAAACAGAGATCTCGGGAGCAGAACAGACCTGTTAAGCATCTGCTTTATTTGAAGCCCAGTACTTATCTTTTTGGCTTAGGCCCAAGCACCTAGCTGGCAGGAACCCAAAGCCATCCTCAGAGTTGTCTCTTGGGCCCCAGAAAATCCAGACTGCTGGGATAGGAAACCTTTCCTCCAGCTTGCTCTCAGGGCTCTGTCAGACTAATTCTGAGATGTTCCAGATAGTACATTAAAATATATATATTTGAAACACTCCAGTAACTTTTCGTTTCCAAAAGCAGCTCTTAGGAAGGCATTAAAAGCAGCTACAAATCATTGGAAAGAGAATTTGTACATGCTAAAATGCATGCTGGAATGTGCTGTCTCTGTTATTATCAGACATTGATATTGGAGGAAGTCTGTAGCTTTTGGAGTGACTTCCCAGGGGTGCCATCTCACCTAAATCAGAGGGTGATCTGGTGACGCCATTGTCCCTCAGGGCTCTTTCTGTCCATCCCTACATCCTCCTGAACGTGGCTCACAGTGTGATCTGGAGACCTCCTCGTCCATCTCACTGACTCAACCAGCCATTGTAAGTCTGGAGAGAGGCATGATTTCCTCCGTCTCCCCAGATTTCATGGTCATGATCATACTTCTTCCTGCTTTCTGGAATCTTTCCCATATACCACCTTCCTTCCCAATTTTCATTTCCCACCCTGACACTGAGTGACTGCCATTTGCTGCCTACTGACACCAGAATTTCCACAAAGAGGACAGTATCGAGTTGTTGGGAATGGTTGGAGCTAGTGACAGGATGGTGACTGGGGCAAACTTGTCATCCTGGACTAGCCAGGAGCCATGAAGGTAGCCTGGTGGCAGCATTCTGTTTCCTCTTGGTGGTAACCACAGACTGACACCATTGCTCCACTCCAAATGGGTACAGCGTGTTCTGAGAGGCTGGGAATCACGGTGTGAAAGGCAGGGTTGACATGGACCTGTCCACTCCTGTCTGCCCGCGGTCTGGACTTCTGGGGGAGGGTGCTCTGTAGGAGGAGCCTGGGCACATCCCACCCTGGACTCTGAGACTTCCTTTGAATACAGTAGGATCTGCACCCTTGGGGACCCTTCCCTGTGACTCATGGCTCTCTCCTCAAAAGTGGAAGAAGTGGCCCCAAGAACAGCATGGGTTTGTAAGCAGATGACTCAACTGTGGGGCAGATGGGTGGACTGCAAGATAAACAGTGATGGGAGTGATAGGATGGGACAGATGAGCTGGTAGCCCAAAATCTGTCTAAAGCAACAGAAGTTTGGTTTTTTGGTTCATTTCCCATTCATAAAGTACAACCACCTGTTTCTTCTTTTATTTTTTTTTTTTTGAGGGAGGACAGCTTTTAAGAACCTATTAAGAAACATCAAAATGATTCTTAGGCATTAGGCAGCTGTTAAAATGTTTTGATGGGTTTAAAATAAATAAGTCAGGAACATATGGATTTCATTTTTCTTAAATTTAATGTGTGGATTGTTAAATAAAAGGCAAATTCCCCACGAAAATACAGTTTAGCTCTTCTGGAGGGGAGAGGAGGTTAATTATTAAACAAACAAATGTAAGCACATAAATTAAAATAGAGATGTGCAAGGCACGTGTTTGTCTAAGGGCAGCTTTGATCAGTCAATATAGAGCAAAGCAGAGATCTGGGGCTGCCCTCTGAGGGCTAAACTGCTAACTCATTAACCAGCATGTGAACCGACATCTGGAGAGGTCATGGAAAAGAGTGCAAATTCCAGGATGGAGACGGCCCAGATCTGGAGGCCTAGTCATGCTGCCTCTGTGCTAAAAATGCTGCAACTAGTGGCTCACCCAGCAAGACGAGGTAGATGAATCTAAGCAAGTGGATGCCTGGAGTTTGGTCCTATGAAAGAAAAATGCAAGTTCTTCGTGTTAGTGAATAGGTTACTCTGGCACTGACAGGAAGGATTCAGTCCAACCAGGAGATGTAGCCTATGACAAGGTACGCACGACAGATTGTACCCTTTCATTGTGCCCACCTGAGGTGCTGGGGTCCAGATAGCAAGCTCTTTAACAAGCTTCTGATCATAGTGCTTTTCCCTCTATACATTCTTTTCCTAAATTGGTTTTCTGCTTACATACCGGTCTTCTGTGAGTCTTGTTCCTATGAGTTTGGATCCCAGAATCTAGCCATTTCTATTAGCCTTTGACAAAATCCAGTTACTTCTAGTGAGCTAAAGATGAGACCCTAGAACTCAGGGGTGACTCTTGTTACCACTCGGGGCATCCAAGACGACCTTGCCATGCACTCATCACAGACATTTCTTATCGACATAAGAATACTTATGAGTAATGATGAAAGCTACCGTTCAGTCTTGGCTAATCAAGCGCTAAGCACTTTACATACATTCGTTCAGTAAACATGACAGAGACTATGGGGCAGTTGCTTCTGTTGGGCTTAGTTTAAAATGTGAAAACTAAGACAAGTTAGGCCAATGCATTTCCCACTAATCCCCTCCCTGGTGCCTAGATCGAAGCCAAGGAGACTAGTACACAGACCTGGCCCCTGGCCTCACCTCTGACCAGCTCCCTGCACCTGCCAAATGAGTCCAGCTAGTGTAGGCCTTGAAAGCAATCATTGGTCCCAATCTATAAGTGTCTGTGTGTTCAAAATCCTTCAAGGATACACCACATAGGGCCTGGAGATGGAGTATGAGCCAACATTCCACACTTGCACTCACTTGTCCTCTCTCCTTTGACCTCCAGAGCCTTCTCCTTTCACTCCAAGCCCAAGACTCAGCTTCCTCTCTCCCTGGGATGTGGCTGCCATTATAAGGAGACATCCACAAGTCAGCATGTCCCATCTACAGCCCACTCCCCATTCCTTGGACCACTTCCTCCTACTTTCCTGTAAGCAGCCTTCTTCTACAGCCTTCTTCAGTTCCTTCCCACTGGCTGCCATTACTCTGTCCTGAAAGGAGATTCTTTGCTCATCTCCAGTCCTACTGATGGTTTCTCCCTTCATCTCCCTTCTCCCTTGAACATCAAAACTCCCTCTTAGACCTGTCCCTTCCTGCCCCTCCCATCTTCTCCCCTCTGCCTCTCTTCAGGCCATCCTGACCAGAGCTCTGCCTTCTGCCCACCCTGTGCCATGTCCAGGTCCTCATGGCTCCCCCACCTCCAGTGGAAATTATCCCTGCCGAGTGTGTCCTATCTTGCTGACTGTATTAGTAAGCTTTCCATTGCTGGCGCAAAATAGCTAATGCACGCAGTCTAATCAGATAGCCTAAAGGAGGAGAGGTTTAACCTGGCTCATGGTTTCAGAGAGTTCATTTCACAGTCAGCTGGCTCCAAGGCAGGAACATCATGGTGGAAGGGCGTGGTGAAGTAGGGCTGCTCAAGTCATGGCGGTGAGGCAGCAGAGACCAGGAGAAGAACCAGGGAGGAAGGGCCAGCAATCAGGTACTGTCTCAAAGTCATGGCCCGAGGACTCACTTCCTCCAGGTAGACCCCTCCCTCCTAACAGCCCATTCCCTGGTGGGGCAACTCAGGGATGAGGCTAGCACCCCCACAGTCCTCTCTCCAGGAGGCTCTAGTGCCAACAGAGATTAGTTACCACCCTGACCTGAGGGTTGGAGCCCACACGCTGATGCCTCCCATGCCCTTGAACTTGTCTTTGTTGGCTTCCCACTGGCTGTTGCTTGCTTTTTCCTGTCCTTGCTGGTTCCTCATGATCTGTGATTCCCCGCCGCCCAGCTGGACTTGTTCTTTTCTCTTTTCTCACTCTTTTTAAAAAACCCTGTGGCCAAATTTATATCTGCAGCCCTTGAACTCCAGGCTTATGTATCAGAACGCCAGCTGGACTTCTCTGCCTGGGTGTGTAATAAATATTTCAAACCCAACCTGACCCTGCTTCACTCCGATACAAGCCTGGATTTGATGTCACTAATTAACCCTCATTTAGAAGCACTTGTGCATTCTAACGTCCCCATTATGGACCACTCTGTAGACACAGAGACAGAAAAAGGAGCCAGTTTGCCGCTGTCCACCCTGGCTGTGCCCTCCTGCCCACACACCGTCCTCAGGGCTCCCAGCTTCGGTCATGGCCAGGCCTTCCTCCCCTCTGTTTAGGCCCCCGCCTTGGGGCCATCATGCCTGTCCTCTTTTGGTGACTTTCTTAGACAGTCTTTTCAATTCTTTCAGAATCCAACAATTGCTCCTGCCTCCTCCTCCTCCTCATCCAGGCTGCCTTCTTTATAACCGCTCCCACCTTGCTACTCTGTGACCCTGGAAAACATCCTCCACACACACGGAGATCCTTTCTGAGCATCAGCTGGAGCAGGGCATGATGCTGCACGACTGATTCCAGCATTCCCTCACGCTGGGAGACTGAGGCAGGAGGATTGCAAGTTCTAGCCCAGCCTGGGTGCAACTTAGTGACTTAGCAAGGGCTGGGGATGCAGCTCAGTTCAAAGGCCTGGGTTTAGTCCCAGTGCCACAAACAAACAAACAAACAAACAAACAAAACCAGAAAACCAGTTGGATCTTGGCAGCCCTCTGCTCAAAGCCTTCTTCCGCTGCTGCCCCCAGCCATTGCTGGTTCTAGAATTAGCATGCTGGGTTTCCCAGATCTCCCTGCCACAGGGTGGCTCCTTCCAAAGTGGATCCCAGCTCTCTCCCAGGAGCAGGCTTTATTTTTATTTTATTAAAAAATCTTTTGAACAAACAAAGAATCTACAAGCAGAAGCCTTCTAAGAGCCTGAACCACAGTCTGCCTTATTCTCTGTGTCCCCAGTCCGGGTCCCCAGTGAGAAGCCTCCCCCTTCCCATGAACTCTAGACGCCAGCCCCTCGCCCTGCTTCCTGCTCTCCCTGCCACCCAGCCCAGCGCTCTGTGCAAGCTGCGCAGCAGGAGGTGAAGGCGGAGTGGGCGGCCCTGATGCTCCTGCCTGGGCGCCAGGACAGGAGGCTTCCAGCTTCCTCCCAGAACAGCTGCTGGTCGCTGCTTTCGAAGCCACCTGGCTGCTGGCTGCCATCGTCTGACTTCAATGCTCCTGTGAAAGTTACAGGGAGTAACTTCCTCTTTCAACAGGCCCCAAAGGTGGAAGCGTAACTCTGACCTCTTCCCTAGCAGCAGGCGGGCCACAACCTGCAGTGTGCTGTCCCCAGCCTCAGAGACCACACTCCTGTGCTTGGTCCCTAACTTAGTTTTTAAACTAATAAATAATTCAGAGCCCTAACAGCATTGCTGGGTGGTTTATATGCTAAAGGTAATTAGCAAGCTTGGGCTGTGTATTGAGCTTTGAAAGCATGAGGAACCAATGGGGATGATCAATAATCTCAGCGAGCGCTTGCTGGGCTCAGAACCAGCCAAGAAATGTGTGGCGCTGCAGAGCTGCCCCTGGAGCACACTCCTACCTTCCAAGCGAACCCAGCCCTCTCCAGGACGGGTGAAAAGCCACGCTTCAAAGTGTTCTCTGCGAACAGTGACCGCAGAGGGTGGAGTCAGGCCTGGACTGTGTCACACACAAAGCCCTCCAGACAGACACCCTCGCTATTTCCATTTCACAGATGAGAAAACTGAAGCTCTGGTTGTGAAGGAACTTGCCCAGAGTCACCCACAGAGGACAGAGGGGGGCATCAGGATCCAAGTCCAGGCAGTCTGACCCCACAGGAGCCATTACCCAGGGAGCTGTCTCTTTTAGGGCTTTTATTAGCATTGATTTTTGACTTATCATAAAGGCAGTATTGCTTTTCTCAGGATGTTTGTAAAGCACCAAGAAGAAAATTGTAAGTACCTTAAATCTATCACAGTAGTATATAGATGACTTGTTTATTTCAAAAGTCACATTGCCCTGTGTCCCATTCAAAATACCATCCTTTGCTTCAAACACACTTGTCCCATCGTTCTTGCCACTTTCTGAAGTACTTCTGGAGTCTTCTTTCCTTAATGTCTTAATGGGGAGTGATTAAAAAATATGAATTACACTGCTGAGTACCATCCAATGGAAAGGCAGCTCATAAAAACCAGACGATGTGTCCCCATTCACCTTATTTACCTGACCAGATCTGGCACTGTACAACTTCTGGCTCTTCCCCAAAGTCAAAATGACCATAAAAGGGAAATGATTTGAATAGATTCAGGACACTGAGGCAGCCAGGACAGTGCAACTAAAGACACAAAAGAGGACGCTAGAGCTGCTGCAGGAAGTGGCGAGAATGATGGGATAAGGGTATTTGAAGTAGGGGGCAGTATTTGGAGGGGGATTAATGGCAGTGTGTCTTTTGCTGTAATACGTTTTTAGAAAATGTATTCACTTTTTGATCACACCACATATACAAAACATACATTATACTCGGATAGATAGAAAGATGATAGATAGATAGATGGATAGGTAATGTTTACCGGGTTGATAATGGACAGACACACATGCACTATAAAGTATATGTGTGAGGGCCCCAGACCGGATAGACCAACAAAACTGGGCAAGTTGGTTGAGCCGAATGGGATTGTGGGTAATTCAAGGCATGACATCACGTACTTGGAGTTGAACCAAGGTCAGCAGTGAGGCAAGCTGGACTGAGCACCCACAAACTGTCCAGTGTCAGTGGCCAAAGCTTGAGGTGTCTACCTGCCCGTACCAACAGCCCCACTGTTCAGCTGACCTTGTGTGGCCCAAGTTACAGGGAATCAAACATGTTTATCATCATAAGTCCCGTTGCAAAGGGCGTAGCCCTTGAGTCAGTGTCCCACGGGTTTCAGGAAAACTTTCTTCGCACCTGAGTGCTAACTGAATATGATTCCCACGTGCTGTCCTGTGCAGAAGTAAACCGTCGTGTCAGGGCTGAACAAGCAGGCAAAAGACCAAGGCCTGACTTGAGAAGTGACCGCCATTGACTATTCGGATGCTTATGCCATGAAGCCCGGCCCTCCATCTCTGGCCTCTCTTGCCTACCCCGGTGTCTCCAGTCAACTCTAGTGTAAGGGGAGCGACATCTTTCCCTCCCACTGGCATTATCTACAGTTTCCCACAAAATACGCCCATCGGGGTTCGATAAGAAAACTGAGCACCCGGGAATGCTCCGGGAATGCTCCTGTGATTTCCATGTGATGGTGTTAAGCTGATTTCCTGTGGGAGGTGCTGGTTTGTGAGATGATTCTTCCCCCAGACAGGAAACCGAGAGCTTACTCTGAAACGCAGATGAGACACACGGGGTGACAGTTAGACTGGACTGTCAACTTGGTACTTCCGGTGTGTCTGGGTGGGTCACGGAGCAATGACACTGGGGTCTCTGTCTCTATCTGGTCCCTCCCGCCTTCCTCTCTGACGCTGTTCCCGACTCTGGCCTTCATGACCTAGGCATCCTCGTTCCACTGTGATGCTCCTGCCTTGCAGCCAGCTGACCCGGGACTGAACCGAATCCCCTGGACTGTGAGCCAAACTAATGCTGTCCCCCTTTAGGTCAGGAGTCAGGCATTGTGTCCCAGAAATGGTAAAACCAATACAATATTCATATGTAGAAGACTGACACTAGATCCCTGTCTCTCACCGTGTGCAAAAATCAATTCAAAGACCTGGCATATGACCGCAACTGTGAAACTGCAGGACCCCTAACCCTGACCCCGCCTTTTTAGAGCCGTGGGTGTTGGGTATGGTGACCCGAAGATGGGAATGCTGACTAATGCAAAGGGAAAGAGTTGGAATATTTTGTTGACTCATTAAACCCAACATGAGTTGCATGATACTGACTCTTGCTTAGGGTCACAGGCCACTGAGATTTAAACCTCCAGCTAAGCTTGGTCCCCAAGGCTGGCAGCCACCCCCGTCTGTTTGGTCACCAGCCTGCTGAGACCTTCTTTACTCTCCCTCCACAGCAGCCTCATCGCATTGGGGCTGTGGGCTTGGACACTTGTTTCAGGCTGAACTTAATACAATGCCAGGTTTGAGAACAGAAGTGGGTGTATATTGTCTGTCTCTTTCTCTGGTGCATACCAGAAGTTCATGCACTTAATTTGTTTGACATTTTGCAAGATAAAACACAAATTGAAGAAGAGAAAATTAAAGAGAAGGAGAAGGGATCATGAGATGTTCTTAAAGCGTAGAAGTGACTTCAGTCTGAAAATAGACTCAGTAGGATGGGTGGCTAAATCTTTTCACTTGGAGACAAAGCTCTTGCTATGAATTCCTGTCTGCTGTCAGTCTGCGCTGTGAGAACAAGAATCATTTGCTTTGGGACAGTCACAACGCGAGGGGGAAAGCGCTGCAAAATGGTAGTTTCAGAAAAAGTAACTTTTGAGGATAAGTGAATTATTCTTGGGCTTAGAGTTATAATGTCATATCCCATTGTGACTATTGCTCCATTTATGGAATTTTTTTAAAAAAAGAATTACCTCCTTTAGAGAGGAACAGCATTAATTTGTCATAAATGTGCTCATATTCGACCTCTTTGTTAAACTGTGACTTGAATTCTCCAGCAGGTAGCTCGGAGGGGTTGTTATTTAGCTGTGTTCTGAGGTAGGCAAGTAAAGAAACACGTTCAGGGCAGCAACAGCTTTCTAGACAACTCTGTGGTGGCTCTGTGGCCCTTCCAGTAGGCTTGTCGGTCACCCAGCATCCTGTCCCCAAGGCCAGCCCAGGCTATGGGAAGAAGCCAGGACTGACCTGGCAGGTGGAGGATCCCTTGCCAGGGATGGGTGCCCGGTATTGTGCTAGGAACCCTGTTTGTCCCAGTCACGTGCGTCTTGGTACCTAGTTGAAATTCTACCAAAGCTCCTAGCGTGTGTTGTGAACTCTGTCTACCATTGAGTCACAAAGCGGACAGTGAAGCGGGCAGGGTGGAGACCTGTAAGGGAGGACAGGATGGTGGAGTGGCAGCTGGGACGAGGAGATGGGATGAGAGGACCGACTCTACCCTCCCCGCCAAGGTCCGTCCTCCTCCTCACGTGGTCATGATGAAAACATGTCCTCCGCGATGTTCCCAGCACCCCACCTTGCTTTACGATGTGCATGCGCCCGGATGCCACCCTAAACAGTGACCGTCCAGGCCTGTCAATTCAGTACTCTTGATGGCGCTGCGTGCTGGGCATGGGAAAGAGCCGAGCACCACGTGGGGGGCATGAGCAAGAGCCAGACGCGGTCTCCCCTTCACGTTGTTCACACCTAGGTCGGAGGCCGGCTCTACGGAAGTCAGGTGCAGGCAGAGCTGAGTACTCTGAGGGCAGGGAAGGGGAGCACAACACGTTTCAGGGTGGAGCGGGTGCGATCAGATCCAGCAGCACCAAGGTGGCCCGTGGGTTACGGGGAGGCCCTGAACAACACCGAGCTCCTACCCAGGAGACTCCCCTGTTCCGGGCCAGGCAGCTCAGTGGGTGCAGGGAGAACGGTGTTGTTCTCCATAGGCGTGAGCTGTTCTCGACCCTGCCCCTGGCTGGGTTACAGGCAGGACCCAGCTGTGTGTGGCTCACCTGAGCTCAGTTCCAGGTGCAGGGAAAGGCTGACTGTGCAGATGACATTTCCTTCTCCCCTTGCCAAAGACCCAGCTCTGGTGCTTGTTTTCAGAGCTACAAAGTAAAATCATGGGCCTTGATGTAGATAGCCAGGTATTGGGAGAGACTCATTGCCTGCCTCATAATGAAATGTGTACATGTACATGTGTGCACATGTGCGTGTGTGTGTGAGTGTGTATGTGTGAGTGTGGGTTGGCTGAGGTAGAGGAAGGGTGGGGAGGAGAGGCAGTGGTCCCAGGTTGGATAGAAACATGTTTAAAAGGAAGTAGAACTCTTACAATCTTGTGTCAGAAGAGGCCGAGCAGAGCCCAGCTGGCTTCTTGGCGTCCTACGTTTCCACCTCATTTCCTACTTCAGGTGGGAAAAGCACAGACATGTCCCACTTGAAGTAGGAACAGGAGTCCCAGCAGGTTTTTTAAGCAGCTCATAGGCCACCTCTGAAGGGAAGCCCTGGGAGTTAGTCCCGGTCTGGAGGAAACCCAGACTCTGGTGTCCAGAGGGGTTAGACCACTCCAGGGCTGGGAAGCCAAGGTCACAGCCTTCTTCTCACTCGAGAGACACGGGGCAGTGGAGGAATGTACCTAACTCTAAGTACCCTGGCAAGGAAGGCCTGGTGGGTGACATAGCAGGGATGGAAACCCCAAGGAACATGGTCTCGCCAAAGAGGAAGAAGGAAGCAACAGGCAGGCAAGGACTCTCTCCCTCCCCCTGGCCCCATGTCACACCTGCCCTTCAAAGGTTGGAGGTGACCATCACAGTGGCTCCTTCTTGGCACCTGGGCTTCTCCAGCTGAGAAGTGTTTCCCAAGCTGGTGTGCCATGGTACCCTTTCTTGTGGAAGGCTTGCTGATGGCTCATGGTTCTCAAGCTCCAAGGAAAAGCAGGTTGTGAACCCGCTGGAAGCCTTCAGAAGGCTCTGCTGCACAGTGAAGCATTTTGGGTTCCTTCTTTGGCAGCACCCATCTCTTTTAGACAAGAACAGAGGAACATTATACAGTCCTCCACCTGTGTGACCATAAGGTGGCCAATGGGCAGTTGGTGCTCTGAAGTGTGTGGGCTGAGACTGTCCAGCCAGCCAACCAGACCAAGTGTTCATCTTGTTGCTGCTGCTGGTGGGTGTGTGTGGACTGTGTCGCCAAGCTGAGGATGTGACAGTGTGGGACACCTGAGACAGGCAAGCTCCCTGACAGGCCCGTGAAAGACAAGCATGGCTCTTCTGGGCTCGGCTGGGTTGCGGGGGAGGGACAGCGTTGGTGGCACAAGCAGGCTTCCTATGTGTGCGACTCTGGAGTGCAGATGAACCTCTAGCACGACCCCTCCCACAGCCTCTCTCTTCTCCCCAGGCCGGCTCAGCATTCTGGATCCTTCCTTTCTGCCTTTCAGCCTTTCCAACCACGGAGCCCAGGCTGAGCCTCTTGGCCCAGGAGAGAGAACACAACCAGAAAAAATGGCCATGCTCTTGGCCTTGATACTGCAAACATCTTGGGTGCCAGGGCTTTGCAATGGCAGAGCCAGGCAGACTTCTAAGGTTGGCTGCAGACACCAGGCACAAAGTCCTGATTTGGAAGGAAGATGCCAGGTTATGAGAGCATTTTTCTCAATCATTCTGTGGGGTTGGAAGGATGCTGGAGAAAACTCAGCAAGGTGAGTTTTGCTGAAGACTCTACCAGGCAGATTCTTCTGGTTCGTGTAAGAAACGAGGCGTGGTATATGAGCTGCTGGGAGCTCTCAGGAATACCATGCACGGTGGCAGGTGTCTCCCGCAGAGGATGGGGCCCCAGGCACGTCCATGTGGTGCTCAGCGCCACCAGCCCAGGGAAGGTGCCTGGACAGCGCGTGACTCCCCAGGGAGCAGGGCTGACTGCTGCGCTGTGTGAGCTCTGGTGAGAGCAGGTTGCCACAAGGAGGCCGTCCTTGTGCTTCTTCTCTTCTGTGCATGTCCCGGGCCTTCTTCTCTGCTGCATGTCATGGGGCAGTTTGAGGACAATGCTTGATTTCGGCCTTTCAGCTTCTGGACTCGTGGGCCAAGTGAGTGCCTGTTTTCAAAAACGAATCACCCTGTGCTTCAGTTCAGATGGTGAGGGACCCCAGAGCCCTGCGGGTTGCAGGCCTGACCCCCAGCAGCATTATTGGGAGGTGGTGGAATCTTTGAAGGTGATGTCTTATGGGAGGGCATTAGAAGTGTCCCTTGAAGGTCACTATGAGACACTGGCCACTTTATCTTTTGCTTCCTGGCTGTCAGGTGGGCCTAAAGCCAATGGGTCTGTCCAATCCCAGATTGACAACTGTAACATGTGAACTGGAATGTCCATTTCCTCTTTATCAGTTCACGATCTCAGGTATTTTGCTATAGTAACAGAAAGCTGACAGGCACAACTTGTCTCAGGCATTTTGTTACAGCAACAGAAAGCAGACTCAGACAAGGATAATCTGTTCTTGCTGTTATCTTAGCCCCTGGTGCTGTTGGGCACTCCTGATGCTTTCTGATATGCATAGACACCTCAGTGCAATCCCAGTGTCCATCTTTACAGCATTCTTCCCCTCCCGACCATCCCATCATCTTCCCCCTTCTTATACAGACACTGATCACATTGTGTTAGGGCCATGCTAGTGACCTCACTGGAACTTGGTTTCAGCTGTGAAAACCCTATTTTGACATAAGGCACCATTCATATGTGGAGTTAAGACTTGAGCACGTGTTCTTAGGAGACACGATTCAGCTTACCACAGTGAGCTAGATCTCAGAAGTTCTTTTGTTTCATTGGCTTCCCTATTCTGGATGCTCAGCTTAGATAAATCAGATTGAAAACTTCACACGAAGGGGTTGGGATATAGCTGAAGTGGTAGAGCACTTGCCTACTAAGTGCAAGACCCTGAGTTCGATCCCCAGCACCCAAACATCATGTGTCTCTCAAGAGTGTTTTACAGTCTGCTCACATTGCTAGAACAAAGAACTTGGGGCTTGTTCTAACTTACAACATACACTCCTTTCACTTTGCACCTTGGAGAACCTGGCTTGTCTTACTCACCAGGGGCGGTTTGTGGTGCGGAAATCACCCCAATCACTCCTGACTCAGCCTTCTATGTGGGAAATGAATCCTGAGACTTCTGATGTCCGAGGGTTGGAAAGAGCCATGAAAATACAAATTATGAACATGAAGTAGGCATGGTGGCTCTGGGTGTCGAAGGTCTTCCTGATGGCACCCTCTGAAGACAGGGAGCACGCCGTGCAGACGGGCTCAGGTGACAATCACTTTGCCCACTCCCTTGTTTCAGCACATGAGGCCCAACAAAACAGACCCATCGGAAGCTGTGACCTGCTGTGCTCTTTTCCTAAAAGCCCGACACCACCAAGCATAGCAAGACGACGAGCAGGGCCGGTGTTTCCTACGCAGTGCTGTGCATGAGCGTCTGTTAATAAATGCTGGGCATTTCCCCCACAAGTTACACACAGGGAAGCCTGAGCATGCAGCCCGATGCCCTAAACCCAAGAAGTAATGCTAGAATTTCATGGAAAGGCGGGTGCAGAGGCAGTGAGGGGAGCCAGGGCCCAGCTCAGGCTGCTGCTCCTCTAGGCTCTGTGGGGCAGAAAGGCGAGCAAGGCTTTGGGGGTGCCTGGTGAGGGAGCCACAGATGTGAACATGGCAGATGCATGCGGACACACACACACAAACCCAGATACACACACATAGTCGTATATACACAGACACACAGACACAGACTCACGGACAGACACCTAGACAGAAGATACACACAGGCACAGACCTACATGGCCCTACGTAGACACAGAGAAACACAGACACACACAGACACAGATACACACTGCTAAATACATATGTAGACACAGAAGCACACAGATACACACATAGGTGAATACACACGGGCATACACAAATACACAGTCATGCACACAGACACACATCCACACACGAACATGCACAAAGAGAGAGACATACACACAGAGGTGAACGCACAGATACAGACACTGACACAGAGAATTGCCCACATGGACCTCCCCAGAGACACTCACACACAGACACATACATAGTCACAGACACGCACAGACGCACAGATGCAGATACGTAATCCTGCACACACAGACATGCATACGTACTCGCTCTCTGCCTTGCACAGCACGGGAGTTTTGTTGTGACAAGTACCTCCAACACGCTGGTGACAGCTGGGCTTTAAGCACTGGTGAGAGTTGGGCCTTGCACTACCCAGAAGGCCGAGGGTTACAAAGCACTGCTTAGAAATGTGTCCCGGAAAGCCACCAAATCTGTACTGTCAGTCAGATAAAGGGAACTGATCGATGGATCACCTGGACATCATTTGGACAAGAGGAAATATTTCTGAGGCTTCTTACATTGAAATAAGTCTAGTAATATCCTTGGGGGCTGAGGCTGCACCCATGTGAGCCGTCTCCATGGCCCCACCTTTGAAGACACACTCACAGGCAAGGACTTTATGAATGGAACCCTAATCACACAAGAAATGACACCCCAAATCAATAGTAGGATTATATCAAATCGAAGATTCTGCACAGTGAAGGCAGCCAGCAACAGACTGAAGAGACTATCTACGGACTGGGCGAAAATGTCAGCTACTCCGTGGAGAGAAGCCTAATATCTAGAATATATAAAGAACTCCAAAAAGCTAGAACTCCCCAAATAATAGACCCAATTGAAATATGGGCAATTAAAATGAAGACACCTCTCGAAAGAAGACGTACAGATGGCCGATAAGTACACACAAAAAAAATGCTCGACATCTTTGGCCTTATTAGAGAAATGCAAGTCCTACCAACACAGAGATTCTACCTTACTCCAGTAAGAACGGCTTTGTCAGAGACTCAAAAACAACAAATACGAAAGAGGCTGTAGGACAAAAGAAACCCTCTACACTGTAGATGGGAAAGTAAACTAATACACAACCACTATGGAAATCAGTACGGAGGTTCCTTGAAACGCTAAAAATAGAAATTCCATTCAACCCAGCTATATCTCTACTAGGTATCTGCCTCAAAGACTTAAAGATATTACAGAAAAAGAGGCACACTTCTGTTTATAGCAGCACAACTCACAATAGTCACTCTTGGAAGTGGCCTAAATGCCCATCAGTAGGTGAATGGATAAAGAATATGTAGTATTTATACACAGTGGAATACTACTCTGTCAAAAAGAAAGATAAATGAGTCATTTATGGGAAAATGGATAGAAGTGACTTGAAACTATGTTACATGAAATAAGCCAGACACAGAAGGTTAAATACCACATGGTTTCTCTTACATGAGGAACCTAGAGTGTAAATAATTTAAGAAACAAAAGATAGATAATAGGAAAAAGGGACATAGACTTTGTGGAGATGGGAAGGGATCTAGGAGTAGAGGAGATGGGATGGAAGGGAAGGAAGAGGAAGACAAAAGAGATCAAGTTGTGGTATGTCTATGTTCCAATACTCCATGACAAATGTATTTATTATGTATCACAAAGCATATGCAAATAAAAAAGAGAAAAGAACTAAAATTCGAAAGCCTGCGTATCCACAGACAGAAGCTGCGGTTTAGGCCAGTGCGGAGGGTATTGGTCATGGTGCCTGGTGGGTGGCGACGCTGGGTGGTTGGCAGTAGTTTGCGTGGGGCTGGAGGGTAGTTGGTGTGGGGTGCGGGGCGGGGGGTGCTGGAGAAGGGCGAGGTCCACATCGCGCCCCTTGCGGGGGCTCTTGGCAATAAGAACAAGCTGAAAGCTCTCCACGTTGGATGCAGGCACGTTTGTGCTTCTTGGTCCGGGCCAGCTTCTGCAGCTCCAGCGCGGCCCACTCGGGGCGAGGACACGTCAGGTGTCCAAAGCTCCCTAAGGGGCGCTCGGCCGCAGGGGCGCGGACCCAGCCCTGGTGGGCCACAGCGGTGCGCCAGGCAAAGGCGCGGGCAGAGGGAGCCCGGGTGCCGCCCCCGCGGGAACAGCATCTTGCGGTCCTGCTTGATCATGAAGTTACCCGCTTCACTTCTTAGTACTACTACAGATATATTAAAAATTCTGGAAAGTACACAGAATTTCCAGCTTCTCGCTTGGATATTCATATTTGGCCGCGTTTCTTCTGAATGAGCTTGGAAAACGTGGCTTTAAAAAATCGGGTAGCTCTGAATGGCTTGGAAAGCCTGGACTCCATCTGGGCAGATGTGTGGAGTAGACAGTTGCTCAGTTAGGCCTCCACTGGGTCATTTACACTTGCGTGTAAGAGAGGGAATGGGACCAAGGCAGCGACAGAGACGGAAGGCTGGCAGGGACGGAGGGGCAAGATGAGGAAGGGGGCGCAGATGGTCACGGGGCTGTCCAAAGCAAGCCCTGGTTTGCCTACTGCTGGCCCTGGAAACGGGGGGCAATGCTCGTACTGAGCAGGCGGGAGAGGGAACAAGTCAAGATTTCAGCTCTCTTTGCCGCCCATCTGGTTTCTCTCATAGTTTTTCATGCCATTCCGGGGCATCCTTTTCAGTCCTGAAAAGGACCGATGTGGATTTCTTCGGTCAGTACCTGTTTGCAGTCGCTCTCAGCTCCAGCGCACCCAGAACCCCCAGCAGCTCGTGTGGCCTGTCCCCTGGGGGTGGGGACGTCTTTCTTCTGCTCTTCTCTGCTGACCGCCACTTTAAATTTGGAATTGATGCTTTCTGACATTTCTAACGAGTTCCACTTTGGAACTCTGGATGATATTCCCAGCACAATAGCTGGGATTTCCTTGGCTCTTCCATTTGATAATGTTTCTTTTTAAAGGGCTGAAAAAAGTAGAATTTAAAGTCTAAAATATTTTAGTAAATAACCTCATCTAAGCTCCTGTCCTTCCCTTTGTCAGTCAGAGGCTGTACCCCAGAGCAATGCCAGAAGTTGGCGCTGACAAGGCAGGAGCAGCCCTCATCTCTTCCTCTGCCTTCCTTCTGCTCTATTCTCCCCAACACTATGTCCTCCGAAATCACTTTTGTTTTTTTGGTTTATTTGGTTTTTGATACAGGGTCTCACTATGCAGCTCAGGTTGGTCTTGAACTCCCAGCAATCCTCCTGCCTCAGCTTCCCAAGTGCTGGGATTACAGGTGTGTGCCACCATGCTGGCAGGCCTTCTGAAATCTTATTGTGATCTGCTAAGTTATGGTGTAATGACAATTCCATCACTTTATAACTTCAAGAAAACACAAACAAAACCAGGACATCGAGTGGATGGACTGGAAGCTCAGTGCGGGAGATTTTCATCTTCCTTGATGTCTGTGTGAATGCGCACAAAAGAGCGGAAGTGACCAGCAGATAGGTGGGCGTCACCGAGACCTGACGGCTCCAGCATCAAGGGGGAGCTCGTTGGGGATGCAGGTCCCAGGCCCCGCCCTGCTCTCCTGGGTCCACGCCTGTGCTTCTGCAAGAGCCCTGTGGGAAGTGATTCCCATGCTCGTTCAAGTGTAAGAAACACTAATTTACAGCCTGAAAGCAACACTTGTGCCTGTCAACCCCCAGGTGCAACGTTACCTTTCCTGCCTGGAAAATGTAGCTCACTCCCCCCGCCCCAAGGAAGGTTCCTTTTGGGAAAAAAGGATCCAGCCATCGATAGATTAGCATTTTGTCCAGATTCCTTTTGTTGGCATAAGCATCTTGATGACCTCTCACCAGTTTTCAAAGGAATCTAGAGATTGCCACTTTAGTTTAAAATTATGTTCCAGTATCATATTTTTCTATTTTCTATCTAAAATAGCAAACAAGCTAAGCAAGGGAGAGGAATATGTGTGGTTTCCAAGTCAGAGCAGATTGGCTTGTTTTTAAAACCCGGATGAGGAGTCCCGGGTCACTGGGGAGGAGCAGGAGGAGAGCTCTCCTTGGTCATAAGGCAACACGGTTCTGTCTTCAAAGATTCTAGCGGTCGAGACTCTTTCCACCCTGGCTGCTTGGAGATGGGCTTGGACTCAGCCTGGCAGAGGGACACCTTTGGGATGTCTGCTGTGGACATTTGAGGAGACCCAGCTTTGCCCCTGGCTGAAGACGACATTCCTGCTTTAGTAGACCCTCCACCTGGACGCACGCTACACCCCTGCTACCTGCCCTGGCCCTCGGGTTTGCTCCTTGGCCAGCATCTCCCTGTCCACCTCCATCCCTCACATCATTCAGAGCGCTGGGCTTCTGCACAGCTGGTACTCGCCCTCCTGGTGGCTTTCCGGCAGCGGCAGCCTTGGAAGGAAGGTCCCGAGACAGAGAGGCTGAGCGGGGACAAAGGGCTCCAGAGACCCCTCCCTCCCCACACCCGGGCCTGCCATACACCTGTGTCCCGTCCTATTCCCTGTTCTGAAGAGCTGCAGACGGAGGAGAGGCAGCCAGGATGACCCCGGTGTGGGTGGTGCATTTTCCTCTGGGCCATGAAGGTGCAGAAGTGACTTTTGCTGGGTGTCCTGGTGACTCGGAGGTCACAGAGAGTCGGGGAAGGAGAGCTGTTGTCTCAGCTTCTCCAACTTCGAGAGGAGCCGAGGAGCTGCGCATCTGCTGCCTGACCACCGAGTCCGCCCCAGGAGGCGCTGCAGAGGTCAGCAGGGCGGCAGTGTGGGGACCCAGCCCCGCTCGTACAGACAGTGTGCATCCTCCTGCTGAGGGACTTCGAATCTCAGCCTTGCGACCGGCCGCTTTGGGGAGAATCTGGTTTCTCCACTCTAGAAGGCTTCTCTGGCTTCCACAGCCTGTATTTTTTTGTACTGGGGTCGAACCTAGGGCCTTAGCGCTGAGCTACGGCCTCAACCCATTCCATTTTTTAATTTTGAGACAGGTGTTGCCCAGGCAGGGATCAAACTTGGGGTCTTCCTGCTTCTGCCTCCCAGAGTGCTGGGATGACAGCCATGCTCCAAAATCTTCTGGGGGTATGCTGTGAAAAGCGCCCCTTCTGCTGTTGCTGCACAGAGCCCTGCTCTTCCCATGTCCCAGCGCCATCCAAAATGCAGCCCCTCGGGGAGGGTAAGGGGGATCCACCCTGGCCAGACGGTAGAGGACAGTGGGGACGGGACTCCTGGTCACAGCTAAACCCCTCAGGGGCTGGGGCAGTGCTCAGGAAGTGGTGGAGGTGGTGGGGCTCAGGCTGGTGCTGCCCACACATCACCTTACTTTCTACAAGCAGAATTGTCCTTTCCACTCTGTCCTTTCTTGCTTTGGCTCCCCATTGCCTCGGGGAAGATAGCTAAAGTCCTGATCCTGGGGTACTGGGTCCCTCATGGTCTGTCACTTGTCCATTCCCAGATACAGACCTCTCGTCACATTGTCCCTGGGCTTGCATGCTGTTGTCAGTATCCTCTGTCTGCTTGCTTATCCCACCGAGTCTCTGTCCCCACAGCTACCCGGGATTGCCACTCCTACCAGGTACCTGTGTGCCTTTGAAGCCCGGCTCAACCAGAGGTCCATGCAGAGCCACCTCGGGGCCAGCTCCATTGGGTTGGCTACGGCCCCCTCAGCACCCTGGGGCTTGGTTCCAGGACCTGCTGTCCTCTGCCCAGCCGAAGTCTGCAGATCTTGAGCCCTGATATAGAAGAGCATGGAGTGGACACACAGCCTCCATGCATCCTCCTGGACACTTTAAATCCTCTTCCGTTGCTTATAATATCATGTAGTGCAGAGAGTTGTTAACACTGTCCCATTCAGGGACGGGCTTTGCACAAACTCCCCCCTCTCCCAAGCATTTCTGATCCACAGCTGGTGCAGTCTGGGGGTGCAGAACCCACTGGATAAGCAGGGTGACTATATTGCGTTTGGTGCCGTCTGTCAGTGTGGAGAGACCTTGGGATCTGCTTCCCAAGAACTACCACCATGCTGGGGACCCAGCGGACCCTGTCCCTGTTCTCCAAGGGTGTGAAGATGAACAAGAAAGCGCTCATGGGAAGGCACGAGGGAAGACGTCACAAAGCACCTCGCAGTGGGCTGCGCATGGCCGCAGCTGTGGGCTCTCAGCCCGGCGCCACCTGGGAGGCTGGGAGGAAAGGAGGGCAGTGGGCAGGCGGGAGACACACCACACACCTGCCACGTGAGCACCTGTGGGTGGCAGGCTGCCCACTGTCTCCTGGGGAGTCTCTGGTGGCTGACAAGACGAGCACTCACGGAATCTGCTGCTTTCATTTACGTGGTCTGTCAGTGGCCTCTGGAGTCTTTACTGCGCATGGGAAACTCTATACTGGGCGCCCTGTAAGGTGCTATTTTACAGTTGTTTCCATTGACTTTCATTTTTTCTAAGTAAAAACATGCTGACAATGATGTCCTGTTCTGTTACTGCCCCAGAAAGCCTATAGATGATAGATGGAGGGACAGACCAAGACTGCATTGCTGGGGGACAAAAGACATTGCCTTTTCTGGGGCTTTTTTGGTACTACTGGGAACTGAACCCAAGGTCTTCACACTGAGCTATATCCCCATCCCTTTTATTTATATGTTTTCTTTTGAACCAGGGTCTCCTAAATTGCCCAGGCTGTGCTTGAACTTGTGATCCTCCTGTCTCAGCCTCCCAAAGTACTGAGATTACAGGTGTAATCCACCATAAGGTTACCACGAAGATGTTCCCTTCCAAGCCTCAATAATCCCATCTGGAAAGTGCGTGTTGTGCCAAAGAGCTGGGTATCGGAGGTGCTAGAAGAAGGAAACTGTGATAAGATCGGTGACATTGTTTTAAAATAAAGGCAGAGCTGAGGAGGGAGATTCCTTCGCCATTAGCTTTGTGCATAACTTTCAGTGGCTCCGGGTCATCACCGTTGCTTCACTGTTTCATCATCGAAGCTTCGAAGGCAGACACATTTTTAAATACCCTCTTTTAAGGAGAAAATGTTTTTCAGTTTTTTTTTTTTTTTGGTGCTGGGGATCGAACTCAGGCCCTTGTGCTTGTGAGGCAAGCACTTTAACCACTGAGCTAAATCCCCAGCCTTCAGTTTTAAGAAAAGAAATTTCACAGAGTAAAAAACATAAGAAAGACCCCCTCCATGAAGAAGTCCAGGCCTCCCGGCCCCTAATGAGTGAGTGGCCCCTGTCTGGCTGAGTTCCTCTGGGGAGGGCTGGGGAGAAAGGCGGGCACAGGAAGCGATTTTTATCTTTTGTGTATAATCTCAGTAGAAATCATGGCAATGATTTAATGATATTCTCACACACATGGAACTAATAATAGTTTGTGAACCCAAAGAAAAAACCAGTTTTTGCCCTGAAATGTGGCCAAGGTAGACGGAAAAAGCTATTTTAAGGATGCTGACCTTAGCTAGATTATTCTTCCCTCTCCACGTCCAGCTCTCCTCTCTACCTGTCTTCAAATCTAAAAGTTTAACACTATTTTAGGACGCTAATGCCCGATCAGAGTCTTGCTGATTCCCTTAAAGATCACATCCTGGATGCTTGTGGTCTGTGAGTGTTAACTGAAGAGAGTAGATCTCAGTGAAATCCAGGGGGATGGTAAGGAGGAGAGGTAGGAAGATCTCTGGACTTTGGTTACAAATCCTGCATCTCTCATACAACCTGCTCAGGTAAACTCAGCTTCCGGTTGGCTATCTGCAAAACAGAGTATCAGCAGGTGCCCTTGCTCACCGTGAGAACCACTTGGCTTATCAGATGGGCTGTTGTTCCGGAAAAGATGGGGCAGTTTTTGCCCAGGTCTAACACTAACTCGGCCTCATCCGTGTGGCCTGGGAGCTCTGGTGGGCAGAGTTCTGGCCACTGAGGAGGACCTGGTCCAGTTCCTCTGAACACCCGCACACACGCAGACTGCGTATGGGGCCAGGGAATCAGTGACTACAGGTGGTCCTTGTATTGGGCCTGGAGAGAGTATAAATAGTTTCTGATAAGCAGTTTGGTACTATGTATCAGGAGCTTGTAAAAAGCCTATAAAGTGAAAGGATTACATTTACCGTACTTCATACTGAAAAAAGCATCTTAATATGGTGGGTACAAAGATAGAGTGTGTGCCAGATGCTTTTAACAGCATTGTTTACAACAAGTGGAAACCTCCCAAGTGTCCAAAACAAAGGATATAATATGTGCCCATTGAGGTTATTGGGAGATTACTTCCCATACGGCCTCCACAGTGCTGTTCTGTGTTTATTCCACAGTACTGACCACCTGCTATGCACTGCGGAATGTTTCTGATACCAGAGGTACATCAGTGAATAAAAACCGGACCCCAGGGCACCCTACTGTCCACTGTGGGAGACAGAAAAGAAAATCAACATCTAGTTTATCTGGCATGTTAGAGGGCAGCAAGCACCATGAGGGAATTAAGCCAGGAAGAGGACAAAGCACAGAATGCAGAATGCGTATGAGTGCAGGCTAACAGGAGAGTGGTGGAAGCCCTCATTGAAAAGACAGCAACTCTGTGAGGATCTGGTGGAGGAAAAAGAAATCTGAGCTGGGCATGGTGGTGCGTGACTGCAGGCCCAGCACTCCGGGAGGCTGATGTGGAGAATCACAAGTTCTAGCTCCGACTGGGGAACATAACAATGTAGCAGTACCCTGTCTCAAAATTGAAAAAAAAAAAAAAAAAATAGAAAAGGGCTGAGGATGCAGCCCAGTGTGAAGGCTCTGGGTTTGTTATGGTTTGTGTCTAGATGTTCCCCCAAAGGCTCATGTGGTCCTAGGTGGTGCTGGATCTAGAGTGTGTGGTTACTAAATTAGTCCACTGATTGGTTTGGCATGGTTCTGCTGGGATCAAGGATGTGATGCTAGGATTAAGGGTGTTAGGATTAAGGGTGGGAGTGCTGCCCACCCTAAAGCCAGGTAGGTTGGATAAGATATAAGGGACAGAAAGAAGCTTGCTTACTCCCCTTTTTGCTCCTCGTGCTTACCTTGCTGCCTTCTGCCTGTCTGTCATGCCACCCTGCCTCAGGCCCAGCTGACTGTGGACTGAAACCTCTACAAACTGTGAGCTATATAAAACTTTCTTCCCTTAACTTTGGGTATTGGTATTTTGTCCCAGCAATGAGAAAAATAACTAAGTAAGACAAGGTTCAGTTCCCAGTACAAAAAAAAAAAAAAAAAAAAGCAGGTGAGGGCTTGGGAGGAAGAACATCTGATCTGGGGCTGCAGAAGCAGGGAGCTGGGGCTTGGCCTGTGAAGGAGCAGCAGACAAGGCCAGCGAGGCGGCTGCAGTGTGGGCGGCAAGGCTCATGCAAGAAGGAATCCACAATCTGCCCACAGCTGACCGGGAAAGAAGCTGATGGTTTATTTATCAGGTAAGAGAAGCAGGCAACAGAATAATGTCCACAGTGACCCAATTTTAGTTAAAAATCATAAATAAACCCACATATTTGCTATTCATGCTATTTCCTTCTTGCTCTCTCCCTCCTTCCCTTCCTTCCTTTTTGCCTTTCTTCTGCTTTCCCCTTTCCCTTTATAATTTAGCTTATCTGAGTCTCCATGTTTTTCTACCTTGACCATAGCTTAGTGTGCAACACAAACGTGAGAGAGGCCCGGGTGGTGATGTTGGGTGGTCACTGGTCAGCTGTGGAGCACAGAATTCATTCGCTCTTCTGCAAGAGCGATAAACAGCCCCTGCTTTGCAGTGATGTTAAAACAATAGAAGAGTCAGAAGTGCAACGTTCCTCTCAAGGCCAGTGGCACTCAGAGAAAGAGCAGGCTGGCTTCATGAGTCAGGCCACACCTAGTGTCACCGTCGACATTTCCCATGGGTAAGGATTTTTGTAGCGTGGGCCTGAAAAGCCTTAATAACTGTGTTGTCATTCAGGTCTATGTGTCACACCCCACACAACATCTACACACATTTTGAAACTCATCACCTTGTTGCCTTTGACCTTCATCTTAGTTTTCTTATCAATGAGACACAATACCGGACACCCACAATTTAAAAGAGGAAAGACTTATTTTAGCTCATGGTTTGTGGAGGTTTCAGTCCGTGGTCAGCTAGCTTTGAGGCAGGCGGCTGGACAGGGGGGCCTGGTGGAGGGGAGCTGCTCAGGGCATGGCGGACAGGAAGCAGAGAGTGAAGAGAGGAGCCAGGGAGAGAGAGAAACCCTTCCAGGCCATGTCCCGGTGATCCTCCTCCTCCCACCAGACCCTGGCTCCCAACAGCAAGTTGGCTATGAGCCCCTGTAATCCACTCACCTTCTGAAAGCCCACCTGTGAGTGTATGAGGCTTTGGGGGACATCTAGGTACGGACCCTAACAACCTTGCTATAAAACTGGAGATTGATAGTGCTTCAGGAATGGAGAGTTCTGGTTTTAATGAAATTATTATTATTTTTTTAATCAACCCAGGATTAAACAGAAGTTCAACCAAGGATTTAAAATTCAGTTGTTAAAACCTTTGCAAAATATGTGCTGACTTCCCTAGACTGGGGGAGGGGGTAGTAGTGCCATGTGGGACCCAGGGCCGTCTTTGATACCACTGTGATGTAGCTGAGTTACTCTTCTATCCTGAAATTTATTAATTTCACCTTTAAAGTCTCACCAGTGTTACTGGAGGTAGCATATCTGCTTCCTGAAGTGACATACATCCTTGCCATTTGAACATTTATCAAACCACTAACTTGTTTATTATAACAGCCCATGTCCTTTTAGAAGCCAAGGACAGGAAAAATAGCTTACCTGTACATTATCTCTCCCTGAATCTTTGCTTTACAGCTGGAGAACCTGATACAGAAAAAGTTAAATAATGTATCTAACCAAGATTGGTTTCTGTCAAAGTTCTTCCCTCCTCTCAAGCTTCTTGAAGGGAAACACAGTTATGGTTAAAGGCCTGAGGACTTGGGTTTTGAAGATTTTTAGAGCAACCCAGAAGGACAATACCAATGCAGAAATGTCAGAAACTAGTGACCTGGGCTGTGCTCCATTTCGTATATGGCTCAGAGAAGTGAATGTCACCCATCTTGTCCTATTTGAAAGGCAAATTGATTCATCTGCCTGCATTATTCAAATATTGCACCCAAATGACATCCAGAATAGATGTTTTCACCAGTGCTCGTGACTCAGAGAAGAAAAACCTCTTTCCCATGTCATAGCTCCCCGGAGACCTCCACATGTGAGCACTATATTCCTCCCTGAATTTACAAAAATGGTTACAATTTGACTACATGGAAAATACAGTCTGTTTTCTTCTTCTAAAACTGTTGAAGGGTTTCAAGGGTTTCCAATAGTTCCATAAGAGTCAGAACACATTAGGCATTAATAGAAATATTCTGACACCATTTATTGAGTGCTCTTCCAGGAAACTCTTGGAAGAAACACGGAAGGGATGAACGATGTGTCTCCTGGCCTTCCCTGGCAGAGGTGGCCACACTGGCAGACGGGTTCGGCATCAGCCTGGAAGTGGCTGCCACGGACCACGCACACCAGCAAGAGGGAGGAAGCTTGGGAACATTTTCAAATACACTTCAGCTGACATCTCTGGTTCTGTGACTTGGGCATTTACTCAAGGAATTGAAGTTACCCTTTCACTTCCCCTACAATGACACACAATCAAGTTACCCTCCCTGGAATAGCCATTCTGGTTCTCAGCACTTCTAATTTCAGCAAGGCCCTCTTGTGTGTATCCCAAGCCCGTCTTCTTTCTCTCTTCATTTGAAACCTCTTCTCCCTTCTCCTGCTGGGCTCAGCTATTCTCTCAGGTGCTGAGGGCTTCCAGGCCCTCCTCAATATTTCTCCTTTCTTTGCGAACTCTTTGAGACTCATCCTTTGTTTCTTGTGTCATTGATCACTTGTGGTACGCAGTCTTGGGGTGCTGCAAGGGACAGAGTGAGTGGACCTGTTTTGTGGTTGAGTGTGAAGTGCAGCTGGCTCAAGCAGTCACCCATGTCTGAGACGGGGCGTGAGAAGGGGCAGGATGGGCACTGTGCACTCTGTGTTCACTCTGTGTGCTGCGAAGGCTGCCTAATCCCAGCACTACGGACAACTTATCTGGACATTTAAGAGGAAAAGAAGCAGCCTGAGCCAATTCCTCACCAGAAGAAAGGAATAAACCAGGATGATTCTTGCATATTGCAAGGACTCTAGCAGTCCACTGAGGACTGCCACATTTCCCAAGACGCCCAGGTTCTAGAACTGTTCTCAGGTCTAATGGCCTCCTGATACTTCCTTTGCAATGAAAGGACAATCTACATTAGGTCCATTGAGGGTTGCAGGAAAAGGCCCAGTATAGTTTAACGATTGTGTGAAACTGCTACCTTGTTAACTCAGTGAAAATATTGGGGTTTATTTGCAAGTGACTGGTGGGTTTGCATTGAATTACCTTATTTCAGACTAGTTTTGTGTGTCATTGGAACCACAATGTCACCATTTGTATCAGTTAAAATAAAATCCAGGTTTACACACTCTGTGGGAGGGCTATTGTGGATAAGCTGGGGATCATTTGGATGACTATTTATAACTCTGGATCTTCTGGTGAATACATTGTCTGAGCTGGGAATCCCACATCACAGGCAGTATCTGCCCAGTGCCCCCCATAACCAGACAGCCAAGTCTCACAAAAGGTCCAGCATTGCTCATTTAAAGTAAACTACACTTACGTACACAGCAGGAACAGAGCTCAAGATAGTCATGTCCACAGTATGGGCCAAAGGACTATTTCCTTGAAAAATAAAAATGCATGGAGAGCAAGGTGTTTTAGCACTTGTTCTCTCCGTCTCTCTCTCCTTCCCTTTCTCTCCCTTTCCTCCCCTTCCCCCATATGTGTACTGTATCATTTTGAGGTCTTATAAAAATTATCCTCACTTATTTCAAACTTTCTAAATCAACCCACACTTAGCATTTAACACTGTGCTGCACCAGGCCATGCTGTCACAGCTCTTCACGGCTGAGGTGGGTTCTGGTGAAAACTGAGTTTCTGTTTTCACTGTGGATTTCCTGTTCTGGGGGAGCCTCCATTCATGCTGGTCCAGATCCAGGTTTTAGTCCATCACTTCCCGAATAAAAGCTTCAGTTTTACTGTATGGGTAGAGCGACATTTGTCAGTTGACTATGCATATATGTATATGTACACTACGCACCACACGCTTGACTGCAAGTGTATGTGACACTGAGTGATTATGAAATTAATATAAAGTAACACTTTCTGCATATTTTATTTTTTAGTTGACACTAATATTTGCGTATATTTATAAGGCAATGTTGTCTGTGCACATCAGACAGGAGTCTTGTCTACTCTCTGCCCCAGATCACAAAATAAAATAGTCCCACCCTCTTCGGACACATCAACCTTCCCACCCGTAGCCCTGGTCATACTTCTTCCTCCCTGAAGGACAAACCCCTCCCGGCCTGCTCTTGAAGGCTGCCAGACAACTGCTGGTACATGAAGGTGACAAAGGCCAGCTCTGCTTTGATGGCACGGCAGTTCCCCACCTTCTTCCCAGCCCTGGACTGGTTCACTGGAAGGCCCTCCATCCTGCACACCTAGATTCTCCTACATGGGCCGGGAGTGTTGGTGTGAGAGCTTTCTCTGGACAGAATCCACTGTCCGCCTGCTCCCCAGGCTCACAGGTGGTCATCTGCTTTCAGCGCCACTGAGGCAGTGACCTGGGACCATTTTTCTGTTGCTGGCTTCCTACTCTGAGCATCCACAGGCCTTCTTCCCTTCTCATTAGTCTCTTACACTCCGTATCTCTTCACAAGTCTGCTTTGCTCATGGCTGCCAGATTAAATTCCATGTGTATCCTCCTGGTTGCTCCCAATCAAAGGTGTTGCTTCTCAGAGGTCTACAAGCTCACGGACCATGCCGGTGCACTGCCTTCTGTCTTCTCCACGGTGTGCAGACACCCCTGTCTGCTTCATGGCCCTGCCTGGAGACAGGCGGATCCTGGTTTGGACCAGACACCTCCACCTTACTAACCACAAAGCCTTACTTCCTTCCAAGACTCATTCACATCACCCCCATCCTTGACACCACCCTGATTCATGCTGTCCTCCCCAACTTACACCTTAGCATAGCTCCTTCTCGCTCAATGCTGTGCTTGTGTACATTATCGGTTTGCTAACTCTTGCCTTCCCACTGTCTGAGGCCTCTGAAGGTTGGAACCAGGACATTCTGGCCCATTTTTCCTCTCGGTCTTCTATACATAATAGGTGCTTATTGTAGTTTAGATCTAGTACGTCCCCCAAAAGCCTTGTATATTAGGAGGTTGGGTTTCTGGAAGGTGACTGGATCATGAGGGTGCTATACTCATTAGTACACTAACCCACTGACGAATTCACAGCTGAATGTACAGTTAAAAGGTGGGGCCTGGCAAAAGATTCGTGTGCCTGGGGGTGTGACCTGGACGGGCATATCTCCTTCCCTGGCTCCTCCTTTCTCTCTCTCCTTCTTGGCACCGTGACCTGAGAGCTTTCCTCTGCCAGACCCTTTCACGATGCTATTTCTGCCTTGGAGGCAGCCAGCTAGGGGTGGAAACTATGAGCCGAACAAACGTCTCCTCCTTTAAATAGTGGGTGTTGGGTGTTGCGTCCTAGCCAGGAGAAAGTGACTAAGACAGTACTCATTAGAGATTTGTTGACTGACTAATCCCAGGAACTATGATGATACAGGACACAGCTACTACAGCACAATTTCTGGAAATATGAAGATGGTCAAGAGATGTTTTAAATGAACACAAATATTATATAATAGCAATTATTCCTCACTTGACTGCATGAAGGTTTGCCATGATAAGCCTTCTATTCAATTTTCTTAATAAGGCTTTTCTCAAGGGTACGCCATTCTTATTTGCTGATACTGTCTTTTATTTAAAGAATAATAAATAGCACTATTAATTTTAGAATGGACAAAAAAGCTTCTGGATGAATTAACTGTAATTCCCAAAGACTAAGCTGGTTACTTCTACAATGAGAGCCACAGAGGAGCCTTTCCTTGGTGCCCATAATCTTTGCAACTTAGTGTGAGCTTGCTTATTTTATTTGTTGCACTCAAAGCCTTTTCTCTTCCCCTACGCATCGGGCCCTGGTGAGATCTGCCCACGCAGTAGAAGATGGGGACTGTCCCATCTCTAGTTGGGACTTTGCACAGCTCTGAGTGAGCACACGCTTGGAGGCCTTGCCTGTGGGAAGAAGGCTGCAGGAAGGGTGGCGTGTCTCAGACTCCTCCTTAAAGCAGAAGTGAGCAAAATCTAAGCTGGGAATGCTCAGGCTTTCCTGTGTACCAGAATCCCTGGAGAGCAGATGCAGCTGGCTGGCCCCAGAGCTTCTAGATCCTTGTGTCTGGGGTGGGCTTGAGAATTTGTATTTGCAGCCAGTTCTAGAATGACACTGTTCTTGCTGGTCAGGACCACGCTTTAGAAAGTACGGGCCCAAAGTGACTTCTGTCAGCCCTGATCCTTCCTTCTGCCCAGAGACACACCCATCGCCAGTCAAAGAGACAGGGGAAGTGCTGGCTTGGCACTCACCAAGCAACCCTCAAGTGCTGTGAGAACTGGGGTCACTTAAGCCAGACTCCTTCCAATGGAGAAACTTTTTATGCAAACACATAAAATAACAGTTTCTTCGTTTGCCTTCCTCTTTGTGTCCCCTTTCTTCATATGCTACACTGCCAGGAGTCTGATGATAAAAATTCATGAGGATGAATATGCATTTAGGAAATTCACTGGTGAGACTTCAAGGGATAGCTGAAGAGCAATGGGTCCTGCCCTTTCTTGCCGCTATTGCAACACAACCCCTGAGGGTAGGAGTAACATCTTACTAGCACCATGCTGTGGTTTGAATGTGTTGATACCCCATACAACGGTGTTGGGAAGTGGGGCCCCCAAGAGGTGATTTGCTCAGGACAGCTCTCTCCTGATGGATGGGTGAGTGTTGTTAATGCAGGAGCAGGTCGGTTCTCGTGAGTGGGCTGTTCTGAAAGCAGGCTTGGCCCTCTCCTTGCCCTTGCTCCCTGCTCTCTTGCCCTTCTGCCTTCTGCCTTCCACCACAGGGTGAGGCAAGATGAAGGTTGTCGCTGCAGCACGCTCTCGGACTTCCTGACCTCCAGAACTGTGAGCCCCATAAACTTCCGTTCATCAGAAATTACCTACTCTCAGGTATTCTCTTATGGAAGTAGAAAAAGAACTAAGATCCACCATAATTTTCATATAAGAGAGGTTTATAAATCTCAGGCATATCCTAGCCTACCTGTCAGGGTCCCAAGTCTGAGAAGAAGAACACAAAGCTATGGAGAAGTGTGGAGGAGAGACTTTGTTTCTATCTTTTGATTCCTAGTGGAGTGGTGTGGATGACACGCAGCCAGGGTAAATTTGGCCCATGAGTGTGAGCCCTGTAGCCCTGTGGATTAGTCATTTGAGCACTGGGTTCTCCGCCAGCTCTGATAGGACAAGAGACTGACATGTCATTCTGCTTAAATGTGATCCATTCACTTCACAGGGGAGGATGCTTCCTCAGGTTGTGGATTAGTGGCCCTAATGTCCTCCCTGAGGGCTGAGGTTTGGGCTGCTTTCTTGAGGATGTCACCACTCTCATGGGGACATTAGAAATGAGTCCCCGTGTGGGCAAAGATTTTAAAGTATCTGCATTCCAACCCTGCATTTTAGCTTCCCGAGCTTCTTTGTGCCTCCCAGCGATGGAGCATGCAGAGCTGTGCAGATGGAAGGGACAGTCCGTGTCATCTCTGTCCACTTCCATTACAAAAACCTCTTTCTTATGCTGACACAAAATATAAAACTTTTTAGCTTTTGCTGCTAGGTCCCAATTCCATCCTTTATAGTCCAGCGAGACAATTTGAATCTCTCCCTTCATGTTTGCCTGTCAAGATACCTAAAAGCAACTACCATGCCCCCCACCCCACGTGTTCTCCAGAATATCCTACTTCTTCTGTGTATTACTTAGAGTGCCTGGTTTAGTCTCACTTACCTTCCTGACTTCTCCCTTCGGCACATGACTGAGTCGGGTCATATCCCCCTAGACTAAAATCACAGAAGGTGGCAGGGAAATAAACTCTTTCCTCAAAAACATTCTTTATTAAACAGAGATTTCGCTATAAGGCATTATTTACTTTGGAGTGGCAAGCTAATTAAAGTGGTCAAGAGATCTTTAACCCAGTATAACTGCCCCGGAAGTATTAACATGTGTCAGTGGTATTCAGTATTCTGGGCTGGGCCCTGCACCAATGGACTGCGGCTTTAGCAGGTGGGCTAGGGGAGTGGGAATAATGTATGAGAGACAGAAGCATCAGAGATCACCATCCTGTTTCTTCCAGCATGTTCCTTGATAGCTTTTCAATATTTCCTCCTGACATTTCTCTTTTCTAGGTTGTAAGTTTAGTGTGAACCCTGTCTCTCGCTTCTAGTGGAAAGTTACGGCTCTCAGTTCCCAAGCGTACCTGCTCTCCTTGAGAAAGGTAGAGGCTTCTCAAAGACTGTGTACAAATTGCATGCTCTGTTTTCAGGGGAACACAGACGATACTGTTGGATTAATTCAGCCTCAACTTACAGCAAGTGTCTAACCTGTAGATGTTTATGTGATGCTAAACAAAATGCAAATTGCTAGTCAGCAGACTCTAATTCCTCAGAGCGTTTAGACACAACATGGGTGTGTTATCAGGATTAGAAAGTTGCTCCTGAGCATGGGCTGTGGAGTCGGCTCCTCTTCTTTGTGTCTACTTTAATGGTTCAGCAAACAGAAGCCAAAGAATATGGATTTGCATCTCTTTTGTTAAGCGTTAGCTTCGTATGCTCCGAAAGTCAAAAGATCCCAATTAACTTATTAAAAAAATGCATCATTAAAGAATGACTTAAGGGCACAACAAATATGATTTCCATCAAGAACTTTTTCATCTTTGGGACAAACAACTTGCTCTGCCTTATCCTATTTATGACCCACGCGAGCTGTATTTGTCCAGTGCCACCCGAAGACTCCAGTGTGCCCACACTACCAGTTTCCCTGCTCCTGGGCACAGAGTTAAACTACAACTTCTAGCTACTCTTGCAGTTAGATGTGGCCACAGAAGATGAGTGGAAATGACATCCATTACTTCCAGGCTTGGCTCATTGAAATCTCCTACGTAATCACCTACTCCCCCCTTCCCTTCTGCTAGCTGGGTATCAGCACTCGGGAGATCTCGGAAGCCAGGTACTACAGGGACAAAGCAGCCATCGGTCTGGGTCCCTGTATAGCACCAGCCAATTAGATTTATGAGAATCTGAAAAATCTGCTTTGCTAAATTGTTGAGATTTAGAAATTTTCTGTTGCAACAGCTATCTTATCACAATAGGCTCCTTTATCAGTGGGGGATACGTTTCGGGATCGCCAGTGGATACCTGAAATCGGAGTACCAAATCCCACACACACTGCTGTGTTTTAGATCTAGAATGTTCTTCAGAGGGCTCATGTGTTCAGAGGTGGGGCTTTCGGAAGGTGACTGGATCGTGGGGTTGCCATACTCACTAGCACACTGATCCATTGATTGATCCAGGGTAAATGCACTGTTAGAAAGTGGATCAGAAGCGGCAGGTCACTGGGGGCATGACCCTCCTCCTTCTTGCTCTGCTTCCTGGCCACCATGATGTGAGCAGATTTTCATCTGCCATGCCCTCCGCTACGTCCTTTCTGTCATGGAGTCAGCTGATCATGGACTAAAACTGTGTGCCAAACTAGATCTCTCCTCCTTTAAATGATGGGTGTTGGGTAATGTGTCCCAGTGATGGGAAAGTAACTAAAACATACACTGTTTTATCCCTATATACACAGTCCTACGATAAAATTTAATTATAAATTAGGCTCAGTAAAAGATTAACAACAATAATTAAAAATAAAATTAATAATTATAACAATATAATAAAGTCATGTATATGTGCTCTCTTTCTCAAGCTGAGACAAACGTTAGTATTTTTGGATGGAGATTGACTGTACAGAACTGAAACACAGAAGCCAAAACTGCCATGAACTGGTGACTGTGGTAGTGCAAGGACACGTGGCCTTGTGTAGGACTGTCCTCAGCGTCACACTGTAGCAAACAAACAAACAACGTCTAACACTTATGGTGTTAGACTCCACTAAGAACCTCACATTGTCACATTAACCCTCATAGCATCTCTGGGGTAGGTGTTTATATTAGTATTAGGTTTATTTTATAGATTGGGAAACGAAGGCATAAGGTCGATCAAGGTCACACAATTAGTGTAATGAATTACAATCGTCTGTAATTATTCACTTCCTGCTTGGTAAGAAGGTCCTGTGACTCCACCTGTTGCTGTGTAACGGGCAGTGCCTCACTGTGGCAGAAACGACATCTCTGTCCCCCTGACCAGTGGCAGTGGTGTGGCACGTGGCATAGATGACTCGTGTCACATCTGAGCAGGAATGTTCTGGATCAGAATGGATTCTTGCATGAAGTAGACACAGGAAACAGAGCCTCCGCTGGCCGGCAAAGGTATGTGGCTTGAGGAATCAAAATAATAAGCATTTGTTTTACAAGCTATTGAGCTGTTGGGGCTGCTGGTACTGCACTGAACCCGGCACAAAACTCAGCTACACGCAGATATTGACACAAACGCAGACAGCGAGACACCAGACCCCGTGTTCTTAGCCATGGAGCAATGCTAGCTGTCACGTGCATTTTCCATTTATTTGCACAAGGATTCCTGATTGGTGAAATGAAGGAAATTTACCACATCATTAAAAAGAATCAGTTCTCATCTTGGACGGGAAAAAGTGGATGCCTATAAGTTCAAAGAGGAAACCATGCCAGCACCAAGATTTAAACTTCATTTATGGATTTATTTCTCACATCACATACAATACATTCAGATTGTCTCACATAACAGTTGTTGGCAAGGACAGAGGCACTTGCTGGTTCCTTTCTGTAAGATTTCAAACTGGAAGCCACATCTCTGGGGCTGGGAATGAGACTGGTGGTGAATGTTAGCTAAAATCTAGCCACTAAAAGAACCACCTGGCTGTAAACAAAGTCACGGAGAGACATGAGCCACGAGACAGAGGGGTTAAAGGGTTTAGTCTGACTTGGGTACATCTATATAGACATGAATTAAATAGCCATTTGGTTAAAATTTAGGGTAACTTCATATACTGCAATTAGGAAAAGGGCTTCATGATCTTTACATTCTAAGCCAAACAGATTTGAAGGGCCGTTTGAACATTTGGCCACTGAAAATGTGAACGCTCCAAATCGTTCTCTAATGTTTCGCTTAAGCAACTACTCAATTCAACATAAACAAACAAACAAACAACAAACAAACACCCACTATTGATTAGAGATATGGCTAGATCAAAGCGACAGCTTAGGGATGATACTACCTCATTAAAGATGATACTGTGCTTTGTTTGAGGCAAATATGTTTTGCTATTATTTAATGCTGTTATTGTGATATCAAGTATATGTACATACTCCTGCACTGTCAGATGGCATTGAGATACCATTAGAGTATTGACTGCAATTACATGGTCTCCTCTCTCTGGATTGGGTCTTAATTATTTCTAGAAATAATCATTTGTAATTATTTAAAATAGATTTTTATCCCAAATGACTGCATGTTATTTTTTTCCACATCTCTAAGCACCTTAACTGCGACTAGAGCAGCCCCTAATACAACAAAAGTGTTTTGATAATTTTTCAATTTAACTACCAATTCTGCTTTTATTGCTATTACCAAATTTAATAATCTCATAAAACTCTGGAGTGAACCAATTCTTTTTGGTACTTAAGTGGAGATTATTACAAAGAAACAATTGATGTCATTTCAATAAGCTGTAAATCCAAATTCTTTAAATTCAAGCATCCCAGCTCCATCAAGCTTGAAGTTTTTAATACAGTGAGTTTTAAAAATGTAATTGGAAAAGTCTCATCATTTCTAAGATGATAAAAAGTAACTAAAAGGCCTTTTCCCCAAGCTTCCTTCCTTCTTCTTACTCTGTCTCTGGTCTATTTTCTTCCAGATCTGCATGTTACTTATATATCATTTGATTAAGAAAGAGTTAGAAAAAAGGGAAGCACTCTACTTTGCCTGCCTGCCTTCCTTTCAGTAGAGTCTGTCTTGTTTCCCTGAATGTTCACACCCACATTGAACCTGTGACGGCAGAAATATTTTCTATCTGTGAAAAATCATTGAATAGATATAAGATTTCCTAAAGGTATATTCACTTATTTTTCATCTCCAGTGAATTTTTCTCTTGCCATTTACACAGCCATTTTCATATTTTTTTTAATTCTATGAAGTAGAGATACTTTGTCGGAGGATAGAGAGGATTATGAGAGTGAATTAAAATATCTTTCTATCTCAAAGGAAGTGGTCTGTATAAGTCCTATATATTAAATAAAGACTTGAGTCATATAAACAAGTTTACTACTTACTGATGTTTCAGAAATACCGAGGTGAGGCATCAAAATAATTTTTTAAAATTTGCAGAATGGAAGCAAGCACACAGGGATGAATTTTACTAAGTCACTCTTCTTCACATATTTACTTGAAATGGGCAAACCCAATTATTTTGGAGTGTGCTATTGACTGCATAGGGACATAATGATATTTCATTTACTAATTAGACACCTAGGAAGAAAGCAAGTCATAGTTTGGTAAATTAGCAATGACTCCAGGAGCATGGAATCTACCGGAACTGAAGATTATTGATTGAGCAATTTTCTTAAATCACTTACACACATATGGAATATACCAGAGAGACTGAGCAATTTCCTATGCTTAGTTTATTTACATCTCTCTCCCTTTTTAATTTCACGGCAGACATTCATTCAGAACTCACACATGCCCTGCCTTATTCATCTAACAGCCTCTATTCCCGTGCAGCTCTATCTTCATGGCTAATCTTTATTTCTCTTCCACTGACAATGTCAGATGGAACCAAGCCAAGGTACAGCTGCTTGTTTAAGTCCTTGCAATACTCTATGCATCACTTCTTCTATTTCAGATAACAACTCTTTGATAGATTAAATCACAGATAAACTTGTCAACACCTACCAGGAAACAAACTTCATGAAATAGTGTACTATCTCATCTTTTCTCCCAGGTTTGAGATGAATTGGTCTACTTTCCCTAGCTACCGATCATCCAAAAAGACTGAAAGGTATAAAAACACTGTTTAATCAAATCCTGAGTACATCATCTTTAGAAAAAAAAAAATGACATGCCTACAGTTGGAAAGCCCAGCAAAGAAAACCAGGATATATTTTGCTTACCCTTATCAATAACAAGCCAGAATCAACCCAAGATCTTATATACAAGTACCTCCCCAAAGAGAAAAGCAGCTAGAGGTATTGTAGAAGCTTTATCAATATTTGCTACCAGTTGCCAAACCTCAACTGCAATTCAACTACCTCTTGTAACACCTGGGTGCCACTTTTAAATGCTTTCTACTCAAAAGACGGTTGCCACCATCCTTGATTCTCCATCAAGATCGGTGGGACCTACTAGCAAAGGTAGAGAAAAGATGAGATGAAAGTCTCCATGGCGATCAGGTGAAAGTAGGACTCCATGGACTTACCTGTTCTTCCCTGTATGAACGTCCAAATGAATCACGTCCTCCCTTTCTGCACAGCTTCTTCCTTGAGAAAGGAGTCCTCAAAGTTGCCTATGCAACCTTGGGATGCAGCCACCTGGCCCACGCGCTGGTGTGAAGACCCGATCCCGGGTTCCCCTCTCCTCTACACACCCTCTCCTCTTTCCAGAGCTCACCAACTCTGCTGAGAAGCCTGCCAAGTCCAGACTAAGAGTAAACTGCTTCGCCCTCGTGGATCTGAGGCCCCTGAGACCGGACTTGGCTGGCTGGTGTCTCACTGACCAGAGTGCTGCCACACCACCTTTCTGCATTCATGCCTAAGAGAAAGTGAAAGAGAAGAGGTCCAATCTGGTGGTGGTCGGGGAGGGGGCCGGTCCAGTGTGTGTGTGTGTGTGTGTGTGTGTGTGTGTGTGTGTGTGTGTGTGGTCTTTATTTTGAATAGTTACTCTAATGCACCGCCATGCATGAAATGGACGATTAGCAAGCTCCGGAGCGCTACATAATTCCGCAGATAACCTGATATCCAGATTCGGCACGGCCAAGGAATCCCGGGGTTCTAGAAAGTGAGGGCTTGCTACAGCCCTGGGAATCCTTAATCCTGCTCGCCGGCTTGCAGACCCGGGAGGCGGACCCGGCGCCTTGCGCTGGCCACGGTGCTGAATTCGGAGCCGTCTCGGCGGTCCCCGGGGAACTCCGGCCAGGGGCAGGGCAAGCGGGCCGGGTCTAGGCGCCTTGGGCACAGCTGCTGCCCCGGGAGCCTCCAAAAGGTATGCGGCTGAATTATTTATTTGCTTGGATGCAGGAAAGTTTTGTCCAACATTGTTTTTTTCTCTCCGTAACTGGAGCTGCCATCTCCCCTCCCACCTGGGTCGCCATGGAGACTCGAGCTCTTTCTCCATGCAAAATGGGCGAAGGAAGCTTAGTTAGCTCAGCCTGACTGTATACCAAGTCCCCCTTTCTTTCTAAGCAGTTCCTAGGCGCCCCCTTCTCCGATTTGTGGCCAAGCGGTGGTAGCAGGGAACAGCGCTAATAGGTATGACGGTTCGTGCACCTCCCAGGACGATCAGTCCGGAGCCACTTTAAACATAAATGGAACCTCCAACTCCCAAATGCTGGAGCCCCCCTTCCATTTCTGGGGGCGGAGGCTGGATTCTTTAGAAAATTCTGGCATTTTGCTTCTTCACTAACCTCACACCATTTCCGTGGCTGCTTCTGTTAATATATGTTTCCCCCTAGTCCATATGGAGCCTACTACAAGAGATATACCTGTGGGTCCGCCCGAGGTTTTATTGGGTTTGGGGAATACTAACGCTATTTCAGTTCAAAACTAATCCAAGTTTAATGTCTTGATGCAAATGAAAATATACCCAGGAGGAAGCTAAGTCAGCAGATTCGCCCACCCCTCCTCCAGCCCTAAACAGCTCGTTTTATCAGAAGGATGTTTTTCCTTCCAATTACGAACTAATTCCGCCGACTTCTAGGGAGGGCTTCCCAGTCACTGTTTTTGGTCATCCTATCGTATCACACCTCCGGCAGAGAACAGTTCGGAGGACTTTCCCCTTTTCTCACAGTCTTATTTTCCCCCGAAGCTCACTTTCCTGCTTTTCCTGTTTCCCTGCCTCCCCGCTCCTCTCCTCTCCCCTCGCCGCTGTAGCCAAAGCAGAACCAGGTTACAGCTTTCGCGAAGACAATGGGCTTTCCCCAACTGTAAGCGACTACCCCGCAAGCCGCCCCTGCCGGCCCCCAGCGCGCTTGGTCTTCCCGGCGGATGCCGCGGCGGACCCTCCTCCCCGTGCGAGTCTTCAGTGGCCACTGAAAGCCGAAGGAAACAGACTTCCCTGCTGTTACATAAGCGGCGTCTCCCTCGCCTCTGGGTGGACTCGGAGCGGAGGCGCAGGCGGGGACGGCGGGCTGGGCAGGGGCCGGGCCCCAGGGCGCCCGGCGGCTCGCCTTCTGCAACTCCGCGCGCGCCGCTTACCTGGCTGCGGACAGGGCGGTCTCACTCCATCACGGTCTCTCCTCTGGGAGCCGAGCGAGGTTTAATACGCACGGCACGACGGATGGCGAGGGACGGAGGGAAAAGAGAAGCTGGCAGCAGACGGTCACATCTCACAGCGGCCCCGGGAGGCTGCCGGGAGACTCCATGCTCGCGGGTGCCGCGGCGCCCGACCCTCCGCCCGCCCGAGCTCTCTAGCCAGGTGCGGCCGGCCGGCTCGGGACCGGCTCCCTCCGGCCGAGCGCGGGGCGGGGGGCGGGGGCCGGGCGGCAGGAAGGGCAGAAAAGATAGACCGGAGGTCCTCGGCTAGGAGAAAAGTGATGGAGCGCGCAGGGAGACGTCATGAAAGCCGCAGATTCAGTGACTGCTACTCGATTCCAGCCGACTGGCGGAGCCGCGCTGGAGGCGCACGGAGCGACGACTCCGGGACGGAAGCGAGCGCAGCGCCGCGTGCTGGAGGGCGAGGGCGGCGCAGCGAGGGCCGAGGAAGGGCGGGAGGGGCGGGGACGGAGCCGACCCGGGCCGCCGTCCTCGGGTCGTCCCGGCATCCGACGGAGCCTCCACTCCTACCCGAAACCGGAGACTGGGGTGCTGGGTGCTGGGAGGCCTTTGGCATTCAGCACCCCAAGGCCCCACCTTTCACCCCATGTCGCTAAGTTCTTCCTGGGAAGCACCTGGAGAGCAGCGAAGGGCTGGACCTCGGGATGAGCTTTTATCTTGCGGGTGTAGGAACTCAGTCTTTAGGTTTTGGGGGAGATCAGAGAAAAGAGGGTCGAGTCGCGGGCTCCTGCTGGGTGGGGTCCGGAGAGGCAGCCCGGGCGCGGGAGCTGGAGCGCGCACGTCTTCTACACGGCCGCGAGGGGGCGCAGCGAGCAAGCTGGGTCGGAGGGGAGCCCCACCCCCACCCTTGGGAGCTCGGTTCGCACCTGGCGGCGTGACCCAGTCTGTCGTGGGTCCCCAGCAGCTGGGACGTGGTCCCGTTGCTGCATCACGCCCACTTTAGTGGCTCTGTTTACGGGCGCCGGAGACAAAGGCAGAATGTGGCCTTTATCAAGCATAATCCCGGTCGCCTGCAAAATTGGTCCCAACAAACCTCCCGGACAGCATCCTACTTCGCCCTTGGACTTTAACGCGCTTCGTGTTAGTATGCTCAGGGGCAGCTCCCCGGATTGTAAAAGCGACAGATACCATCGCTTGATAATTTTGCAATGGCCCTTTCATTAATCGGGTATTCTGTGTCACCGATAAGGCGCCTTTCCCCCACAAGGCTCTCCAGCTGATCCTGAAGAAAAGACCCACCGGAACCTCTAGGTGCCAGAGCTTTTTATCCCACATTCCCACGTTATATGACACAGAAACTCAGCCCCTCAGGAATGCTGTCTGCTCTCTACAGTGACTAAGAGGCGGACAGGTGTTTGCCCCAGTCTGTAGCATCAATTACAGACAAGTCACACGCCCACCCCATCCCCGCCTTCGAGCTTGTGTTTCTTGCTGATTTTCCCCGAAGTGTTGTAATCTCTTGCTCTTACTTCTGAGTCACACATACCCTATTCAGAAGATATTAGTATGGTAACATGTGATTTTTATGCTCCATAGTCTGCTGGATCAGAGAGAAACAGAACAACAGCTGGCTGAACAGTCCCAGGGCAGTGGTGGGGAACCTATGGCATGCGTGTTATTTATTTTTCTTTTAAGGCAAAAGATGGTGATGGATGAGTCGTTTTTTCTAAACTAAAACCTCAGTATGCAGGTTTAATTGCAGTGTTGGCACTTTGCGATAAATAAGTGGGTTTTGGGTTGCAGGTTGGCCACTCGTCTCTAAAAGGTTCGCCATCTCTGGCCGAGGGACTTGGAGTCAGGGAGCAGAAGGTGAGAATGTGGAGGGAACAGTCCTGGAGTGACCAAAGAGCGACTCACTTTGACTACAGTTGTCTAGGAGCATTCTGTTTAATCCTCAAAGCTGCTGTAGCTATGGCTGTTAATTTTGTTTGTATATCTACTACGACCAGCAGAAGGGTTTCACAGTCTCTTTTTACAAGCCGTTGTACTAAACAAGAAAGTCAGGAGATGGTAATGGCTTATCTGTCCCTTCAAACACGTGGGAAACTCCTGAACTTGAAGCAGCCGCCTGGGGGGTGCGGGCTGCTGCGCTGCAAGAAGGGCGGCCGCGTGTGCTGAATGGGTTGGGTCACCTGCACATGGCATGCGATTTGATTAAGGCCAGAGCCCAGCGCAATTGGCTTAACTGGATTCATTTATTCCCTCACTCTCGGATCATCGGTCTGCGTGGGTGTGGCTAACAGGAATCTGTCTGGGTCAGCATCTGAAAATCCCGTGAGTTGCGCCTCAGAGAGGCAGACTGCTGCCCCGTGAACTGTCACACTCCTGTGCTCCTGCATGTCACGTTTGCTGTGTCTGGAATTGCACTCGCTTGTCTATTTAACGATTTCAGGTGAAGGCAAAGCCGCGGGTTAGGGGATTTTCTAGATAGGCCAGTGTGCCAAAGCTGACACAGACGGTGGCTTTCAGGGTTGATGAATTCTTTTGAAAAGATGAGGCTGTTTCCTTTTACACGTATCAAACTGTAGTGAAGGGTTAGTAGCTAGTAAAATAGATAAGCTGAATTCTCTTAATGAGGCGTCCTTTGCTTTGTACAATCTCATCTTTCTTCGCCATCGATTGTGACAGTTTACAGCCCGAGGCAATGCCCTGAATCAGGCAGGGATCTGGCCTGGCCCTGACCAGATGGCTCCCGGACCTGTGAGGTGGAGGATTCTGGTCTCTGGACCAAGGTTTGTTGTAGATTTAAGACCTCAGGCTGCTTTGGAGACTTGGTTCTGCTTCTGTTTCCTTTCTCCGCCTGCCTCTCCCCAGAAGAAAACTGATACAAAACACCAACATCTTGAAAAGCTCAAAGATGGGTGTATAAATTAAAAAAAAATGATTTAGGCTAAAAAAGACCCCTGTGAATTTTAAGGAGTATCAAGAAAGAAGTTTCAAAACTATTCTATTCTTCAGTTCTACTAAATGGATTTCATCAGCATTTCTTATTTAGGGAATATCCATAGACACTTGTTGTATTTCCTTTTTTTAAAATTCTGCTAAAAATTGGCAGATGCATTCTTAAGAAATATTTACAGGTTTGAAAGGTTAAAAACTTTTGCTAAGGAGGGAATTTCATACTTGCCTTGAAAGCACAAGATCCTGAGTTAGATCCATAGCACAAAAAAAAAAGAAAAGAGAAGAAAAATTTTTTATTCCCAATTATTTAGATATTATCTACATTCTCCTTTGATAGGCTTTCATCTCCTGTACATTTTCCTTACTTTGGAAGTATACTTATGATTCTAGCTAACCTTAAATTAGAAATACTTAAAAATATTTTTCACGATATATTTTTAGTTTAATTCCAGGACTTGATAAATGAGTGCAGTCCAAAGACTCATTTGGTCCTTTATTATAATGGTATTTTATTAGCTCACTGTTAAGCAAGTACATCCTTTTCAATTACACTCTTCCAGACTCATTAAAGTGCAATTTAAAAAAATGTAATAACTTTAAATACATTTCCAAAGACCACCAGGAGGTGATGATTACAAACACTTGCACAAAGGAAATGTGGTTAATTTTCCTACACCTTTTCAGAGAAGTAAATTCAATTAACATGACACCTGCACAAAAGAAACATTCAGGGCCAAAATAAACAAATCACATTTTTAAGATGCTCTTTCTGTGTTAATCTACAAGGCCCAGATTGTTTTATACTGATAATCTTAGCTAAGAGACTCTGAGTTGGAGACAATGGGATAAAGGTTCCTCTTTCGTGGGCTGTCGCAACTGGCCGTGAGTCATCTCTGCAGCCACACTGGACATCAAGTGTTCACCACAGATGAACCTTGTTTGGTTTGGGGAGTGATGGTGCTTGCACAGCACCCCAAGCTTCCACCGCTCTCCACTTGCCCTCCTACAGGTGCAGTGGGGAGTTCAGGCCTACAGTCCGGTCATCCCGGGTGATCTGAAGCCAGATCCAGCTACTTAGGCCGCCCCAGCCCTCAAAGACATGTCAAGCCATGGGTGTAGACAGAAGTTCCCTGCTGCATCATTCTATCCATAAAAAGGGATTGCAGATGGAGTTTTTCAGGAAGCAGACTCTGAGTTGGAGTTCAGTGTGCTGGATATTCACTAGGGACATTTCTAAGTGATGTAATATCCGTAGGATCGACATCTGTGGAAGGGAGGGGACAGACGTGGAACTTGTCCCCACCTTCGCTGATCCCCTGGAGAGCTCTGAAGCTAAAGTAGCCCATTAGCATTGTCTGCTCTTGGGCCCAAATGGCCTCTGCCAGCTGGTCATTGGATGTGGGTCAGCCTTTGGGCCGTGTAGCTCTCTGCACCTGACAGCTAAATGCTATTTCCAGCAGCCTTCCAGCAGCTCGGCCAACAAGACCTTCTGTGAAGGGCTATCTGGCACGTCTCCTTGTCCACCACGGATGACCATGACAGCATTACTTGGTGTGCAGGATTATTGTGACTACTAGGGGACATAACTGCAGAGCAGGTCCCCTGGGCATCGGTTACCATTTTAGCCCACTGCACCCCAGACTGAGTGTTTACCTACCTTCTGAGTCTGGTGAGGAAGAACTCTACCATGTAGCAGATGTTATGAGGGCTGGGCTTATTACTTACAAATAAGCAGTAAGAGAATTTAGGGTGAACTCCTCACCTGAAGTCCAGGAAAGCTGCCCAGAGCGGATGAAATCTCATCTTTGTGTGCCCTACTTGCACCGCAGCTGAGGTACCTCAGAAAGCAGCCTCCCCTGAATGTCAAACCCCACCGCAGGAAGATTTCTACAGCAAAGCGCTGCAGGGCATCCTAATTCTAAGGGATCAGGAGAGCCCGAGCTCTTCCAGCTAGCGCCTCTATATTTCAGAGTGGAGCAGAGTCTACAGCTGTTCTCCAGAGCTACCAGTGAGGAAGGAGGGTGAGCCCGGTTGCCCAAGGCCGCTCGGAGAACTGTCCTGCAGTGAGCCACAGAAGCAATGAAGCACCGGGTCTGGTGTACAGTGACTGCTACTTATTAATAAAGGATTCTTGTCATCTTTCTGATAAACAAGACTGAAGGCTGTGTGTTTTGGAGGGGCTTAAAATTTGTACCCACCTAGTCTTAAGACCACTGAGACCTCAACCTAGTTTCACATCTCTCCAAGTCCCAGTAAAATTCTGAGACTGCTTCTTGTTGTCCCTGAATGCGTTACTGCAGCCGGAGAAGGATGGTACGCTAGATACGGTCTTTTAGAACCTAACATCTATTTCCGCTAATTCGCGTACTCGACTCTGGAGCGTAACACATTAATTACTGTTCAGAATGGGACTTAAGATAAGGCTGGAGGAGCAGAAATCCAGATGTCCCCACTGTACCACTCTCCAGGACAGAAGGAACCCAAGGCTTGCTCGGCTGCTGCTCTTTTATCTGAAAGGGTAATGAGAGTGAACAGTAATGATCAAGAAATGTTATGTAACCTTCTCACTGCAGCCCAAGGAAATTTGGTTGTCTCTGTTTTTGTTGAAAACAGATAGTGGTAGAAATTATCTTTTTGTAAGCTCATAAGAGACTTGGGCAGTCAGAGGTAAAAGGTTCACTTCCCCTTGTTATGGTAGCACTCGGTGAAGTGTTTAGGTAGCACTCTCCTCTATTTTCTCTTGATTTTGAACTAAAGTGGAAGATACGAGGTATGGCGTCAGTAAAACTTCCAAAGGGTCCTTGAGGATAGCAGGCGTCCTCAGCCTGGATGGAACTGTGATGCTGCAGTTTAATGCCAGGGTCCATGAAATTGATTGCTTGTAGTGAGCAAAGAACTAATCTCATTGGGGACCTCACGTCGCTGACTTGTCACTCCTCAAATTTATCGGCTGACTCAAGACCCAAAAGCAGGAAAGAGAACACGGCAAAAAGACAACGTTAAAGTGATAGAACGACACCCTACAGGACTGGAGTCACTTTAGAGATGACCGTGTCTGTCTTCAACCTCCATTAGCCCTTTTCTGATCCCCGGTCATGACCCCTAGGCTGCCTTTACCTCCTAATCATGTTGATCTGTTTCTACCTCCCTTACTTCCAAATTCTTGGGTAGTCTGTGTCTTACTGACCATGCCCAAACTTTCACCATTAACTTTCAAATCTTTGTCTTATTTCTTACCTTTGACCTGCTCCTTGAATCTGTAGATCCTCACCTTCGGTCCCTACTTACTTGTTATTTCCCCAATTCTGTCTTGTGCATTAAAATACCATTTATAGTGCCACAAAAATGAAACGCACACACTTATTTCCTTTGGTGTTAATGATATTTATCAAATAAAATTGAGGAGAAAAAAATGTTACAAGATAAAACAATACCAGGACCGATTTTTGCTCGAATGCTTCATGAAGTCACAAAATAATAATAGAATCTTCAGAAATTTAAGTGATTATGGGAAATCAACTTTTTAGACCCTCTAAAACAGGGATAATACTAATATCTTACATCACTGTTGAATCGTAGTAAAATTATTACAAATATAGCACCTTCAAAAAATACTCTTTTGTGTCACTCATGGTTAACGAGGGTAGATGTCCAGCAAGACAGGGCTGGATTCTCCATTCAGGATATCACAATGCTGGAATCAGCCCACCAGCCAGGCTGGGTTCTTGTTTGGGGGTCTTGGGGAGGAATCCACTGGTCGCTGGCAGAATACAGTTTCTTGCATTTGTAGGATTGAGGTCCCCACCATCTTTCTGGCTGTGCTTCTCCCTGAAAGCCCATCTGCATTGCTCATCATGTGGTGTCCCCACTTTCAGCCAGCAGGTCAACTCTATCTCAGGTTTCAAGTCTCTGGATTCTTCCGCTCCTTCCATTCTGTGATTATGGCCCATCTCGACCATTATTTTGTCATGTGGTCAATTGATTTGGAAACTTAATTGTGCCTAACGACCCCTTCCTAACACCACCAAGGCGATGTTTGATTGGGTAACTGGGAGAAGTGTGTACACCAGGGCCAGGAAGATTGGGGCATCGTAGATGTCTGTATCTATACAATGCCCACTTCACAGTGTTTTTATTAAATGAGATCGTAATGGGCGTGCACTGTATCTGAGTGAAATTTGGGTGGGCATACCAGGAGATGCACATATTTTTGCAAATCTGCTGAATCACTCATGGCGTAAAGCAACAATGGGCCTGCAGCTGCTCACCTCCTCCTGGTCCTTCTGCAGCTCATTCAGCCACCTGGTGTGTGTGCTGAGCTGTGTGATGAAGGCCAACCTTCACTGGTTGGGATAGTGGCCTTGGCAGTCCTCTCCCTAATAAGTAGCTACAGTTTTGCAGGACTGTAAAGCAAGGGAGTAATAAAGGGTACTTCAGAAAATTCCCTGGACTCAAAAATAGGCCTCCTTACCTGTACTATAGAGTAGTAAGTCAAATATTCTCTGATAATCAGAATCGATCACAGAATCCAGGAAGTGCTTTTCTGCCTGTTGACCGAGAAGTATAAGGAATCCTAAAGAGCCAGTGTGAGATCTCAGCTTCCGCTGGGTACGAAGCACAATCGTGTTACCTGCTAGATGCTTTCCTCCTCTGGACACGGGCGCCTTCAGATCCGCCAAGCCAAGGTGGTGAATAAACAGTATTTGGTGAAATCGTGATGAGCCTGCCCTGCCCCACCCCACTGGTGTGGACTGTGCATCTGTCCTATGCCGCCGGCAGTGACGGCAGCAGCACAGGCTTCAGTTTCCACACTCTGCAAGGCAGAAGCTGCACTGCACAGGCGTTGCCTCCCAGCTGGTGCCGTAGCAGAGCCCTCCAGTGACTATTTCACCCTCTCGTGAACGGCTATGTCTTGGTGCCTGGACATGTGGTAAGGCCGGAGAGTTCTACTCTCACAGCGCATGCTCCACCATCACACTTAATTTGCTATAAAATGGACCTTCGCTCAGGGGGACGTGATGGTAATGGATAAGGCGGAAGCTGCTCCAGCCAGGAGGGCCTGTGGGAGAGACCAGGGTGGTGGATCCATCACACAGTGGCTGCCAGGTTCCTGAGTATGGAGCCTTATCAGGCCCTTGGCAAGCGGTGGTGAGTTTTGAAATAAGACACAAACATCTTCATACTCCGTGTCCACTGATGGATCTCGCACAAGTACTTCTTTCCCAGACCACATAATCACCAATTTTCCAATCCTGGAGACATGACTCAGTCAGCAGGTAGCATATGTCAGTCTACCTTTCCTTCCATGTTGTGCAGGTAATTCAAAGCCCCGTCCAAACACCTGCCCGTGGCCTGATTTCCCTTCACCACCATCTTTCCTGGATAGCTGTCCACTTCTGTCTCATATAAACAAGCCAGGCCCTGTGCTTTTCCTTCTTATTTGGTCATAAGAGATTCACTGTTAAACTACAGTATGTGTCGCTGAGAAAGAAGAAAAATAGTGAGATCAGTAACATGGACATTTTTGGACACCAAGCATTGCGTACGCTTGCTAGATTGCTACACTAATGCTCCCATGAATTGTACTTCCAGGTGTCCAGCTCCTGTGTCATCGCCTCTCACTCTGACTCTGTGCTCAGACAGTAGGGCACGTCCAGGGGGCCGGCGGGGCAGCATCACTTAGGACACAGGCTTATGCAGCAGGGCTGGCCCTTTGGAGCACTGCCCCTCCTGAGGCTTCTTGTGAGGAGACCTGGTCTGGCTTCCTTGAGAATGAAGTGCACCAGGGGGACGGGCCTGGCCCTCTCTGCTGTCCTGTCAAGCCCAACCCCCAACGGGCCCCCCATCGGAGGCAGCTAAAGGAGCCAAGGAAAATCATCAGCGCAAGTAACTGCTGGCAGGTCAACAGAATCAGAAGAAATAATACATCATGTATTTTTGCTGGAATTTTAAGCCTCTGTTATTCTAGGCCGGTTTATTATTAGACACAGAGAGCTGAAACAAAAATCAGTACCTAGCAGTGTGTGAGTAGGGTGCTACAGTAAAATCCTAAAGGTCAAGGCGTTGTCTTTGAGACCAGGCAGAAGGTAAAGGAAGTAAAACTGCTAGTGCGGGAAGGAAGATGGCAACCTGCGTTCTGCAGTAGCTAAACAAATTGCAGATTTGTCACCCGAAATAACCTGGTACATAGGAAATGCTCCGGAACTTACGGATCTGGCTAAGGAAATTTTGGGTAGATGTTGAAAGTGCCAAATGGTTTCTTTAGCTGCATATCATCAGGAATTGGAAGAGAGAAAATGCTCCGGCTTGTAAGCAGAACTTGGGGGAAGTAGAAAACAAATAGAACCCGCTGATTAGAAAATAGGAGTTTCTCATCCCTGGCCTGTTTGTCGAAGAAAGAATCTCAGACAGACACATGATAAGGATCAAATGAAAGATGTGGCTTTGGGACCCCTGAAAGGTTTCAGGGAGTGGCCGATTACTTTCTTAGCTAGACAATAGGGCTTTCAAGAATCTTAAGGCCGTTGTCTCTCAGTTCTACGGAAGGCACCAAATAGAATATAAACTGTCTTAAAATAAATTATGGTTTTAGCTTGAGGCACGGGGTGAATCTGAACCACTATTTTTAAAAGGGGTTTACCAACTTGAGTGAAGAGAGATGGAGTCAATCAAAATGCAAAGATGCTCTGGACGCCCTATATTTCTGTAGGTAGGAAATGGAGTTACTCACATGAAAACACAGGCTATGTCTTGCAGAAATGAAAGCTATCTCCAAGGGCAAAGGGAAGAACCAAGAAGACTCAGACCTTACCCACAGAATGTTCCCTGCCTCTCAGAAATGACAACATGTTTCTGGCTGTATTTCAGAATTACTATGGAGCAATGACTGCTATGTGCTGTGTATCTCTCATTACTTTTTTTTTTAAATTGAGAATATTGATTGTGATGATAGTATTGTATACTGGGTGGTATAGGAGCAGGTAACTTGGCCTTTTAGCTCATGGCTTTCTAGATTAAGAGCTGTTGGTCTTAAGGAGCCCTGCCCACTTCTGAATAAAGACAAAGAGATCATGAGTTTCTAGGCTGATGCCATGATTGGGTGAGATTCAGGAAGGATGTGAATGTATTTTGCATATGCAAATCTTATAGTCCCTGGAAAAGACTGAGACTCGGGAAGATTGAGCATAAGGATTTTCCTATGAGGCCGTGAGTGTGTGTCAATGCAGAAGAGGTGAGGGCTGCATAGTGATCTTGGCCATTGAGTTAGACTAGTTTAGGCAGATTTCTCATACATTGCAGGTCTGACTGGATCTATTGTGTTCACACACTTGATATCATTGTGCCAGTGACCCCCAGAAAATCATACTACACCTTTGTGAGCCCAGACAATCCCAACAGAAGATCAAAATGATGGATAACTGATTCAGTGCCATTTCTATTCTCTAATGGAATGCTGCTACGAACATTCAATGTTGGATGGCTCCACGGTCAGCTAACACCCAGTGAATATGGAATGGATTGAATTTCATGGTCACTTGGTGAGTCATGATGGACAGTCTGTACTTTCCAGAACCCTGAATCAGGCAAGAAATTGCTTTTCCAATGGAAAATTGCTGTTAGCAGAAAAGAACATGGCTTAATTCCCCAAGCCTAAGTCTGTACTGCAATTCTCCTACAGGAACTCGGCAGTCTCCATACATTTCTCTTGGGACATAGTAGCAACATTTTAGGGTTCTTCCTCAAAGGATCTTTCCTCCTCTCCTCCACCAAGGGGCTTGAGTAGGACTGCCTAAGAGCTGGGAACTTGAGAAGAGGCTGTGAATCCCAAGGAGGCAATGTGAGTTAGGGCTGGGCTCCTCCCCAATTAGGCTTTCTGATTTTATAGACAGAACAGTAATAATAGAAACACAACTCTATTTCATTCCTAGAGGTTCCATGGCCAATCAGGGCCCCTCAGATCGAAAAACTGATTAGCACTCTACTCCCGAGATTACTGTGGAATGGAAGTCCCAGTTCTGACTTCCAAAAACATTGTCATTTCAGTGTAGGGTTATAATCTATTTATTTCATTTGGGATGTTTTACCATTAGTGGATTGTGGAAACTCTAGATAAGCTGGTTGTCTCAGTAGGAGCAGAAGAAATCCTGGCAAAATCAATCCTTAATTACAAAACTACTAATTCAGTAAACAAAGAGAATTACAAATATCAGGAGACACTAGGTAATGGGTTCCATCATAGTAATGTTGGAAACACTGAATGCTTGGGATACAGTCAATGCTTGGGAAACGTCAGAGACATGCAGCTGGAGAAGGAGCCAGACATTTGCTCATAATAAGGCAGTCTTCAAAAGCACTAGTACTTAATTTATGTGTTTTCTCTTTGTTAGATCTTATAGTTGAGAACAGAGAGGAATGTGATACACTGCCTGCTGCTTTGTATGACCAGCGTTTTCAACCCAGGGACACAGAATGGCATTCAAGCACAATCATTCCCTAATACGTTCAGATAAATGAATTTACTATAATAATTGAAAGAATTTTGGAGCACATCCATTTTAAAGAAAACCAGGAAGAAAAGCAATCCCACGTTTTTAGGCAATTGTTGATAAGCCAAATAAAATGTGATGTAAATTGTTAGAGCTGAAGGGCCCAGAGGTCTTGGGCTCGCATAGGTAAATGACTTCTGCTCATTACTGGCTCATAAAGGTCTGGAAACTAGGATTGAGTCTGACGTGTGACGTGCTTAGATGGTGCCACTATTGAAGACCTCAGACTCAAGACTGGCCCTGTCACAGAGACGCTGTTATATGCTGTCCAACTCTTGGAGGAAGCATAAAATGATCTTGCTATGTTTTTATTTCTCTTCTGATTTATGTTTTTTTCACTTTAGACACTGACTTCACAGCCAGGGCTGTGTAATTTGATTTGAAACACTGTTAGCCATAAATCAGTGAATTTACAGAAATGGAAAATGCTAGTTTGTTTTGCCCTTTCCGTGAAATGATCCAACTCTTACACTTCCTTTACCTTTAATGATAAATTCTGATAACAGCAAAGGACTTAGAGCTATTAATTGGGCTGTTGAAATATTCATAGTGCTTTAGAAGGGAAAATATTCTCGGAGGACATTTTTTGAGCAGCTCTGTTTTCTAGGGAATTAAAAAAAAACATAGTTAATACACACACACCCCCCAATGTATGAGAACATTCCTTTGAGCAGTTGACTGCGCTCTATCAAGCGATGTTTTCAGGGGGCGTTTAAGTGTTGTTATTACGCTACTCTTTAATCTAGAATGAAAGGCTACACCTTTTTCTTCTTTCAGATTATGACTAGGAGAACAAAGGGCCTTGGATGAGAACTTGATCAAGTCATTAGCTGAGGATCCTTTCATGGGGTCTCTTGTGCACACAGGAGAGCAGCTCTGTGTCATAGATGTGGGAACATTCTTATTCTGCAAAGCCCCATATGGAAATACACTTCACGACTTCAGGAAATATTTTAAATCAATAGAGCTTTCTTCTTCCCTTTCCTTGTGTGTAGCTGGTGTTATCCTTGAGAAATAGTGTTTGCTTCAGAGAAAGGCATGTGTACTGTGTGTGTGTGTGTGTGTGTATGTGCACGCACAAGAGTGCATGCATACATGTGCGGTACTGCCCCAGTGGACTGATGTCAATGATAGAAGCAGGTGTGCCCGGAACTTTGGCACCACTACAACCCCACCCTAAGAGAGCCCCACATTGAGCTCCATCCTTGGGATACCAATTTCCTTCCATCAAACTACTTAAGGAACCTGGATGTTGAGGACCAGTACCAGTATCTGGCTAGTCTCAAACTTCCGGTCGAATGACTCGAGTTCAATAAATGCATTCAAAGTGTTGGGAGAGCTGATGGACGAGAACATTTTATGTGCTTATTAGGTGATTCCCTCTTCACAGGGATGATGTTCTCCTAGAGTTGGGAGGAAATGCATGAGTGGAGATCGAGACAAGAATTTTTGGAGTGAGGGAGTTTTCTGTTAGGAGGCTCCCATGACAGAGCATGGTAGGCCAGCCGCAGGTCCTTCTGGTGAATTCTGGGAAAAGTCATGCCTGGAATCTGCCTTCCCCTTTCCCCTCACTTTATGAAGGCAAATCAATGAAGAAAGCATAGTCCTATCAACAACTGGTCATGGACTAACTGAACATCTGTAGGTTAAAAATAAGAGCCTTGATCTACACCTTGTAGTATGTACAAAAATTAAACAAAAATAGGTTACAGATTTAACAAGAAAACTCACTTATCCTGAGACTCGGTAAGCTCATTACTATTGTTTACTCAAAGGATGCGAAAACTTATTTTCATACAAGAATCTGTATTTGGAATTTTTTGAGCAACTTTATTCATAAAAGCCCCCAATTCGGCTGGGGATTTAGCTCAGTGATTAGAGTGCTTGCTTTGCAAGCACAACGGCCTGAGTTCGGTCCCCGGTACCACAAAAAAAAAAAAAAAAGCCCCAAATTGGAAACAGTCCAAATATTCATCAATAGAGGATCAGACGACTATTTTCATCCATACCGTAGAATACTAATTAGTCATAAAACAAAATCGCCTGGGTACTTGGGACACGATGGATGAATCTCAATGCAGACATCAAGGGAGGGGCACAAGTCTCAAATGCTACATACTGTACAATTTCATTTATGTGACATTCTCAGAAATGGAGATGCAGTGGGAACAGGAAGGGGCCTGTGGATGGGAGGAGATTCATTACAAAGAATTGCTTGGAGAGTCGGGGGAGTAATGGAACTGTTCTGTATATTGATTTTGGTAATGATTACAGGACCAGTTGTGTCTTTCAAAACTCAGAACTGCACAGAAAATATTATTTTTAATATATCTAAATGATAGCTCAGGAAGTCTGACTTAAAATAAATGAAGGCAAAATTAAGACATTTCTAAATTAAGAAAGAGCATTGAAATAAATTATTGGTAACACACCTGTGCAATGTTGCTAAAAGAAATCCTCAGGCTGAAGGAAAATGATGCCAGATGGTAATTCAGATCTACAGGAAGGAGTAATAGGACTGGAAATTGCATGTGTGCATGAGTCTATTTCTAAGATATATGACTGCAGTGTGGGGTTAGACTACAGAGAGGTGTAATGGATATGGAAGATAACATGGGGAGGACAATTGGGAGAGGCTTGAAGTTTCTATATTTTACTTGGAGTAAGTCAATTTTAGCTTGAAAAATTTATAATATGTTAAAGATGCATATTCTGATCAGGAGATCAACAACTGAAAGGAAGAAAAAGGCAAAGAAATATAAGTAGAATGACAGTGGAAAAAATTAAAAACTTACACTAAGAAACTTTTAATACAAAAGAAAATAGCAAAAGAAGAACAGGGCAAAAAGGCAGAGAAAATATGAACTGACAGGCCTAAATCCAAACCTGTGAATAATCATATTGAATATGAGTACACTAAACACTCGGAAGTGTTTGATTAAAAGACAGACATTGACTGAATAAAAAATCAAGATCTAACTGTGCGCCATTTATAAAAATGTAATTTAGATTCAAAGGTATACATTGGTTGAAAGTAAAAGAATACAAGAAATTATATCATGCAAACAGAAATATAACAGGGCTTGAGTGGTTGTGTTTAAAGCACACAAAATAGACCTCATTATGCAGACCAGTAGTAGAGACAAAGGGAGGAGTTTTATTATGACAAAAGGCTAAATATAGCAGGAAGATAAAACAACCATACACATATATACATCCGAAAATGGGCTACAAAATATATGATGAAAATATTGACAGAATTATAAAGAGAAATTGAAAGAGTCAACAACTGGGTATTTCAATACTCCTCTGTAAGTAATTAATAGACAGCATGAACAGAAAACTATGAAGATATTGGCCACTGGCACAACACCATTAACCAACGTGAACTAATGACAACTATAGAGTATGTCACCAAACCCCAGTAGAGCACATTCTTGTGACGCACACAGAATGCTCCTCAGCGTAGGCACCTGCCCACTCACAGAGCAGATCTTGGAGAATTTGAAATTCCCGAGATTGTACACAAGTATTCTCTGATCGCAATGTAAGCCGGCAACTGAGAAGAGAAAGACAGATGCTGGAAAACTCCAAGTGGGTGGAAATGATGAAATAAGTGAACATGTAAATACAATGTAAAAAACTTTGTAAGATGCTGCTAAAAGATTTTGGAGAGAAAATGTAGCCGTAGGGGAGAAGAAAGATCCAAAATCAGCGATCTAAGCTTCTAACACAAAAAGCTAGGATGAAAGAGCAAAATTAAATCCAAGTAGAAAAAAGAAAAGAATAAAAATGAGAATGGAAATCAATGCAATGTAAAATGGATAAACAATAGAGAAAATCAGAAACACCAAAGCTAGTTTTCAAAACTTATTAATAAGATAGAATTACCTTTAGCTCAAAAAAAAAAAAAAAGGAATTACCTTTAGCTCATAGATGATGAAAAAAGCAAAAGAGGAGAGAAGGGACATATTATCAGCACCTGGATGAAGCAGATGGCCACATATCCTACATACATTTAAGAAATAATGAGAATGTGATGAGCAATTTTATGCCAGCAATTTTGGCCACTTACATGAAATAAATAAATTTCTTGAAAATCAGAAAGTATTGAAACTGACTCCAGGGGATCAAGCCCCACCTTTTCCTCCTCATCATCTACAGAGGACGTTGCCTTCTTAACCTGTTGCTGTTGGGAGACGATCACACACAATCCAGCAGAGAGACAGAGACATGGAGAGAAAGAGAGGCAGAGAGAGAGAGAGAGAGAGACAGAAAGAGAGAGAGGAAAAGAATCATTGGCTCAGTTGTGGACATACGACTTTTGGCGCCACACACTATTCTTGTTGCAAGACATCTCTTGTTTATCAAGTTAAAATTTATTAGAAATGTTTGCTCATCTTACAGAACACTTGGAGAACAAATTACTCACAGTCTGAGGTTTTATTGCATTTTACAAAAACTTTTATAATTCAATAATAAAGCGTGCAATCCAAGTACAGACAATAGGTAAAAGGTTTGGGCAGCCACTTCACAATAGGATACGTGCAGACTCTGACAAGACTCTGACAAGCACATGAAAAATTTGACCATTCTTGGTTATAAAGGAAACGTAATTTAAAAGCCCAAAGAGATAACAGTTCAAATTAAAAAGACGACCATTCCACCTGTTCGTGATATGTGACAGCTGGGACTTTATGGTAGTGCTGGTGGGCAGATAAAATGGTTCAACTGTTTTGCAAAACAGTTTAGCAACTTAAAATTTAAACATGTACGTATGACAATTTTGCCCCTAGCTACCAACTTAATAGAAATTAAAATATATGTGTACACAAACACTTGAATATGAATGTTCATTGCATTAGTATTCACTCCCCAAGTGGAAATAGCCTCAGTGTCTAGTGACTGGTGAGTCCATAAAAAGCGGACTATCTACATATGTAATACTACTCAGCAATGAAAAGGGATAACCGATTGGCACATACAAGGACATGGATGACTCTGAAGAACACCATGCTAAGAACCAAATGTAAGGAACTTCACACTGCATGATCCCATTCACATAAAATTCCAGAAAAGCTAAGCTGGTGTCAGAAAGTAGATTAATGGTTAGCCGGGGCTGGAGGTGGGGACAGGAAGTGATTGCAGAGGGCCACAGGGGATACTTCTGAGGACAAAGAAAATGCTTTAAATCCAACTGTGGTGAAACTGTGCACCTGCCTATATTTGCCAAATCTCATCAATCTGAACTTCTGAAAGGGGGGATTTTATTGTATGTAGATTATACCGCAAAATGGAGCGGCGAGGATATGAACATTCCTAATAAAAATAATGTAAAATGAAATAAAGTAAAAAAAAACCAAACAAAATGAAAAATATTCCAGTACTCTGATAGTTTTTTGATGTATCAACTTGGCTTTGTTACAGCCCCCAGTGATTCAATCAAACATTAATCCAAGGATTGCTATGGTGACATTTGTAGATATGACTGAAGTACATACTAAGTTGACTGTAAGTGAGGAAGATTATCCTAGATAATATGCATGTATCTCAGTTAATCAATTGAAAGGCCTTACAAGTGGAACCAAGCGTACTGGAAGGATGTCCACCTGCTCTGGCGTGAACTTCTACAGAGTTCCTGCCCGGCCTGGCAGCCTTCCCAGGTGTGACTCGCCAGCCCCGCAACCATGTCAGCCAATTTCTTACAAAAGTCCCCAGTGCACTATCATCTTGTCTCATGTAACTCACTAGAGTTATAATTTCACTTGATTTTTTTTTCTTATTTTGTGTGTTTATTAAAGAGCAGGTTATGGTTTACTTGCTTTACCACTGCTACCCATTCTGTGCCTGGAGCAAGCGCTCTGTAAATATTTATTGAATAGATGAATGAATCATTATCCTGGGAATATGCTGATATTTGTCAGACCATATGTTCCAAATGTTGGTTTGGAAAATATTGTCTCCACTTTACACCACAAAGCAGGAGTTTCTTAAAGGGTCATATAGTAAATATTACAGCTTTGTGGGCTGACAGTCTCTATCAGTGGTGGTGAACCTCGGGCATGCTTATTATTTGTTTTAAGACAAAAGATGTTAGTTATGTGAGTTATTTTTTTCTAAACTTAAACCTCAGTATTCAGGTTTAATTGCACTTTGCGATAAATAAGTGCTTTTGAGTTGCATTGTGGGCAGTTGTCTCTAAGAGTTCGCTGTCAGTGGTTTCTATCATTGGCCTACAACAGTCTACTCAGTTCCGTCACTGTGGTACAAAAATAATCATATCAACAGACAAGATGTAAATCAGTGGGTATGTTCGTGCTCTAATAAAACTTTACTTATAAAACCCAGTAATGGGCCATAGTTTATTCCCACTGGCATAAGGTTACATTTATACAGAAGACTCGTAGGCTGTTGTGTGAAGGAATCATTTGATTACTAGGTAAATTTCTTGGGACCAAGGAACGTGCTAGATTGTGATAAGATAATCTCACCATAATTATACAGAACATAGTGAATACTATTTATCAGATTGTTTATAAGATGTATTACCTTTACCTCCTCCCCATATAAAAACTTCCATTGCAAGCTGCACCAAATCTCTACACAGAGTTGTAGATATTGACCTAAGTCAGCACCAGGGATAGAGGAGTCTCTGCAAATCTGGTGTATTTAATAAGTATCTTGTATTCTTTCTTTATAAGGCTTTTTAGTTTCTTTCCTGTGAATATGTAGTCTTTGAGTCAGGGTCCCACCATGCAGCAGTAAGAGGATGACTTACTGGCTTTGGACTCAATTTTGAGGATTAAAGAAACAGCCATATGAAAAGAATTTTTATCTGAGAATTCTAAGAGATTATTGTTGATATTATATTCCCAAATGCATTCCATTTATTTTGAGATAATATCCTTTTCATACATGCCAACTTTCTTATTTTTTTAATTTAAAAATTATTTTATTTCATTTTCACATGTGCATATAATATACTTTGATCATATCTGTCTTGCTATTTTATTGCCCTTCCTTACTTATCCCTCCCCACATACCAGCTTTCTGGGACCTTATTCTAAATGCGGAATAAAAAAGTCCTTTACATATTAAGAAGTAATTTCCCCAAAGCCTTTGCTGTTAAAACCATGTACTTTATTCCTTATTTCTTACTGACTTTTGTTTTGCATACAATCCAAGCCAACTTGTGATCACTTAGACTTCCAGTCCACAGCAAACGAGAACACATATGTTCTTAGGAAAATACTAAGAGCAGAAATTCTGTTCATTTAAAAAAATACTGTATTAATTTTGTGTACTGCTTAAGTAGCCAAAATTCACCAGGAGAATTTTAAATTATGTTTATTGTTCTCTTCTCATAAAGAGACCATGCTGTTCCTTGTAAGATAATTAACATTACAATAGTTCAGTTACTTAAATTAATTTTGAGGCTAGGTAAGGAAGATCGATTACCTTGCTGCCAAGATATTTTTGGGTAGCTTTGTGGGGAAGGCTGATTCTGTACCAGCGGCTGATAAGGCAAAATGAGCAAGGTATAAACGTAGGATATGAAATCTCTTTTTCTTTTCTCCTCTGTGAATATTTTACTCCTACTGCTCAATTTCTTTGTAGGGTAGATTTCTGCCTTTAGAGCCAATTTCCGGGAAGTACTTTTTATAGGAAGTATCCTGTTTTAGGTTTTCTGCAGGGAACTCCCTCAGATAGTACAGGGATTTTGCAAAGCAGAGAGTTCATAGATGTTATTCATTGTTCCTGCTTGCAAAATCCCTACCAGCACAGAGCTTTGGGTCAGGGAAACAGCAGGGGAATAATAAATGTGAACTGGGAGAATCAGGCTCCATGTAATTAGAGGTCACATGTGAGAGACACTGGTACCCTGTATAATAAGCTGCAGACGGAGGTGCCAGCCTGTTGAGCAAGGAAGGAAACCACCCGGGTGCTGCGCCAGAACACCAACACTGAGGGCGGCCTGTGAGCCTCCCAGCCCTGGCAGTGCTGATTCTTCCCATGTTTTCCCACTGTGTCACTCCTGGCATTTCTTTTATTTTTATACAAAGAGATTCCTTTCCAGGATAACCGACACTTAGCTGCACATGTGTAAATGGTTCCAACATAACAAGACTGAAGAGCAAAGTGGGGTTTGATCAGACAAGGAGTATGCCGTGGTTATTGGGTTGACCATTGGAGGTTAAAAACACCTAGCAAGGTGTAGCGGTGCACCCCTTCAATCACAGCATTCGGGGTGGCTGAGGCAGGAGGAGGATCGCAAGTTCAGGCCCAGCCTGGGCAACTTCGCAGCTCAGTGAGCTCTGGCTCAAAGTGAAAAATAAAGAGAGGCTGGAGCTGGAGCTCGGACTGGGTTCAGTCTCCGGTAGCACAAAGTTTCAAGTTGCTGCCAAGTTATTGTTGGACAGCTTTATGGAAGCCTAACTGACCTACAACAGACTTCAAGTTTAAAGTACTCGGTGTTGTAAGTGTTGGCACTTCTGCCCAACTGGGAGCCGTCACTACACTCCAGTAGTGAATGAACAAACCCATCACCTTCCGAAGTGTCTACTGCCCCTTCGCTGTGGCTTCTTTCTGGCCTCACCACCCCTCAGCCATACCAGGCAACTACTGATTGTGTGATGCCATTTTATATTCATTTGCATTTTCTGGAATTTTATACAACTGGAAAATTTAGTATGTACCCTTTTTTTCTGATTTTGCTCATTCTGCATAAGTATTAGGGGATTTGTTGTTCTGTAGATTAGTGGTTCATTCCTTTCCCCCAAGTGTTATCCTATTGCATGGATTTAGAAAAATTTGATTATCCATTCATCTTTTGATGGACATTTGAGCTGTTTCCAGCATTTGGATTATAATTCAAACTGCTATAAACATTTGTGTACAAATTTTTTTTTTTTTTTTTTTTTTTTTTGGTGCTGGGGATCAAACTCAGGGCTTTATGCTTGCAAGGCAAGCACTCTAACTGTACAAATATTTTTGTGGGTACATGGTTTCTTTTTTTGTGGGTAAATACCCAGGAGTAGACTATCTGGATCATATGGATACATATTTTTTAAATAAATTGACAAACTGTTTTCCAAAGTATTTTTTTACCAAAAGTTGGGTAAAAAGTATTAAGTTCTCTCCTACTTGATTTCCCTATTTCCCAAATTATTAACCACTTGCATTAGTGCAGTATGCTTGTTATAACTGAGGGATGTATTTATACGTTATTATTAACTAGAGTCCATAGTTTACATTTGTGTTCAGTCTTGCTGTTGTGGATTCTACAGATTTGGACGAATGTATGATGATGACCTGTGTCCCCCATGAGAGGACCCTACGGAGTAGTTCCACTGCCCTAAGAGTACTCTGTGTTCCACCTCCTCATCCCTCCCTGTGCCCCAACTTCTGACAGCCTCTTACCTTACTGTCTCCACAGTTTTGCCTTTTCCAGAATGCAATATAGTTGGAACCACACGTATGTCGGACTTTCATATTGGCTTCTTTCACTCCTCTAGGTGCATTTAATGTTCCTGTAGTGGCTTGACACGTCATTTCCTTTTATTGCTGCCTATTTCCTTGTGTGAATGTACCACAGTTTCTTTATCCATTCACCTGCTGAAAAATATTTTAGTTGCTTCCAGGTTTTGACAATTATGAATAGAAGTGCTATAAATATTTCTACACTGGTTTTTGTGTGGACACAAATTTTCAACTCAAATGGGTCAGTATCAAGGAAAACAATTGTTGGGGTGTATGCTAAGAGTATGTTTAGCTTTGTAAGACATGATCAAACAAACAAAATAGCTGTTTTGAAGCCCTTGTGAATTTTCTTCTCATTCTCTTAGTAGTCTGTTTAAAAAGCAGAAATTTTTGATTCAATGAAGTCCAATTTATCAATTTTTTTCTTTTGCTGTCTTATTTAGGAAATATTTTCCTTAAAGTCATAAAGATTTGGTTTTATGTTTTTCTCCTTGGAAGTTTTAAGTTACAGGTTTTACATGTAGGTCTAAGATCTACGTTGAGTCAATTTTTGTCTGTATCAAAAAGCATGAATTGTAGCTTATTTATTTTTTGCGTGTGTATAACAATTTAATTGTTCCAGCATTGTTTGGACTTTTGCTGAATGACTTTATACCTTTGTAAAAGTCAGTTGTCTGGTCACGTGTGGGTCTAATTCTAAACCTTCTATTCTCTTCCATCACTTTGTCTATTTATATATCATCACTATACCATTTTCGTTACTATAGCTTTATTTTATTCTTGAGATCAGGTAGTGTTAGTCATTCATATCTCTTCTTCTTTTTCAAAGTTGTTTTGATTATTCTAGGTTCTTCACATTTCCATATTAATTTAAGGTTTGTCAGTCGTTGGGAAAAAAGTCTCCTGAGACTTGGAGTAGGATCGCATTGACTCTATAGACCAATTTGGGGAGAATTTTCATTTCGCAAATGAGTCTTGTGACCACTTGTACTTAGTTTGCCGAGACTTGCTATCGGGAATGGACATTGGAGTTCGTCAAATGCATTTTTTTGTGCCTATGGAGATGATCATCATTTTTCTTTTTTTTAGTTTGTTAATATAGTGAATTATATTTTTGTGTGAACATAATCCTGTGTTCTTGGAAAAAACCCAATTGGTCATAATGTATCATCACTGTTTCATATTTTTAAATTTTTTTATTTGATTACGAGGGATGCCTAGTATCAGGGTGATGCTGGATTCCAAGAATGATTTGGAAAATATTCCCTCTTCTTTAGTTTTCTGGAAGAGTTTGGGTAGAACTGGCTTTTTTCCCCCTTACATGTTTGATAGCATTCACTAGTGGAGTCATCTTGCCCTGATGTTTTCTTTTTGAGGAGGCTTGAAATACAAATTCAATTTCTTTAATTGATATAGGTCTACTCAGGAGGATCCTACTCTTCTTAACATGCATGTTTCATTCTCCCCAGTTCTCCTTGGCCTAAATGCCCAACTCACTTATTTGGACCCTTTTCTAAGGTGTTCCAGCGCAAACTTTTGGTACTTCTTGCCCTTTCCTCTTAACCTACAGTCTGGTTTGTATTTGGTTACTATAAGTTTTCTTGGGTCTCTGAGATTCTCTGACAGACCTCACAAGTTTCATGCAAAGTCTATTTTCTAGTCCTACGAGCTCGGGAGAAAACTGGGGTTCCCACAGCCTGGCCTCTAGTCTCCTTGGGAATTGAAAATCTTAAGGCAACAGGACAAGTTGAAAATGGTGGCTAAGGCTGTTGTCCAGTTTACGTAGCGTCAGACAGTGGCTGGCCCTGCTGGCCTCGTTGGCAGGCTCCCTCTTTCTAGGGCTGTCACCATGGACCAGTGTGACAAGCCTTGGTCAGTCAACACACGCAAGAATGTTATGATTGGTTGCCTCGTAATCCAGAGCTGCTCAAATTTTAATGGCCATCATAATCATTTGGAAGTCTTCTTAAAACACAGATTACCGGGCCCATTTCCAGAGTTTCTAATTTATTAGGTGCAGGGTGACAGCTTAGAAGAGAAGGAAGAGAAAGCTGTAGAAATGTCACACTCCTAAGATTGCCAACTGTCACACTCGAGGACCATATTTCAAAGAGGTGAATCTGCCTAGGTTTCACCCCCGGTAACTACAGGCTTCCTCACTCCTTCTGTGGTAGAACAATGAGACAAGCCTCATGCTAAAGAGTGAGGGGTGAATAGGGTGGCCAGCATCCTCTGGCCATCCCACGAGAGGCGAGGCAGGCAGGTTGGGCGTGCAGAGCTCAGGTCTTGAGACGAATTGAGGGTCAGCGCTCCTTGGTGAGTGCAAGTCTCTGCTACTACCACCCTGCTGGTGGCTGTGTAGAGAGGCAGTGGCTCCTTGTACACACTGCCCACCTCAAATCCTGGTGGTCACTGCTGCAGGGAGGCAACCTCTGGACGGGGAAGAGGTTGGGCTCTTTCTTCCAGCATGGGGACCTCAGAGAACCATGCTGGTGGCCTGCTGCCTCGGCTGTGACTTCCGACCCTTGTTTGGTTAGGGCCACGTTCACTCCAGTGGTTAGGACGGACAGGCCAGAGCCCCCGCACACTTTGCCTGGCGGGTGGGCAGTCAGGTGCACAGTTGAGCTTGGCCTCGATTCTCCATGTCTGGCAGTTCTCAAGGAGGGTCTACACCAGGTCCAACGACCCGCCTGTGCCCGCGCCTGCACTGCGCTGCTGTGCTTGGTCCCGCCCTGTAGAGTGCAGCTGCTGGAGTTCCTACTTTAATGAGCTGGCTGCCGATCTCCCATTTCCCTTCTGCCTGGGAGGTATTGAACAGCCTCAAAGGAGACACTGAACTTTGGTTCTAGGAAAGAGCGGATTCTATTTATACGTCAAAGAACATTCCTGTTCCTCCAACAACAAAAGTCGACCTGGGCCACTGTCCCCGATTGCCTTGAGTTCTTTTAGTGTTTCGGTTCTGTCCCATTTAATTCAGGAAGCACTTAATGAATGTCCCCTGGTTACTGGGCACTGTGTTAGGGAATCAATAAAAAAGTCCGTGACTTCAGGCTGCCTGACAGCTCACAGTCGAGCTAGAGAAATACCCGTCAACAGAGACTTTTAACATAATATGAAAAAGCTTGACGGAAGTGGGATCAGGGTGATCTAGAAGGACACTGCAAACTTTAACTGAAGCAGGGAAGGCTTATTGGAGGAGCTGGCCTCTGAGATGAGCCTGAAAGTGTTAAAAGGTTGACTGGTCTTCAACGGGGACTCGATATTCCAGGAAGAGGAAAAGCATGAACAAAAACACAAAAGCAAGAAACAGCTCTGTGTGTGTGTGTGTGCACGCGCGTGTATACATGTGCATGGGTGTTTGTCCATGTGTGGGTTGCATATCTGTCTCTGTGCATGTGTGACTACATGCACAAGTGTGCATTTGTATTTGTGGGTGTGTATGTCTGTGTGTGTCTTTGTGGGTATGTGGATATATGTGAGCATGAGTGAATATGTGCATTTGTGTGTATGTGTGGATTCACATGCGCATATGTGTTTATTTGCGTCATGTATGTGTGTATGTGTGAGGGCACGCGTACCTCTTTGGTGGAATTAGTAAAAGAGGGGCCAGGGAAGGGAATATGAACGATTCTGTCTCTCTGAGAGGTCGAGTGCAAGAAATAGCAGGAAGGAGAAGGTTCAGCCAGACTCTGGAGGGTCCCAAGCAGCATGCTGAGGAGGCGAGCTTGAGTGACTTTCCGAGATCCACTTAACGACACCTTGGGCAGGTCTCAGGTGCACTCCCTCCGGGCAGGGCCTGGAGCAGGCTGAGGGCGCGTGGCGCAGACGGAGTCAGGACAGAGCCTGGGAAGACACCTTGGCCTGACACGTGGGGAGCGCTGCGTGGAGCTTGCACTACACAGCTGTGCTGCCTTTAGCAAAGGAGGATGGATCTTGGTGCCAGGCTGGGGTGGGGAGATCTGAAGGGGGACTCGATGGCCAAGGCCAGTGCTCCAGAGAAGGCTTGTTCATCAGCCTGGAGCATTTATCAGGCAAAGGGGCGCCAGTAGTATCTACTCCGGCACATAGTACAGTACCTTTCTACATTTCTTGAGTATTTCTAGAATTCTAGGTTGCTTGAACTTAATGGTAGTTGCTTTAATGGAAAAAAGTTTCATCTTTAGCATCCTCTGGCAACTAGTACCCTTGCTGACTGTGTTATAACTACTTGGCTCCACAGTGGACTACTAAATTTTAGAATGCTCAGTTTTCCAATCGGTTTTATGCAAAAATAAAGAAAGTAAAAGAAAATATAGCTCTATCTGAAAAAAAATTCAGACAGAAAACATTCTTTTTACTTTAGAAGACATTTTCAAGTTCATTAAGGTGGGTTTTGAATAATAAAACTCCCTGAGAAATCAAAAATATACAGATGCATACACTGTCCTGTGACATTGGCTTGGTCCCTTGACAACACGCCCACTACTTCCCAGTCTGTAACTCAGGAGGGTTGAGGATGAGGGATACAGAGAGAAGCTGATCAATAGTTTGTCTTGTTAAAGACAAGTCAGCTGGACACTCATGAATGCAGAAAGGAACACTTTATTCAAAACTACTGTAATGGAGACAGAGTTTCAACTCAAATCCCAAATTGGAGAAGACTGTTTGGGATTTATTGCCCAAGAGCTGTGAGGGGTGAATCGGTGGGAAGTTACTTAAGGAGACATTCAAGGTGGGGGAGTCTTGCGAAAGGCAGGCTAGGGATGGAGGTATGGAACACGGGCTCAGTGACTTGGTTAGACATCAGGAGGGGGGTTCTCATGGACTGGACTTCTGGGCTTGCCAAGGACAGACATAGAAGGCCCAGGTTGAGATACAACTGGAAAGGGAGCTTCATGGAACCTGACTGGAGTTTGGTCAAGCTGGAGTCCTTGCCACCCTGACACCCCATTGCGATGTCTTGATGTTGCCAAGAATCTTGATGCTTAAAAAGCAAGGAGGCTAATAATCATTCATCAAAAAATATGTTTGCTCTGAGATCCTGCAAGCCTGATGTCAAGCAGACAAAACTGAAATGAACAGCAACCCAGACTCCAGTGACTTTTATGAACGGTGGGACCCAGACTGTCTTCAAGAACACAAGAGACATCACATCCCATCACACTTATTCAGAATAATGAGGCAACAAGAGAACACGAGAGTGAAGATCAAAAGGGGTTGAAACACCTCGACATGGCTTTTCAGATGTATGTGATTTTAATTTAAAATTTTCCAGTTTTAATCCTGGGTAATGTTTCTTGTGCACAGAGAAGCAGAACTTGCTCAAGTGGAGCCTGGGAAGTGATGGAAAAGGGCAGACTGTGTCTTGTGAGGGGAGAAGAACGCGGTTTTCAAAGACCCTGCAGCTTTGGTGAGAAATGCTGGGAAAGGCTCAATGTTCAACAGCAAGAAAACAATATGTTTAAGTAACACCCACCTCTTTCCCAAATCTATTTAAAAAAAAAAAAAAGCTGAAAACTATCTTTACTCTTTAGTTCTTCTGTAGAAATCACCCTCACAGGTTGCGTTAGAAAAGGAGCTTACCCTGCATTTAGGCCTTCAGAGTAGGAGCCCCAAGGGGCTTATTTGTTGTTTCATATAATTTCTCAGCCTCGTTGGTTTATGGTCAGCTCAGATGTGTACAAGAGGCTCGGAGTGACCAATCACCATGGTTCCCTCAGATACGGAACAAAACATGTGGATGTTTCCAATGGATGCACCGGTGAAAGACACTGCCGAGTGAAAGATGCTACCATGAAAAGGCTACATCCTCTAGGACCCTAACCCTCTGCCACTCTGGGAAAGGCAAAGTGATGCGGACAGTGCAAGGATCCGCGGTTAGAGTAAGAGGAGGGACAGACAGAAGAACATAGTGGATTTCAGGGCAGTGCAACTGCTCTGTAGGATATTATGGTGGATACATGGCATCATACATTCATCCGAACCCACAGAGTGGCCCACACCAGGGTGGACAGTGAACAGAGAGGTACCTCTGGGAGACGTTGATAGGGAAGAAGACTCTGTGTGTGTGTGTGTGTGTGTGTGTGTGTGTGTGTCTGGGGTCTATGGATATTCTTTATACCTTCTGCTCAATTTCGCTGTGAACAAGAAACTGTTCTAAAAATTAAACAAGACATGCGGCGCATTGCGTCAGTGGGCACATCATGTGGGTGGGCTGGGAAAGAGAAGATGGGCTGTGGCTGATGCCTGTGGGAGCTTGGTTTCTTCCCTAGCCCTGCTGCTCTCTGGCATGGACAGGATGACCAGTTCTATTTTCCCCGATACAACTCATTATTTGAATAGTTAGGTTCTATAATGTTACCCAAAACCAAACCAAACCAAAATAAAAATAAAACTTGATTTGGTGAATACTGAAATATATTACCCAGAGGAAACACAGGCCCGTTCTCACAGCACCCCTGCCGGCCCATCAGTGCCTGAGCTTCCCTCATGCGTGCTTCACGTCTCACCGAATCCGCACTGCGGACTCACTAATGCTGGACTGGGGCCTACCACCCTGACCCCACTGCTGGCTCGAGGCTCATCTAACAGGCAGCCTCTCCCTAAGACCCTCGCTGGCAGCACGGGAGCCCTGTGGCCAGAGGGTGAGAAGTGACTTCGCCTACAAAGAGCACAGCAATGTGACAAGCATGGCACTCAGCAGACTGTGAGAAGTACGCTTGCTTGCAGCCTCCGAGCTGCGACTCCGATGTCTTATCACTCTGCGCAGGCCCACCAAGACCCCTAATGCACCTCAGTATTGATTTGGGGTTGCAAATACCCTTTAAAGTGTAGAACTTGCCAACACCGAATCTGTGAAGGGTGAGTTTGGGCTATATATGCATTTGGTCCAGCCAGGGGACCCAGCCCTGCCCACTTGCTGTTGTTAAGTGGCATTGGCCGCTGCAGGGACCTTGAAGTGACTCTAGTTTGGAAGATCTGGAAAACTCCGGCAACTGGATAGTGATACAGGAATGCTGTGCGGGGCTTGTTTGGAGACGAGACTGTTTCTGCTCTGGGTCACGGCTTCGTGCCTCTCCATGGGCCATGAGCGGTAAACCAGCCCACAGCAGCGAAGGGCAAAGCTCTTAGCTTGTGTTGACTCAGCCTCCTGCAAATTCCCTCTGTTGGCACAAGCGTCCAGGTCACACGGGCACCCCTCTGCTCCCACCTTTTCATGGCTCGTGGGCCGGCCGTTACTTTGCACTTCTTGGGGCCACTTGTGTCTTGAGCCCTGTGGAGCTTTCCTACCTACCAGTGACCTTCAGCTTGCTTCACGCTATGATCGCGATTTACTTTATCCAGACTCTGCTCATCCAAAGCCGTCTGCAATCCCGGGATGCCAACATCCTGCCTCTTGGAAACATATGGAGGGAATAACTGAAAATAAATGTAGGCTTTGAATAATCTCAAACATTGATATAACAGTTTTCAATCACTAGTTGTTTAGTGTAAGCATGTCCCATGCCATGCTCGGGATATACTTACAATGAAAAAGGATTTCTTATTTATCTGAAGTTTAAATTTAGCTAGCTTTCCTGTATTTTTATTCACTGAATCTGGCTACCCAAGTTTCCCAGGAGACTTCCAGGGTCCTGGCCAGGGCAAAGGCTATCGTGAGACTTAGGCCCCAGCAGCCAGTGACTTGCCATGGGGTCTTGGAAAGATCAGCACCCTCCTCTGGGCCTCAGTTTCCTCACCCGTGAAGCAGACCTGATTTCTCGTGGTATGTTGGTCTTTTACAGAGAAGGAGTGCTCAGGACCCAATTTTAGGATTCTTACTCTGTTTTTCCTAATTGATAAGTCGACCCTTTATATTTACCTCCCACTCCCCAAGAGCTCAGCAAATGTAGTAGATGCGTGTATATATTTCTGAGCAAAACTTGTCTGTTGCTGAGAGAAAGCCACCTGTCTGAGCCAAAATAACACCCTGCTTTGGCAGGAAAATAAATGCACTGAAAATCCTGACAGGGGCTTTTCCTTCACTTCCCCGATGGGCTGCGATGTGGAGAAGAGTTCGTTCTCTGAGAAAACAGGACAGCCAGGGTGCAGGTGCAGGCTGTAAATCACTGCTCCGTGCGAAGCGACAGGCTGTGGCGCTACGCCCCTCGGCCATGCAAACTGGGTCCCCGTGTACAGGCAACTCACTTTAGGTCCCATCCTGTGGGGATGAGAATGGCAGCAAGCACAGCTGGCCCTCTGCCTTCGGCAGAGTCAAGGCAACACCACCTTGTGGCAGCCGCATCTGCCTCAGTGTGGACCTGGCTGGGACCCTGGCAGGGACATGATCTGCACAGCTGGGTGTTAAGAAGCACCTGCACAGGCTGGTGGGTGGGAGCAGGGAGGGGTGAGCTGGACACGGAGAGGAGAGCCAGGCAGGGTGGTACTGCCTGTAATCACAGCACTCTGGGAGGCTGAGGCAGAAGGATCACAAATTCAAGCACAGCCTGAGCAACTTAGCATCTTAGTGAGACCCTGTCTCAAAGTAAAAAGGGATGGGGTTGGGGATTTAGCTCAGCGGTAGAGCACTTGCCTAACTCGGCCAGCTAGTGCAGTGCCCTGAGTTCCATCCCCAGCGTGCCCCCCTCCCTGCAAAAAGAGAGATGGGGACATAACTCCCCGCAAAGGTTCTGGATTCAATCTCCAGCGCTGCTGGAAAGGGAAGAAGGGGATAGGGAGGAGCAGATGCTGTGATATCGTTGCTGCCTGGTGCAGTCTCTCAACACAGCCCCTTCTCTGCTGGGACGGTTTAGCGGCTGCTGCCGTCACCAGGACACACATTCTCCAAGGGGAGGAAACCTCTCAGTGTGTGGGTGCCGGGCACTGCGCCCGCCGGACCGCAGGCTGCAAGCTCCGGGAGCCGCTTTTCCGGCCTCGAGTTGAGTGCCAGCTGGGGTCTGAAGGCTGCGGGATCCCGGCCAAGCTCCGATTAGCAGATGCTTGCTGCGACCTCAAGTCTCTTGCTCACCTCTGGTGGTGACAGGTGGAGCAGGACTGGAGGAATGAGCCAGCTGTTTCTAGATCTTCATTTGAGTGAAGTACGATTATCAATGTGTTCTTTTCTGTTGTTTTACTCATCTTTGGCTCAAAGTCACAAAGTCTGGGTTATGTATGTGGATGTGAGATCCATTATTCCACGTTCATTCTGGGGTGTGTACAAGGCACAGTTTGTGGGTTTTGGTTCTGCATGTGGACATCCAGCTGTCTCAGGACCATTTGGTGAAGAGACCATCCTTTGTTCTCGAAATGACCTTTGTACCTTTGTCAAAATGCAGTGGTCCGTTATGGTGCGGATCTGACTTTGGACCGCCTGTTCTGTACTAATGCTTTATGCTCTTGCTGTTTTGGTCACCTCGGTTTGGTACTAGTTCTTCTAGTCAGGTAGCATTAGGCTTCTAACTAAAGCAGGACACCGAAGCCCTCGGCATGGGGGCGGGCTGAATGTCATCCGGCCTGGTGCCTGGTGGTCTTCACAACAGAATGTGGAGGCTCACTTTACACATAAATGAACAGAAGTTGAAGAGAGCAGAGGAACGGGCCCAGGGATAGAAAATAATCTAGAAGCCAGCCGGCCTTGCTCTTAGACCTTTAACAACAATCAAATAATGATGGTAATAAGAAGCTGCCATTTTTTTGAGTGGCAGCCACGGTGCTAAGCAGTTCACACGTAGCATTTCTAAACCTCCAGTTGTGGTTTAGAGCTAATGCTCAACCAGATTCTCAGGTGTTCAGCAATTTGAAAGGTGATTGGATCATGGGGGTGTTGTATGCATTGGTGGGTTAATCCATTCATGAGTTCACAGCTGAATCAGCTCTTAGGAGGTGGGTCACTGGGGTGTGACCTCAAAGAGAGTCTCCCTTCCTGACTCCTCCCTTCTCTTGCTGCTTCCTGGTTCCATGGGGTGAGCAGCTTTCCACTGTCACGCCCTTCCACCATTGCCGTTTCTGCCTTGGAGCCGGATAAACATGGACCGAGTCCCCCGAACTGTGAGCCACATTAGACCTCTCCTCCTTTAAATCGTGGGCATCAGTTGTGGTGTCCCAGCAATGGGAAAGCTAAATGTACTTACACACATTTCTATGATGCATTACTGCTATGTTGTCCATGTTGCAGATGAGGAAACTGAGGCACAGAGCACTTAAGAACTTAGTGTTCATAAAATTGTACAGCTTCTAGGTGGCTGGGATGAGCAACAACTCCAAGGTGGCTCACGGCAAAGGTCGTGTTCCCTCTAAATTGGCAATTTTCAAAGCGTGGTTCTTGAACCAGCGGCATCTGCAGCCTCTGGTTAGCTTGTTAGAAATGTAAACTCTTTTACCCTCAGGTGATTCTGATGCAGACAAATGCCTAAGAACTACCCTACGGCCCTGCTTACAGGGTGGTCTCTCCACGTTGAAATCCTGGTGGAGCTATACACAGCTGGAGTTTTGACCTGTACTGGGAGCTGCCTGTCTCAGTGGTTCTTGCCTATTGTCCTGATCGAGGACAATGACTTCAGGGGAAGGGGCAATGTCTCCAGAGGGCCACATGCGTGAAGGGTGAGGGCTTGAGCCAGAGTTTGGCCAGAGCCCTGGGCAATTAAGTTACCCTGGCAGCTTTGTTTCTTCCTCTGTAGTACAGCAATGCCAATAATGCCTACCTCCAAAGGGGCTGTGAGGATGAAGGAAACACGCCACACTAAGTACTTAGCATGGGGTCTAGCTCATAAAAATAAAGATGCAATCAAATTATATTTTGAGTCATCATTATTTAAGTTTATGTAGACACTTACTTCAAGGACCGACTCCAGATTGTAGGCTTTCTGTGGAATTCCTAGTGGAGGTGTGTATACCAGCCAGGCTGCCCTACAAACATCGCAGACACTGAATCTGCAGACATTGCCCCTTCCCCTGACTCAGGTGCTATGTGACATATAGATGCCTGCTTACATTCATGTGTCCGATAAATAACTGCTTTTAGTACAAGTATAGTTCGTGCAATATGTAGGATATACTCGCACAAGATTTGTGTTTTTGGTGTGGCTATCTGAAATTTAAATTTCAGTGGACTGCTGCACCTATGTTTGGTAAATCGGCTGGGCAACAGTGAGCTGGTTCCAGACAGGGAAGAACAGACTGTAGCCCTAGTCCTGCGTCCTGTCTGTTAGCTTTGGCGGTGTGAGTTCAGAATGTTTTTATGTTCCCTGTAAAGATTTGGCAGTACAGGGTGGCCAGAGATTCGCAGAGGGACCCTCACTGCCTTCACATTTACAATGCTCAGCCACACGCAATGAAATAGCAGAGACCTAAAGGAACAGGGTGGGCCAGGGACCCGTTAAAAGCGACAACAATTTGGCTGACTGCAACTGAAAAACAAAGGCAAAGAAACAGGCTGCTTTGTTCTAGGAGACAGAAAAAAAAAATCGCCAGCAAAACAAGCCCACAGACACCCTGAACCAGGAGCGTGTTTATTTAGCCCTCTGAAATGTCTTAATATGGGGCTAGATGTTCTGTTTTATAATCTGTAATTACAAGTAACTCTTGTTGCAAGGATTATAAAATTGCACTATATTTATTTGGGAACTAAATGGCTCTAATTGGAGAGCACAGCAGCGAATGAATACTCCTTAATTAACCTGAGACTCTGGGCTCCTTTAAAATTCCACCCCACCAGGTGAGCCTGGTTCCAGGAGTGGCACAGCTTGAACGCTTAAAGCCACTCAATTATTGATGGCAGCAGTCAGAGCTTCTGACGAGCAGTGAGCTGGGCGACTGGGTCCAGGAAGTTGGAAAATATTCGATCCGTGTAGGTGGGAATGCTCAGAGTGAAAATAGTCAGGCTAAATTCTTCCTGGAGCTCTAAGACCATCAGGGAAAGGGGTCTCTTGCCAGCTCGCCCACCACTCTTGGTTCCAGCGCTCCTTCTCCTCCTTCACATGTCCACGCTGTGTCCCGGCCCTGGTCAGCAGCCCCCACTCTGGTCACAGGAGGGTGGGCCGGGAAGAGATAAAGCAGGCACAGTCATTACAGAAGTCATAGAAGGCAGAGAGGAAAATCCACGAAGGAAAGCTTACGTTTCATCTTCACTCTTCTCTTCCCTCCCTATTCAAATGGGGATTTTGGTTTTTTTAATGCAGATTTCTTTCTTCCTCCCTGGAATTGTCTTATGTAATTCTAGCTGGTGGAGTAGCTGAACTTAATTTGATGGCATGAAAAGAAATGTGCCTTTGTTTTCGTAAAAAGAACTAATGTTTGCAATTTCTTATTTATGAACACAATAAACCAGGCTCTACTGGGGAGAGAAGAGCAGCAGATGTACCAAAAAAAAGGACAAAATATTTATAACACTGAGAGTGAAACATTAAAAATGGGCAAATTAAAGCCATTCCTCAGCAGAAGGGACATATGCATTGCTAGAAACTTGCATGCACATGTTCCAGCCTCTTCTATGGATTTGCTCCGAATGCCGAGCTCCTTGGAAATGGGAGAATTGAATCTGTAGCTTATGTTTTTAGGAACTGTCATCTGTGCTCCTGTGTGAGTGAAATGCCAGTGAGGAGCCTGGAAACTCTGTGATCAGCAAATGTTGCTCCATACCTGTCTCAGGGTCATTATTACTATCTAAGGCTCGGGCGCTTCAGTCGTCTACCTTAGCAGGTGGCGTGGGTCAGCCCGCAGGTCTGCTCCTGGGGATTCCCCCAGAGTGCGCAAGCACAGGTCCACAAAAGCACTTGTTCAAGAACCACCATGGCGACCGGTAGCCCCTAAACACTCAAATAGGCATCAGCTGCAGAATGGATAAATGGCTTGTTTATTCATGCCACGGAATAGTATAAAGCAGTACGGGGTGTGATTGGAAAATGTGGTGAATATTTCAATTTAAAAAAATTATTGTAGTAAAAGACATGTTGCCATTAATCCCCTCAATTCAAACACACTTGTCCCATCATTCTTACCACTTTCGGAAGCAGTTCTAGGAGTCTTCTTTGTGAGTGTCTTTAGTTGTGCCGTCCTGGCTGTCTCCGTGTCTTGAATCAATTCAAACTTTTACCTTTCATGGTCATTTTGACTTTGGTGAAGAGCATGGTGTCAGATTTGGTGAGTGAGGTCACAGCGTCATGTTTTTACCAGTCTGCTTTTCCATCGGATGGCACTGGACAGCAGCATTCATTGTATTTTTGATCACACCTCATAAAGACAGTCAGGAAAGGGACCTCCCAGAACTGTTCAGGCCATTTAGGAAGTGGCAAGAAGGAGGGAATAAGTATATTTAAAGCAAGGGGTGTATTTCGAGGGAGATTCATGGCAATGGATCTTTTACGGTAATACATTAAAAAAATTTAAATATTCACTGTATATTGATGACCTTTTGTAAGAAGAAGCAAATTGCTAGAACAAGGGAAAACATGGTTCAGTCTTAAAAAATTATGCTGGGCAAGTGGTGGTAGACATATGTCAAAAAACACATCTAGACCCAGAGCAGAGTCCCAGGACTCTGAGCAAGGCTAGGGACAGCCAGGAGGGGGAGTGGGCCCAGGGGGGCCGCAGGGACAGCAGGAAAGAGCTGCTTTACTTGGTGACCAGATTATTCTCCCAGGAGCTGTCTGTGGGCTCAAGCCGGGTAACAAAATCTTCACTTTTGATTACCAAGAGTTGTGTTGATCGTGATGATCAGTAGAGATGAGCAGTTCAGCTAACCAGGCACCGAATGGGAACACAGAGGATCTGGGTCTGGTCTTGCCCCAGGTAAACAGGAGGCATCTGTTTTATCTAAGTCCTGCAGGGAAGAGCGGGGAAGGGTGTGCAAGGAATGGCAGGGGATTCTTTGGACATCTGATGTTGTCCAGAAGCTCAGCCAAAGCCAACCTTGTCACATGAAAGTGTATATTACCCTTTGGTTCTATTTATATAAAGTTCTTTAAAAAGGGTAAACTAAGCTACAGTGATAGAAAGCCGAGGGTGGCTGCCTGGGTCAGGGTGAGGTGGGATCTGGCTGCAGAGGGACACGGAGAAGCAACTGGGGCGACAGAAATGCTCTGCACCTTGATTGTGCTTGGCTTAGTCCATTTAGGCTGCTTTAAAATTTTTATTGGTATATGTTTGCAACACCTAATTCATCTGCCCCTCGTGGGGTACTGGTACATGTACATATGCTTCTTGGCCATTTTTGTTTCCCCTTTCTGACCTCCATCCGTCTCTCCTCAACCCTAGATCTCCTTCCCATCTCCACAGTCTATCCTCACGTTTCTTGTCATCTTGGCTTTATTTATACTTTGGGTTTCTCATGTAAGAGACCTCGTGTGATACTTAATCTCGTGTGTCTGACTTATTTCACTCAGAGTTATGATCCCTGTAATAGGGTTGCATATGCCAGGTGGTTTGTGCATGGCGGAAACAGTGCTCATGGCCCTAGAGGCGGGCACTCCAGGACCAAGGTGCCATCAGATTTGGGGTCTGCGGGTTCTCTTCTGGTGCCCAGAGGGCATCTTGCTGGGTCTTCCTGTGGCGAAAGGGGCGTGGGAGCTCTCAGGAGCTCTCATGAGGGCTGTAGCCGCATGACCTTGTTACCGCCCAGCTGCCCGTACCATCGCTTCAGGGCTTAGGATTGCAGTGTGAATCTTCGGGCACATAAACATTCAGTCCGTAGCAATGATGATGGTTACACTACACACATGTTTCCCAAAATTCATGGAAGCAGGCACTTAAAATAGGTGCATTTTATTGTATGTAAACTATACCTCAGTAGAACCGGTTTTGGGAAATATTGAGTGGTTAAATCGTAGTGTCCATGAGCTCAGGCATGGGAACCTGGCAGGTGTGGGTTTGCGTATGATGAATCCGCCACTTAGGAGCCGGGAGACTGGCGTTCGGTGACTGATAATCCTCGTTAGGCATCATTTCCTACACCTTGCCATCCTCCTGTGACTGCCGAGAGTGCTCAGAATGCACCCAGCAAGAGCTCAGTGCCTTTAGCCATTATTACCACGTACCTCTCGGGCTGTGTGACACAGAGGAAAGAGAACAAATTTTCAAGGTAGATTGTTTGGGCTTCAGGCTCCTGAGCCTCAGTGTCTTCAACTATGAAACAGGAAATGGAGTAATCTCAGGGCGGCAATATTACAGTGTGGTTATGAAAATCAAATGTGAAAATGGATTTGCAGTGTTTATAATCTGCAGCAACCTCACCAGTGGAAACAAAGTAATAAAAGGGACCATGTGTGGGTTTCCTTTTTCTTTTGGATTTTCTGATTTCTTTTTCCATAAACAAGGCGCATTATCCTTATAACCAAGGAAAACCAATTTCCATTTCAGGGAAAATTGCTGTAGGCTTGGAATAAATACTTAGATATTTATTTGAAAAGTAAGTCTGTAAATTGAGATTACATAATTTATCTTCCAAGGAGGCGATTTCCTACGTGGATGAGGGAGCTATCACTAATTACGTGATGTCAAATGTCATAAGCCAGCACTATCCAGGGAAGACTGAGACACTTGTTTATCTATATATAAAGGACATATAAACCAATATTTGTTCCCAGACACCCCTTAAAAATAATGTGCCCCTTCAGGTATCCAGCATCCCCGGGTTGAGCGAATACAATCAGTTCTTGCCTTTGGAACTCAGAATTCAAGTCATCTTATTAAGCAAGATCTATCGAGTCAGCACGAAGGCTTGCCCACTGCTAGGAGCAGTCCTGTTCGGGATTTTGGATGAAGCCATTTACCATCTTCTCAGGAAGATTTTCAGCTAGGAAAACTAACACCTCTCAGAAGTCTCCCTGAGACCAGGTGGGGTCTGGCCTCCAAAGGTCCAGAAAGTACTTTTGTGGAATTAAAGAAGCCTCGATGATTCAATGCATTTTAGTTGTTAAAAAAATCAAATATTCTACATTAGGTGTTGATTAAAAGATATTTTTAAAAAATTCTTGAAACTTTTGCATTTTGATTCTTCTAGTAGACTCTTGGACTAAGACCATCAGCAGATGAGAGGCTTGTGCAAGAACATTCATGTGGTCTGAAAACATCTCCCTCACAATCTCTTATTAATTACAAGGGTAAAACTAGTATCTGAACAGTGGAGAGTACATGCAGTTCCTTGCCTGAGTGACCACGGGGAACATCAGTGGACATAATGGGCCTACAGTGTGACATCCTAGCAGGATGACTCATCACCATGTGAAATACCAGCTAGAGATCTGTTACCTGAGTCCAATCATAAGGAAACACCAAGGAGACCCACCCTGAGCAATCTTTTAGAAAATAATTGGCCTTTCTTCTCCACAAATATCAATGTTGCCATAAAGAATTAAAAAAACCAAACAAAAAAAACACTATGGTCACAACAAATAAATGCAGTGATACATGATCCCAAACCAGACTTTACACGGAGGGAAAATCGACACGGCACAATTTTGACAGTCGATAAGTTGGAATATGGTATGCATTTAGAATATTTTGCCAAGGACAACTACACTGCTTTAATTTTGATTTGTAACTTTGTTGGGGCTGGTGGCAAGGGAGATGAGCAGCATATAGGTGGCCGAGTTCCAGCACATCTGTAGTTCTCCCTGCCTCCTTCTCCTCCTCCTCTTCCCCCTCTTCCTTCTGTCTTTTCCTCCTCCTGCCCCTCCTCCTCTACCTCCTTCTTCTTTTGCAGGATTGGGGATTGAAACCAGGGCCTTGTGCATGCTGTAGACACTTTATCACTAAAGTATATACCTATTCTTAAACCCATATTTTAATAAGTGGAGTCCCTTAGCAGATTGAAATCATTAAGCACAGACTCATTACCTCACAAAACTTGCATGCTGTAAAAATTATGACGCTAAATGAAAACATCAAGTGGTTATTACTGAGGAGGATAGTATTTACTCAGATATTATATTATGCTGAAGTTATTGTCTCTCCAAAGTCAGATGTTGATTCCAGGACCACATCAAGTTCCAAAACACTAGGAAAATTCATAGCTAAAGCATTTGTTGAGTGGCCAAGCATCAAAGGGGTCAATTAGGACAATGAGCTAAACCGAAAGCAGCAATAAGCCTTTATTCTCTTACATAAAAGGCGTAAAAGGAGGCACTAATGTCCAGTGCTGCTCTTCACCCTTGGAACATCCCTGGGGGGACACAGAGCAGCAGGGGCAGGAGGGGTTCCCAAGGGCTGCTGCCTCTTTATGGCTACAGAAGCAGGAGGAAGAGGAAGGGCTAGGAGTAGAAAAGAATGTAGTCAGAGGGAAGCAAAGTTCCTTAGCCGACGACTGTGAGCAGGAGGTCGTGGCGGAAGCTAGGAAGCTTGGAACGCAGGCGGGCGTGCAAGCCGGACTGGCCTCCTCTCACACAACTGTAGTGTTCTGGTGCAGAGAGAGAAACTTTCCCCGTGAGCTCTGCCAGGCAAAGTCTCATCATTGCCCCTGGTTAGACCTGAAACCTCACACGCATGGGATTTTGGCCTGGAGCTTGGCTCCTTATAATTTTTGAATAAGAAGTCTGAGATGGCCCTCTCTTTGGTGTAGTGAGTTGTGCTTTCTCCTCATAGGAGCCCACTTAAGGTCTTGGGTTCCACTCAGGCCCAGATCTTCTTGGCCCTTAAAGTGGGATTCCTCACTTTGGATGCGGGGTGGACTTGCAGGGTGCCTTGTGGACACTTCAGCCTGCTGGCTTCATGCCTTTCTTCTGCGTGTGATATCTCCTAGACTGTGGAGTTGGTGCGTGCTTCATGGGCTGCCATGTGCCAACATTTATAGCCCACAGCACCAGGGCCACCCCCTGCTCTTGTGCTTTAGAAGCCTCTGTGGGCACGGGGGGAGTACAGATCCCAGCAGGGTGAGGCACGGGTGCTCAGACAGGGGAAGGTGGGAATGTGAGGTTAGAATTCATGAAGGGTGTGAGCAAGAGCCACAAAGATTCCGTCCAGTTATCACTGTCCAAGGAAGGGAACACACCCTTGGGTACTTGTTAAAAGGCGCCATGCAACTAAAAGACAAAGTGATGCAGGACCCGGGTTGTAACTGGGCTATCAGCGCTGCTCAGCAGCTTTGCACCTGCAGGCTGGGACTCAGACAAGGCACGGTCTTCCTCACTCGTTATTTGGTGATTTTAACAGGATCACTCTCAGAGGGCTTTTGAGAGCACTAAAAGAGATAATCCGAGTCAACCTGCACTCCCAGTGCTCTGGGAGGTGGAGGTAGGAGAGTCACAAGTCCCACTTGGGGAACTTAGTGAGACCCCGTCTCAAAATTTAAAACAGGGCTGTGGATAAAGCTCAGTGTGAAAGCCCTCGCTTCAGTCGCAATTCCCGGGTAGCACAAACACATGCACACACACAGAGGGTCCTTATAAAAACATGGGACTCATCTGGAATGCCCAGTGGGCAATAGCTATAAATGCATGTGTGTGTCTGATTGTACACACATAGTATATATATTATAACAGTTATCTTTCTGTTGCTGGGACAAAGTACCCAAAATATACAACTTAGAGGAGAAAAGGCGTATTTGGCTCATGATTTTGGAGATTTTCATTCGTGGTTAGCTGACTCCAAGACAGAAACATGGTGGAAGTGCAAAGCCATTCATCTCACGGTGGCCAGGAAGTGGAGGGAGGAGAAAAGAGCCAGAAAGAGAAACGGGGCTGGAGAGGGTGATACCCTTCCAAGCCACACCCCTAGTGACCTACTTCCTGCAGCTGGGCCCCACCTACTGACATGCCCATTCACTATGGTCGGTGTTGAATGGGTTGATCCATCGATGAGGTCAGCGCCCTCACGATTGAATTACCTGTCTAAGTGTTACCTCTGAACATTGCTGAACAGGGAATCAAGCCCTCAAATACATGAGTCATTGGGGGACACTTAGTATTTAAGCTATAACATGTATATTTACACATACATACAATAAATATAGTATATTATATCTCGTATGTCTGTATATGGGCTTCACCATTGTACAAATAAAAATAGACCTCATCATTTTATTTATTATAATAGCTTACATATATAAAATTTATACATATATACTCGTATATGAAGTATATACAAATATATCTATGGCTGGAATAGTCTACTTTGTCATTTTCTCAAGCTTGGCAGAGGAAGGGATTTGCTGAAGCTTGCAAAGGAATTATGCACTGAAAATGGACTTTTGCTCATCTGTAGAAATGGGCTATTTTTCTTTCTCAAAGGACATGCTCAGCAGGCAGGGCAGGCGCCCGTGTCAAGCTGCCTCACTGTGGAGTCAACAATTGACACTTTCCTAGAATTTGACATTTCTCTAATGTCAGAAGGTAAGAAATAGAAGGTTGGAATAGATTAAGGTGCCAACACTGTGTGTATGTATGTGTGTACATGCATACACACATGCTTGCCTGTGAACACACACTCACAGAATTCCTGTGTGATGCCAAATGGCAACTAATAGAACAGCTGTCTGCCCCAACCCACAGCAGCGAGGCAGGGCTGGGTGCCGCCTGCTATCCGGGCATCTCTCACTCTCTCATTTCTTCTTTTCATCTTCCTTATGTTCTTCTCATATACCCCTTTTCACCTTTGTCCTTGTCTCGTGTTTACCTCCTGCTCCTTGGTTCATTTATTCATCTGAGAGTTTAAAAGAAGGTCAGAGAAAAGTAATTTGTAACCTAAAAGTTCTTTACTGCTAGCAACATCTGCCCTTGTTCCAAAAAGCCATGGAACATGGCTTGTGTGACAGACAGAAGGACTTGGAAGAGTGTTTCTCATCTTCCCAAGGCTGCTGCCTTGAGGTCTCCACACCAATGTGGCGATGTCTTCCTCCCGCTCAGTTCCAGGGACCAGCTCCCGGAGGCTGGCTTCAACCCTCCTTGATGTGCTGGAGGCTTCTTAGCACAGAGAGCGTTTTCCTCCTATGGTAAGTGTTATGGTTTAGATCTCAAATTGCTTCCAAAGGCTCTTGCATTTGGAAGTTGATCAGATTATGGAATGTTGTAGTTGACTTGCTGTTAGGGGGTGGAGTCTGCTGGAAGAGGTGGATCTCTGGGTGTGACCTGGAAGGCTACAGCTCCCTTCCTGTCCCTTGACTCTCTGCTTCCTGGCTGCCATAACATGAGCAGCTTTTCCCTCCAGATCCTTCCTCCTCACCTCCCTGCCTTGGAGCTGGCCAGTTAGGAACTAAAAACATGAGCCATGTGTCAGGTATATTGTCCCAGCAAGTAGGAAAGTGACTAAGACAGGAAATTTGTGGAGAATTTGCTCACAGAGGCTAAGAAATGGAGCCCATTACAAGCTGATACTAATTAGAGGCAGGAAGTCCTTTTGTAGATGTTTGCAAATCTTCCATCTGACTGTTTTGAGTGCTACAAACTGGAGTCATGGACCTCCACGCTTTTTGCTTTTTGCTTTAGTTTTTCCTCATGACAAGTTTGACACAAAATACACTTACATAAATCTGTGGACTTATTTGGGGAAACACTCCTCAAGCTAATTAAAAAAAAAACCCATAAATATGAAGATGGGATTCTGGAAGAAAGGTGAATACAAAGAGACACTTTGAATTCCCATCACTCATCATGTAAATAACAGGGAAGTAGCTCTTATTATTTTCTTCTATTGTTCTTGGTCCTATTCTTTTGTAATTCTGAAACTCTGATGACAATGAGGTAAATGTAATGAAATTTATTATAGTCTAGTAAATAAAAATCTTTTAAATATTTTTCTGTTTACTCAGTCACTGACACTTGTACTCACAACTAGAGCACTGATTTTAGAGTTGACTGAATGTGACATTTAGTTCAAAGTAATAACTTGGGCATCCACAATTCTTGTCATTGCATCACAGAACCAAGCGTAATGCCCATTATTCAGAGCACTGTGCCAGGAAACCAATTATTCTGCACAATGTAAGTACTGTGTGTGTTCAGCGTCTTTATGTGAATGTCGTTTCACATCTAGTGATTTTCACTGCCGTTACATTAATCTCAAATGCTTATGTTTGGGAATGTGTTTGAGATATAATGGGTCTCGTTTGCTTGACAGTTCTGGGTTTGCCTTTTATTGCCTTTTAAAGTGTCCCAGAGTCCTGCTCCTCTTGTTTGGTTTCCTGAGTGCCCGCCTGGAAACTGATTTTGATTTTCCTCACACATTTACTATGGACACACAGACTTGTGGATTGATGCTTTATTGTATGGCTGGCCGGGAATACTGAGGGTCCCACTGTGCTGGTGGCGTAGCAGATGCTAAATATCTGGTCGGGAACCAAGTCACTTCCCTCTCCCAGCATTCCACACCAAGTCTCACTGTCTTGGACATGGGTGATACCTGGGCTGGGTCCCTGGGACTGGCTTGGGCAGAGTCTAGTTTGGATTTAAAATCTGAATAGCTAGGCTGGAAGCAACTATGATCACTGTGTGCTAAGATCTTCACCTTTTCATCTTATTTAATATTCAGAAAAATCTACAAGGTAAGTTCTGTTATAATAAGACTGAAGCTGAGCCAGAGACTGGGGACCACAGAGTGCGTAGGGCTGGGAGGGTCAGACAAGATCCAGAGAACTCAGCAGAAGGGAAGAGTAGCTGCCCCCAGTCTGGAGTTCGTGAGCCACAGGGTTGGAGAGGCGGCAGGAAGAGGAGAAGCCCCAGCAGTGAGCTCTGATTCTGAGGCTGTCGTGGCTACTCTGTGTGGCTCCCAGGGTGGGGTAGGGATGACTTACAGGGCACTTGCCTGATGCAGATTCAGGAGGTGACACTGGCAGCCAGGTGGCCCATTTAACGGCTGCCAGGATTCCTCAGGTCATGCACACATGATCAGGGCTGGCAGGAGAGCGCTACCCAGGCTTTTACTGCCCCTCTGACAATTATGTCAGCCATGACATATTTGATGACAATGACCTAACTCCTCACTGGTCAATATAGGACGTCTTGAAATGCTATGTGTTGATGTGTTTGTTACTTATGCACTGTCTAGGGAGGGAGGGGGATGGCACACGTGTAGCATGACAGCCTTCGTTCTTACTGTCACCTAGATGGTGTGACTAAATGGTGACATCACCCCAACTCGGCCTCAGAGTTCTTCTCAACAAAGAACTCTGGGCAGCTCCTGAATAGCGACTATAATGAAAGACTTTTTCTACCTCCTGGTTCGCAGAATATAATGAGGAGATCTGAGTGGGCAGGCACTGACCTTTCTAAAATGATGGCTTACAATAGCTTCTTAGATTGTAGCATTTCAACAAGAAGCTTTCTATAGTTATTTTATCATTGCCGGGGACACAATTTATTGTAGTCTATCATACTATTATTGTTGATTATAGTTTTTCTTATACCATCCTTCACTTTCGTAGCAGTTCTGATTTTTCATATAAAAAGGTCAGGGAGCCGGCAGCGTGCAGGTCGGGGTACACGGGGCGGCCACCTTGCCTTTCTCCAACCTTGTGCCATGCGACCCCTTCCTTTAGTGCCTTTGTCCTTATGCTCAAGTACGGAAGAGTCAGAATAAAACTACAATGCTATTATAATAATAGTACTTCCACGCCGGTCACTGCTAAGTGCGTTGTGTCCATTTTTCCAGTTTTTCATGGCAAACATGCTGGGTACATAGTAGTACTATCTTCACCTAAGAGTTGAGGAAACTGAGGCTTAGAATGAAAGAACTTGTCCAGAGCGACACCACACAGGGCAGAAGCAGGACTGGAACCTGGAGCCACCTGACTCCAGTTCCGTGACGTGTTCTAAATTCCAAAACCGGCTTGTATGAAAACTTATTCATGAGCACAATCTGTTAGGACAGGTGGCTTCCCCTGAATCGCCCTGGAACCCTGAACAACACGCTGGCCCAAGGACGGCCCAGGACGTCACTGGGCTGGGTCAGAACCTCTGGAAACAAACTCAGCTGGAGCGAGAGGGGCCGGTGGGGTGTCCCGTGAAGGAGGTGTGGGTGCTGGCAGGAGACCCCTGGTCGCCCCCCTGATCTCCATCTTACCGACTTCAATATTTTTATGGCAGAGGGCAGGTTGGCTGTAAAGGAGATGAAGGAACTTGGGGCTAGACTGGGCTTGAGCTGGATTTCAGAGTTCGAGAAATTAACAAGACTTGAATTTAGATAAATTTATCCTTTCCTCCCTGCTCAATATACTGTCTTGTGCATGTGTGTCTCCAAGTATGTGTGTGAATGTTTAAAAAAATCAAAGTACCGTTACCAGTGCTAATATTCATAATAAAAGTTAATGCCTCTGGGGCCCTAATGGTCCACAATTCCCTTTTTTATTATTAACATCAATTTAAGGTCTTCAGGAAACTTATTAGACTTTAACCTCTTCTGTCGTTGCTACTGAACTAGGAATAAGTGCCATTTTCCTCTGCTTGTTAATTCAGCTTTTAAAAACAGAACATTGGCAAGACTCTGCCTGTAAACAATTGCTAATACTGCGTGATCAATTCTGCAGCCAGGAAAATAAATATTAATGAGGCCTCGTTCCACCCAGTAGTACAAATGCCCCGGGCTTCAGGCAGAATGACCATGAATGATCTTCATCGTAAGCCCAGGTCAGAAAGGGTGATTTTACACCAAACCTTCTCACAGAGACTGTGAGGAACATCCTTCATTTTACTGTGGATGTACTGAGAGTCTGATGAAAGACTGTGGCGCCTGCCATCTTTCCCTGAGCTTTGGAAAAGCCCTTCAAGACCAGTGGAGCTAGAAACCAGCCCCAACATTCCCCAAGCAGCCTGCAGTCCCTAGGAATGTCAGCCCGTGTGGAGTTTGGTGACCCCCCCATGCCAGTCTGCTAGGTGCTGGTCGCAAATTAAGGGTGACATGCATCTTCTGGGATAAGTCTGATTATTTTCAAACCTAAACATTTTGAAACACTGTGGTAGAATTTTGAAGACATCAAGACTCCTCTTAACCATGAAAGTGGTTTTCTTTTGCCTCATTCTTTCCTCCAAACAGCACCACCAGATTGATTGATACAAGGCTGAATTCATTTCAGTCCTGTACTGGAGACATGGTCTTCTCAGGTGTGATTGGGAATGGGCAGCCTTCCTGGAGTTTCACAGTGGTAGACTGAGATGGTTTTGCCCACTACAGGGCGTTTGCTTCCAGTGGAGACTGTCCTGATGTCCTTGGGGCTCAGAGGTTAAGCCTGGTCACGTAGCTCCATTTCCTCCCTTGAGCTGGGTCCCCTTGTGAGGCCTCAGTGTCCTGCAGGATTTGGCATTAGACACTCATCACCTTTTTGTTAAGCATCACTGAAGCACTGTACACTTTCTGTGCCAGAGTGTGTGAGAGCAGGGACTCCTAGATCTCATGGTCAACAGGCACAGCTTGCTGCACACTAAAATCCTCCGAAAGAAAGAATGGAACAATCACTGATTGGACAACACAGATGAGGGAGCTTGAGAGACGGAGGGACTCTGACCGAGGGCCTGCACGCCAACTCTGCTTATGCATTCGTCAAAAGCCTGAGTGCAGATGGGACTCAGCATGCATGGGTTTTGTGCATGAAATGATGTATGTGTGAGACAAAATGGAGAGGAAGCAAAGGAAAGGTAGGGGAGCCAACAAGCCATGATGCAATTGCACCTCGTGTGAGGCGAGAGGTGGGAAGCTGGGGGGATGCATCCCGGGCTGTGGAGCTGGAGTCTTCACAAGATGCTTTGTCTGCCTTAGCGACCTGCCACTTTGGTCATCGACTGGGAGCAGCCCAGGGAAGTGAGAGGCCATGAAAACACAGTGATAATGGAGTTCAGGGCACAACATCACCTGCCCTGGGTGGGTTATACCTCCCTGTGGTCGAAGTCTGTGGGGCACATTCCAGGGGCTGCCATGGTGCACATCTTAGAGCCTCTGTGTGTTCAACTTAAACCGGAGAATGTTCCTTCACCGTATGCACCAGATGGTAGCTCCATCCTGAGTCCCACAGTGCTGCCGGGGAAGGAGAGGAGGAACCTGTGTCCTCTGCAGTGCAAGATGCCTCCACAGTGTCCTTCCTCAGATGGGCAACAGGAGCTTCCTGGCAAGGAAGCAGCAGAGCCAGCATCTAGGCCAGGGTGAGAGACACCCACCGGCCTTCCCTGTCCGGTGCTGCACTGTGCCTGGGCCAAGCGCACAGCCTGCCCTGCTCTCCGAGGTGTTCCTGATGCAGGGGGAGGGTTGTCTCCTCGTCCTTTCCTCTCCAGAGCCTTTAACCAGGGACAAGCAGGGACCCTCCTTCATGTGGCCCCAGCTGGTGGCAGCTGGGTGCCGACTCTCACACCCCTGTGCTGTGAAAACGAGACTTCTCATCTGTCCTTTGGGCTTGGGGCCCACAGAGTTCCCAGTGTCCCTTCGTCTCTTCTTTGTTCAGTGATGGGTCCTCCTGCACCCTCCTGCAGTGTGGAGCAGTGAGGAGCCAGGCTGCCACCCGCTAGTTCTGTGCTTTGGGATGAATTATTCAAGCTCTCTGTGACCCAGTTTCTTATTTGCAAAGAAAGGTGGTGATAGGCTATTAACTGTTGTGTCTGTGTTGAAGATTGAAGCAAGTTCTTAGCATGGTACTTCGTAAATGTCAGCAACAATTACAATGAACCATATAGAACTGCCATTGTTCTATGTCAAAAATCATTAAATTTTTGTAGTTCCAGAGGGTACAACCAAAAATTATGACCAGGCAAAGCTTTTCAGTGTGGAATGTTCTTACCTTTTGTGGGATTGGGAAGCTGTGCGCTTAGTCTCCCAGAAATGAGTGGTAGCGAACTAGGAGTCAGTCAATGATAGTGACAAATGAGTGCATTGGTCAGCTTTGCATGACTGTAACAAAATACCCGAGATAATAAATGTACAAGGAGGAAGGGTTTATTTTAGTCTGTAGTTGCAGAAGTTTTGGTCCCATCACGGGGCCCTGTGGTTTTGAGCCCGTGGTGGCAGATGACATCATGGCAGAAGTGCGTGGTGGCCAAGGCCCGTTCACCTCCTGGTGGCTGGGAAGCAAAGAAAGCCAGAGCGAGAATGAGGAAGGTACTACTGCAGTCTAATATACCTGACGTTATGTCCCAGTGACCTAACTTCCTCCCACTAGGCTCCACCTCTTAAAGGTTCCAATAGTACCTTCCAAGAGTGCCACAGGCTGCCGTAAAGCCTTCAGTCCCCCTTTGCGGGACACATACCAACCATAGCACAGGATGAATGTTCGACCCTAATGGGATGAGACTCAAAGCTGATTGTTTTGATGAACACTGGTATTATGTTTTGTGTCTAGATGTCCCCTTAGAGTCTCATGTGGTTGTAGTTGGGGCTTTTCAGAGGTGGCTGGATCTAGCATGTGTGATGCTGGGATTAAGGGTGTGTGATTACTCAATCAGTCCACTGATTGGTTTGGCACCGCCCTAATCCTAGCAGCCTGGATAGACTATAAAAGGGGCAGAAAGAAGCTGCTAAGGTCCCTTTCTTGCTTTGCTACCTCCTTCCCACCACGAACTGTTTCTCTTCTGCGATGCCCCTCTGCCTGCCACCCTGCCTTGGAGCCAGCCGATTATGGACTGAAACCTCTACAAACTGTGAGCTAAATAAACCTTTCCTCCTTTGACCTTGGGTGTCAGGTATTTTGTCTCAGCAATGAGAAAAGTAACCAAGACAAATGGTGTCTCATCCTGAGGGTGGATCTTGCTCACCTCCAGCCAGATGTACAAAGACGAGGGTGCAGAAAAGAAGACACACCAGTGAAGCTGTAAGAACAGAACCAAAAAATAAAGAAGGATCTGTGTGTTTGAGACATACTGCTCAAGGAAAGCAAGTTGCAAAATAGTCTCCATGCATGAACTCTTGTCAAAAATGAAATGTGTAGAAAATCACGGTGTGTTCTCAAAACCACAGCTGCACTTCTCTCTGCCTGGCAACACTCAGGAGCACTTGTGTGTCCCGCTTTCCTGGTTTGCAACATCTAGCAGGAGGAAGAGAGTGCTGATTTTAGGTCACACAGCCTGGATTTCGTCCTTCTACCTACTGTCTGGGTGTCACAGCCAAACCTGAGCTCCTCTAAACTTCAGTTTTTCTGATCCCTACTGGTGATTCTGAGGGGAACCTAAGAAAACTCAGCTAAAATATCACGATTCTTATCGTGATAGGAGGTGCTCAAAAATAATAGCTGTTTCCATTACTATTGCATTTTACGTAACAGACAGATGGCTTTATATTCCGAAAAAAAGCTACATAGGGAGTTTTTAAAAAGAAACCTATTTGGGGCACAGACCTGGAGTGAGAGTCGCTCCTAATCACACGCGGAAGTGGCTGGGTTTAATAGAAGAATGAATGGAATGCTCAGTGTGAGTGGACAGCCAATTGAATTCCTGTGGACATCCTGTGGATATCTGAATCTAAAATCATGAAAGGAATCTTTTCAGATTCAGGGAGCAAGAAGCCGGCGCTTCCCCTGCCTTTATGAATTCCTGCTCTCCTTTGTGGGCATGCTCTATACTCGGTGCAGGTGACGGCAGGGTCCCGCTGCTTCTCTCTGCCTGCTGAGTGTGGAGGTGTGTGGCAGGGCTCCCGAGCTCGGAAGGGACACGGGTGACTCCGGTGAGAACCAGAGCGCGGCTTCTCCCTCCCCGCCCCCGAACAGGGGAAAGTCTGTCCTGCGGTCAGGACTCTCTGAATCATGTGAAGTTGGAGACACGCACTAAGTCTTGAATACTTGGGAGCCCAGTGGACATCGGTGTGGGTGTCTCTGTCCGGATGGTTGTAGGGGAAGGGAGCTGGATGGAGGAGGGGAATTCCCAATGCAGGAAAACAATTTGAAACAGTGATCCCGCCCACTAGATTCTTTGTCTCTGTCTGCATATGTGTTCCCGTGATTAAGCAGACCCGGCGTCGCCAGTCACCCCTGAGGATGCAGCGTGCGCGTTGCAGAGAGACGGCGAGAGCTGCGTTCGCGGCTCCCGGCTTTGCGGCGCTGGCTCCGGAAGCGGCCGCTCCTGCGTGTAGGAGCCTCGAGTCCCCCGAGTCCTCCGGCAGGGCAGAGCCTTCTGGCTGTGTTCCTCCTTCTCACACGCAGGGGCCGCTCTTCGCTCTTCGTGGGCTCTTTGTGATACTGATTCCACTTCCTTAGATCTCTTTAGCAAAACACCTTCGGAAAAACTTAGTGCTCCTTTCATCTTGGAAGAAAGCAACTATGAAGCAGAAGGAAGTGCAGTTTCTTCCCCTGGACAAATACCGTCCAAGAAGGGCATGTTTACATGCTTGCTCGCCTCTAATTCTAAAAAAGAAAGAAAGAAAATTGACAGAACACGAGCATTGAAGTCCTTACATTTGATATCCACCAGGGTTTGCTAGAAATGCCAGCGCCCTTTGGTGCTAATTTTAATTCTTTATTTTAATTCTTAAAATTTTTATCTTTATTAGCACATGTTTGCAGTATGTAATGTTTACACGTCTTGTGTGGAGTCAGCGCACATATATAAACACATCTTCTTTCTATCTTCCCTTCTCCTCCCTTCCCTCTTCCCCTTTCTAACTCTTGGTCCTCTTCCCATTTGCAGAAGATCTATCTCCCTATTTCCTGTTATCTATTTTTTGTTTTCCTCTTTAATTGATTTATAATTTGAGTTTCTCATATAAGAGAAACCAAGAAATATTTAAGTTTGTTGTCTGATTTATTGTACTGAACATTATACTCTGAAGGTGCCTCCATCTTCCTACAAATGACTCAAATTTATCCTTCTTTATAGCAGAGTAGTACTCCATTGTTTATATAGACCACAAGCCATGTTACAATGGATGGATCCCCAGGTGATCCCTCAAACCTCCCTCTTGGGGTCCAGGCCCTTCTATGGTCCTTCCCTGACTGCGAGCAGGGCCTGCCACTTGCCACTGGCCAATAGAATGGGTCAGGGTCGGGGTGTTCTACAGATTAATTAAGGCCCTAAATCAGTGGGCGAAGAGTTAATTGGAATGACATTACCGTTGGTGGGCTTATCTTAATCAATGAGAACCCCTGAAGAGGAGCCACCCTTCCCGGAGAGCTCCCTTCCAAGGGGTCCCTGGTGGCTTTAAGAAGCTCCCTGCCAGGCACGAGAGTGGGGGGGGGGGCCCTCTGGGTGCCGAGGAAGGCTTTTGGCGAGAATCAGGGCACTCTGTCGCACAGCCCGAATGAGACACATTTTGCCAACAACCCGGCTGAACCTGGAAGTGGCCTCTTCCCAGCGAAGCCTCCAAATGAGAACGCAGCCCAGCCGGCCTTGGGATTGCAGTCCAGGAGACTCTGAGCCACCCCCGGGCCTGAAGTCCCAACCCGCAGGAACCAGTACATACACACTGAAGAAATAATGTATCCTCTCAGGATGAAGGATGACAACTGATCATCTCAAACTGCTTTAAAAATATAAAGATATGGGGTATCTGAGTGTATTTAAAAGACGGGTCGTATTGTTTAACAAACAGATCGGGCCAGGCACGGAGGCACATACCTATAATCCTAGCTACTCTGGAGACCGAGGCAGGAAGATTGCAAGTTCAAGGGTGGCATGTAACAGAGACCCCGTCTCAAAATAAAATTAAAAAAGTTTAATGTAGCGCAGTGGCAGAGTGCTACTAGCTTCCATCCACTACCAAAAAAAAAAAAAAAAAAAGAAAAGAAAAGAAAAGAAAAGATCAGTCCGTGGGCTTTGGTGCCTTGTCCCTTCACTTCCAGAAGGATGTGCAGGATGCCATGAGGTTTCCTTTTGATGTCCAAGTGTTCCACCTTGTGGAAGGTGGTAGCCCTGGAGAGTCTCGCCTCCTTCTTCCATTCACAGATGCATGAACATTCTCTCCGTATCTCTCCATACTGAGATGCTCTTTCTAATTTCAAGATGACTGTTGAATCCGTTCCACTCTTAAAACTTTTGAAATTATTTGTATCAGAGCACAACTTTCAAGAACCATTTCCAGGTATGTGGCGCAGTATGGAACGTAACATGAGTTTATACCCAGTAGCCGAGTATTTGCTGGGTGATATTTGTGTAAGGGTGCCCAGTTTGAAGGTTTAGGCAGCTTATCTCTCATTCCTCCCCATAATCATCTTTTTATTTAGATGCAGTCTCCTCTCTAGCACACCCCTCAGGCAAGGGGTTGGGGCAGTCACTCTCCTGGCACTTGTTTGGGGCTGCCTTCTGGGTGGCCTAAGGCAGGGAGCATGTATTTGCAAATATATCATGGTTAACATTGTTTCTTTCGTATAGGACTCCACCTGTTTGGGGAATAGTAAGCTCTTTCTCTTTTAGATTTGTCTGTAGTTCCAGAGGGCAGCACTCTTTGGCCCAGAACTCTGGCGATGGACACTGCATGAAAACAGCTTAAAGCCTCCTTTGCCAACTCAAGATTACATACACACCCTTTCTTTTGTTTGGGATAATCATTTCAGGAGAAGCGATAAGGCAGGATGCCTCTCAATAAAATCTGAGGGGGCCAAAGTGGCTACTGGGCTTCAATTCGTTCTCTGTCTCTTCCCTGTGGGAAGCCACCGGCAATTATATTAGCTCGCTTGAGCTCCCCCAACAAAATGCTGCAGACTGGCCAGCTGGAACAACTGAAATTTATTTCCTCCCGGTTCTGGAGGTGGAAATCTGAGATCATGATGTCATTGGGTTTGCTTTTTCCTGGGGCCTCTCTCTCTTTGGCTTTGTAGATGGCTGTCGCTTCCTGGCACCCTCACTTGGTCTGAGTATAATGTTCTGTGTGCATCTGTGTCCTAATGTCCTCTTCTCACAAGGCCCCAGTCAGCTGACGACCACGTTCTGCCTTCATTACCACTTGGAAGACCCTGTCTCCAAATATGGCCACATCTTGGGATTTTGGGGTTAGAGAGATACAACTCAGCCCATAGCAGCATTGCTGTTTTGATTTCATCTTCATCTTTGACTTTGGAGGTGGAGGCACCCTAGAAACAACCAAAAAGATAGCCGCAAAATTGATCTCCAGGGCTCATAAAGTCTCCTGTGGAGAGTGAGCCGAAGAGAGCCCAGAGCCCAGGGTTGCTCCTCAGACATCAAATCAACAGACAGCCTGTCCGCCACAGCAGCGTGAGGCTGCTCCTCGCTGCTTCTGTAAAGGTCTCTTCTGAAAAATCCTGAAGGAAAACTTAAATTCCAGGTTGCACAATGTCTCCTTGTTTCTTTGGGAGAACTGAGTTGTTACAAGGGGTGGACATTAGGGGCTGTATATAATGGTAAACACCTGTAATCCCAGCACTCTGGACTCTGGAAGTTGAGGCAGGAGGATGGCAAATTAGAACCTGTCTGGGCAACTTAGCAACTTAGACCCTGTCTCAGACAAAAAAAAAAAAAAAAAAAAAAAAAAAAAAAAAAAGGGAATAAAGGTAAGAAAGAATGAAAGAAAGAAAGAAAAAGAAAAAAAGAATGGGGATGTACTTCACTGTGAAGGTCTTAGGTTTGGTTCACAATACTGAAGGAAAAAAAAAGAGGAAGAGAGAGACCTGAATTATCACCCCTACTTTGTGTTGACATGTGAGGCCCTTCGCCGCATTGTCACGCAGCAAGAAGGCCCTCACCACAGCACCACAGGCCCATATCATGGTCTTGGACTTCCTGCCTCTGGAACAAGGAGATAAAAAACCTCTGTTTTGTGTAAATGACCAAGTCTGTGCTATCCCATTTTAGTGTCAGAAAACAGACGAATACGTAGAGCTTCTAAAGAAGCAATTAAGGTTAATGAGGTGGTTACAAGGGTGGGGCCCTGATCCCACAGGATTAATGATTAATGTCCTTTAAGAAGATACACTAGCATGCTCTCTCTGTCCCACTCCCCCCACTCTGAGGAAAGGCTTTGTGAGGATACAATGAGAAGACGGCCATCTGCAAGCCAGGAAAGGAGCCCACCCATAACAGGAACTAAGTTGGCTGACATTTTGATCCTGGATTTTCTCAGAACAGTGAGAAAATAAATGTCTGCTGTTCAAGCCCCCAGTCTATGACATTTTTATGGCAGCCCGAACAGATTTAGTCACACAGTGAGAGAACAACTCCACAGCTCCCTCTCTCTTCCTCTTCTCTTCCCACACTCTTCCCCCCCTCTTCCCCTCTCCCCCTCTCTCTTCTCCCCTCTCTTACCGCCTCTCTTCTCCTCCCTCTTCCCCCTCTCTTCCC